>CM019826.1:104858270-105273394 GCA_009763385.1 Coix lacryma-jobi var. lacryma-jobi | reverse complement strand
CCAATCCTGTATGATGCATAAATGTGTATAAATAGAATGAATGCACATGGAATGCTTAGGTGATGCAACAAGGTTAACGGCAAATCAGGAGATAAGCACATGTCATCTACTTTATTTTCTTCAACAAGGTAGTGGATATCGTCCAGTGAATTTGGACTTAAAATGAGCCTGGTATGAATTTTAGAAGCTTTTAAACCATTTCTGCAAAAACTAGATTAAACAAAACTCGACCTAAACTGCTATGGACACCTGGTTTTGTGCACCCGTAGACATAAAGCTAAACGCTAGACACACCCGGGTAACCCGAGCGCTAGTGCACACAGACTCTTCTCTTTTCTTTCTCAGACACTGCCAGTGGGTCCACTAGTCAGGTGGCCCACGTGTCAGCGGTCAACCGGACCCACGTGATAGTGGCACGGTGCTCCCGACGGCGTTGACCGGCCCTAGCTCACCGGCGGTGAGGTCTCCGGCGCAACCATCTACACCACTAAGTTCGCCTTCGCGAGGCGGACACGGTCGGCCAAGTCTCCCGACCAGGGTCTCACCGGAGCAAGCTCGACGGCTGCCATGGTGGAGCGGCGGCGCTGCGACACTGCGGATACATGGGTGTATGCCGAGTCTCTGAGTGATGAGTGATTGTCAACTGGGATGATGCGCATGTTCTTTGGCTTGTGTTGTGCAGGTGTCGAGCACGGATACAGTGATCAGAGGCAAGGTGAAGGTCAAGTAGAGACGTGCCGTGCCGATGGATCGAGAGTGGCGAAGGGCGGACGTGAGGCTTGGACTGAGGGACCGGTGGCCCGAGGATCAGCTGTGGTGGCTGACAGCCTGGGACAGCGATGAGCAAAGACTTGTGGTCATGTGTTGCTCGGGTCGTGGACCTGGGGACACGTGTCGGTGGACGGGGTGCACGGGCGGTGCATCCCCTCTACAGCTTCGGTTTGGTGGTAGAGCCAGAGAAAAACCATCGGGTGGACGGTTTCCAGGTTTGGGCCTTAAAACCTGGGTGTGGACGGTTTCCAGTTTGGCCACAAAACTCGGGCTGAGGGACGGTTTCCAGGTTTGGGCCCTCAAAACCTGGGTGGTGCGGGTGGTTTGCTGAGTTTGGGCCACAAAACTCAAATGCTGGTGGGCTGGTTTCCCGGTTTGGGCCTCAAAACCGGGGGTTGGTCGTGAAGGCTGGTTTCCCGGTTTGGGCCACAAAACCGGGGGTGCGACGTCCAGGAAAAGGACGTAGAGCGTTGGCGGCACATGTCGGCAATCGGGAGGTCGCGTCGAGGCAACGCTACGAGTTGTGCGGGCGTGGCCGTCGGATCCACCTACCTTCGAGTTGGTCCAGAATAACCCTAGGGTTTAGCTGGTTCGCTCTGTAAGTAGTTAGGGGTAGAGTGGGAATTAGGAATAGTTAGAATTAGGATAAGTAGGGGGAGACACCCACCTCCCCATCTATCTCAGTCATTTGCTCTTTGCTTCTAGGCCACACGGTTGCAGATCGATGACTTGATTCACGTTTTGTTCGTGTTCTTCGCGTTCTTCGTTTCTCCGTGATTTTCCCGTCACTCGATCTCCCTCTCTCGTGCGTCTTTGCGAAATCCGTTTGAATCAACTTGTTCATATTTGAAAGGAGATCATTTCCACCGAAGGAATTTATCTAACTCCTTACGAACAAGTAGATCAGGTTGATTTCGTTTTCATGGCGCTTTTCGGTTCATCCTCCTCCCCTTTCGATTTCCCGATGATTGAATCGTTTTGAGCGGATGATTTCTTGGGGATAGTCTCCTAACTACCCCGTGATCATCTTCTCCAAGTTTGGGAACGTGGGATTTTGATTTGGTCGAATTTGGTGAGATTTAGCGAGAAGGCGACTGAAATCGCCCTCTCTGCGCACTCGCGGACAGTCCACGGTTTGACCGGCGGACAGTCCGCGCGTCGGGCTTCGACCGAGCAGTGGTCGCGTGGCTTGACTGTTTTTGCCTCGGGACTGGCGGACAGACCGCATTGTCAGGCGCGGACAGTTCGGGCCCGAGCAGGGAGACTTCAGCAACTGTGCTATTTTTGAGATTTTGCCAGCAGACAGTCCGCCATCCCCCTGCGGACAGTCCGGGATTTGGCTGTTTGTTCCTATTTAGTGCGTTTGCTCTCCCGGCTTCTTCCCTTGGTTCCCGGAGTTCTCGTTTGGCCCTAGAGTTGATCAAGGAGCCTCTCTAGGTATCTTTGCTACTTGTTAGCATAGGTATTTGGGAGTTTCTCGACGTAGCCGTCTATCTACGTTCGGGACTTGGTTTTTGGGGTCGTATTCAAGCCGGTACTTTTGGCGTTTGGTTTGCTATCGCGTTGTGGTGCCTCTCTGTAATCCTAGGGATCATCCACCCTCTTCCAAGTGTCGTGGGCATCACGGTTTCGGTCGTAGCTTTCAGGGGTTGATTTTGGGACATTTGGCCAAAGTTTCGAGAGAAATTTCTGAGCTCCCATTCACCCCCCCTCTGGTCGCCTTGCTAGTGCGTTCTCGGTCCTTCAATTGGTATCGGAGCGGGTTAAGGATCTTCCACCTTAGCTGGTTCCAGATCCACCGAAGGCGACATGGATCGCGGCGTGGGCAAACTGCCGTTCTTTGATGGGACGAACTATGCGTATTGGAAGATACGCATGTCGGCCTATCTCCAGAGCATGGGCTCTTCTGTCTGGGAGATTTGCAACAAGGCCGATTACGTTGTTCTGGCTGCTCGTGTCTCTCAGCTTCAGATCGATGAGCACGAAGCTAATAGCCGGGCGCTTAACACCTTTTTCTCCTGTTTGAGCATGTCTGAGTTTGATCGCGTTTCTCACCTCCCCATGGCTCGTGAGATTTGGGCAACCCTCATGCGCTTCCATGAGGGAACCACTCAAGTCAAATCCCGTCTCTACGAGTCGCACAAGCGGGAGTATGAGAACTTTCGACGCATGCCTGGCGAGAGCATAGAGAGTTTATTCGCTCGCTTTCAGGTCATTGTCAACAAGATGAGAGCGAACAAGGAGCTGTTGCCTTTTGACGATCATGAGAAGGCTTTGAAGCTTTTGCACACTCTTGATCGGTCAGTGTGGGACTCAAAGGTCCAAGCGATCATCGAATCGTCTAAATATGAGACCCTCACTTGCGACGAGCTCTTTAGTAAGCTCAAGTCTAGTGAGATTGACGCCATGTCGAGGGCTTCTTATGAGTATCCTTCTGGCCTGACTATGGCTTTGGTTTCTGGCTCTTCTGCTAACCCCTCTGGAGGATTTGCACTCTCTTCACTTTTTTCTGTCATAGAGGACCAGGTGGAGTCTTTGGGGGATGACGAGTTGGCGATGTTCGCCAACCGGTTCTCGCGGTTCCACAACAACCGCATGAACCATCGCCGCGGAGGAGGACGCTCAGGATGCTTTGAGTGCGGTGACCCCGACCACTTCATCGCCAACTGCCCCAAGAAGAAGAACACATCTGGGAAGGGCGATCATGGGCACAAGTACGACTCCAGCAAGCACAAGGAGAAGTACGTCCCCGCGAGGCACAAGCGGAGGGGCGGCTTCGACAAGGAGTACATCAAGAAGAAGTACTTGGAGAAGGCTCAAGCTGAGCAGCGTGCGTTCTTCGCCATGCTCAGCGACGTCGACGGCTCAGATGACGACTCCGCTTGCTCAAGCGATGGTGAGTCCGAGAAGAAGAAGAGGATCGAGGACAAGCTGAACGGTCTCTGCTTCTTCGCCGACGATGACGGCTTCTGCACCATGGCCCTTGGTGATGAGGTCGACGGCAAGCTGGAGCACACTCCTCGGAACGACGACGACGACGACACCTCTGAGATATCTCTCACCCACGACGAGCTTTCTGCTGAGGTCGAGAAGCTTACTGCCACCTTGCTTAGTCAGGATAAGCTGCTTAGGCGTGCCGCTAGAGAGCGCAAGGAGTTTAGGCAGAAGTGAGAGGATACGGTGAAGGAACTTGAGTCTGTCAAGTCCACCGTGGTTGTTACCGATGAGGAGGAGTGTGAGATGTGCACCACGCACATGACTGACCTTCTCACTTTGAGAGGTATGTATGCTGCATTGGTAGGAGAGGTGGATGAGCTGAAGGCTAGACCCTCACTGTTGGGTGCGTGCAAGACTTGTCCTGTCTTGCAATCCGAGTTGGCAGAGAATGTGGCGGAACCGTCCTGATTATAAGAGCTCAAGTATTATCTTAGCCAAATTCGTCTGACTTCGACTGATACTTGAACCATATAACCCGGTAGTCCAGAAATCACGAAGGATTTCTAACACCATACATCATACAGGATCGCATTGTTCAAGGATCACATTCGTAAAGATACATCACAGCGGAAATGAAACCGAATTTAACATCAGAGTACGAATTTAAAACAGAGTTATTACAAACCGAATTTTAAAATGCGGAAGCTGAAATAAGTTTGAAACACGACCACAAACACACGTGGTCCAAATAAAACCTTGTTTGATAAATCCACTGAACACGACTCACTCCTCCTTTTTCAGATAATGTGCCACTAACAGTCTCAGACCAGCAAAAGAAAAAGGGAAGCTTCTGGACGACCCTGCCTGGGCCTACTCCTCATCACCTTCCACCGGGTAGAGGCAATGCTTACAATAGCCAAAGTAGACCTGGCCATCTGCAACAAACGGGATAAACCCTGAGTACGGGAATGTACTCAGCTAGACTTACCCGTCCAACTGAAAATAAAGACACCAAGGGTATGCAAGGCCTTTCGGGTGGAGCTGGGATCTTTTAGTTGCGAGAAGCTCAAGTTCAGATAGGAAGTAATTAGTGATAAAGATGAGCTGCCATTTTAGACCTATTCCTTAATTCTAGGTTTTTCACCTGTGTACTAGAGCACTCACTTGAATCTACCAATCAATAATATAACATATCCAGTTGACTTTTCCACATTTTAGTTGAACCCTTAATCATTACATGGAGTTGTATCGTGGTGAAGCTCGCCATAGTTCCCACTAACCGGGGGAGACGGCGACTCGAATCGAATTCCAAATCAGCTGATGAAAGACCTTTAATACGAGCCCACACTTTCCCCGTCGGGTCCATGCATTGGCCAACCGCTCGACGCTTGTTCGTGGTGGTAATCGCCGCGGTTCAAGCACGGACCGCCCAATTGGAACCTGGCGATGGCCTCACGCGGCAGATCGCAATTTCCATACTAGAGGGCACGACACGGGTTGAGACCGGCCCGAACAGCTTCTAACCGGCTTTGGGGTCGATGATTACAGCACCGACATATCCCTAAGTAAAAGGGCGCGTTCAAAAATGAACGAGGGCCAACATCGATACAAACCTACACGATCCAACGGATGGACTGCCCCAAGTTTCCGAACTTGTGCCCTGCCATCCCGTTGACCGTATTTCATTACTACTCAGGTTCTTTTCCACGATAGCAAATATAGCCAACCGTGATCCGGTAAATACCCATCCGGGCATTACGGAAACATCCTTAACTACCACTTTTATTAAGCAGGCTAAGCAATTCTACATTGTAATTAAATAACAGGATAACAAGGTAGATATTAATCAATAACCAAGGAATGGTAATGCAGCAAGTAGGATTCATTCCAACTCCTAAACCTAATGCATCACAATATAAAAGGACTCAAGTAATCTTAATTGCAAAAGATAGGAGGCTTAATATGCTCCGGGGCTTGCCTTGGGTGAAGACCGAGGCCTCGTGGAAAGGGCACTCGGGCAAGTTAGTGTCGCTGGCGGGGTCGAATTCCTCGGCTTGCTGGAGCTCCAGAATCTGCTGCTCGGCGTTTGCTTCTGGCTCCTGCTCGGGCTCCAGGAGTGTCGATCCTATTGCATGCGACGAATAATAAATATTTGCAATGCGGGTGCACGATGTGTGGTATGAGAAGAGCATTTCTTGCAAACCAACAAAACCAACTTGTTGAACAACTTTTTACATTGAGGCAAATACTTATTTATTTTATAAAACAAAATCCATTTATTCAACCTTTTTCTTATCTAATAATTCAAAAGAAACTTAGGTTTGAACTGCAAGTGCACTTTTCTGGACTCAGAAAAATCTACGAAAATTCAAGAAAGCAAACAACACTTACTGGACTCCACTGAACAAATTCTAGCCAAAAATAAAATACAGAACTGCAGATATAAAAATGACAAGCAAACTGCCCAAAAGGTGCTTTGAACTAGCTCCTCATTCAAAAAGTGTTAAACAGCAGACTTCATATTTTTCCTAGATTCTACTTGACATTTTATGCTTATCAAGAAAGTTCCATGAACAGAAATATTATATTATTTCTTACATGAATTTCCAAAGGAAAACACAGAAAAGCACATTTGCAAAACAACTTCAGATTTCTTCACATAATAGGTCATGCTTACATTTTTCTTAGCTTGGACATCATAAACAGAGACTATACAAATTTTCCCATATTTTATTTCAGCATATAAAATACCTTAACATTTATTCTTAAGAAATCAGCTAAACAAGACTTTAAACCATAACAGAAACTTTTCCACATAAATAGTGCATCGCATATTTTTCACAGGTGTAAAACAGGATAATAAACCTACACAAAATTTTCCAAGAATTATCTCAACCAGAAAACATATATAACCATTTATCTTAGCAAAAGCATATAAAGTGGAATAAATGAAAACAGTAAAAAACTTCTACCAAAAATACTTTTATATTTTTCAAGATAGATCTACTCATAAACAAACTAGCAAAACTGAAAGCACTCCATTTGGATTTGTAAAATGTGCTACCAAAAATAACAAGCATCTCTGGAAAATAAAACCCTAAAAAAAAAAAACATTTGAAATCTCCCGGCCTGGCTTGCGAACACCCGGTCCATAGACCAGCGAGTGGCTGACGCGCGGGGCCCGTGGGTAGGTGTGTGTGTTCGCTCGAGGCCCGGCTCGAACGAGACAGTGCCGAGGGTTCGCTCGAGGCCTAGCTCGAGCGAGACGGAAAACTAACGCCGTCCGAGGCCTGGCTCGGGGGCTCGGGCGAGACGGAAAGGCAATCGCCTGTCCGAGGCCTGGCTCGGGGGCTCGGGCGAGACGGAAAGGCAATCGCCCGTCCGAGGCCTGGCTCGGGGGCTCGAGCGAGACGGAAAGGCAATCGCCCGTCCGAGGCCTGGCTCGGGGGCTCGGGCGAGACGGAAAGGCAATCGCCCGTCCGAGGCCTGGCTCAAGGGCTCGGGCGAGACGGAAAGGCAATCGCCCGTCCGAGGCCTGGCTCGGAGGCTCGGGCGAGACGGAAACAGGGAGAGAGATGGTTGACCGACGAAAGCTCGTCGATGTGAGGTCGCCGGCAGAGAGGCTAGGCTCGATAGACTCGTCTCGACGAGGCGCATCCCGCGGTGGTGTTGGTTTGGCCAGAGGGTGACCGTAGCTCGCCGGCGACGAGCCATGGCGGACGGTGGCGACGGTGAGGCTCGGCTTGGCCGTGTCCGGCGCTCGCCGGAGAAATTGGCGCGTGCGCAGTGCTTCGTGAACCCTAGGGAGCTACGTGAGTGGGTCGGTTTGGCTTGGATGGCTCCAGGAGTGCTTGGCCTCGTGCATGGCCACGGCGGACGGCCATGGCGCTCAGTCGGGGAAGAAGGGGTGGGAGAGAGCCATAGCGTTGAAGCTAGGTGGTGTTCTCACCTTGCCTTGGCTTGGTGATGCTTGACGGCGAAGGAGATAGACGCTAGAGGTTGTGTCGGGGAGGAACGACGACGCGGGCTCTGCGGTGGCGACGACAAACCGAAGGGGGCGTTTCGTCCTCCGGCGGCGATGGGGCTTGGTCGGGGACGACAACGTGCGCACGGCGTGTGCACGGTGTAGGCGGAGAGGCTGGCGAGAGGGATTGGATGGTGGTGGTCGGGTGTGGCCGGAACGGCGGACGGGAGTGATGGTGGTGATCCGGCAAGAGTGGTTGGATGCTTGCGCGTTTGTGGGAGCTGAGGGGGAGAGCGGGAGTGAGAGGGGGCGATGGCTGGAATGGCAGTGGGGAGAGGGGAGTGCGGTGCACTCGGGGTTTTGATCGGCTTGACGGCGGCGTGGTCGTGGCGGGGCCACGGCGGCGCGGTCGGCGAGGCAGCGCGGGCGATGCCGTGCACGGCGAGCGGGCGCTGCAGGCGAGGCGAGCGGAGAGTGGCGGGGGAGATAGCTTGCGTGCTCGGGTGAGAGAGGATCGAGCGAGGAGTGGCCGGCGAGGATCCTCGGCAGGATACGGCGGCCACGTGGCGGTTGCGGCCGGCGTACGGCGCGGCGTGTCAGCGGCGACAGCGCGCGGCGCGCGCGGCACGCGGGCGAGCTGGGAGCGGGCCCGGCGCACGGGCGGGCGAGCTGCGGCCGGAGTGCGCGAGTTGGGCCGAAAGGCCGGATGGGCAAAAAGGGTTGGCGCCGGGAAAAAATCGTTTTCCTTTTTCTTTTTCCAAATTCTTTTCAAACTTTGACCACTCAAAAACAGTTTCAAAAACTCCAAACTAGGTTTTGACCCAAACATAAAAGTTGCTCAAAATATTTTTCTCTACAACTTCATATAAGACACTTTTTCTGAAAACCATTTTTAAATCCTCTACATAAATAAAACCAAATAAATAAACAAAAGGAAAAAAGCACTCGTATGCACATGAAATGATGCAATGCATTGCTTATGCTCCTTTAGTAGCTAATGAAGTTCCTAATGCAGTGCTTGACACTAGGGTGTCACAGAGAAGAATGCCAAGATTGTGTCTCTTGAGAAGGCCAGCTCGGGTAGCACTTGTGTGACTATGTGTGCTTTGTGCGAGGGTTTGGAGATGGAGATTGCGAATGTGAAGCATGACAAGATGCAAACCGAGGAGGAAAACACATACCTTCAGACCATCTTGTCATGGGTATCTTGTGGTGAGCCGCAGCTCGGGATGATGATCTCCCAATTTAAGCGAGCTGCTCAAGGTCCAGGTGTAGGCTTTGCTCCGGGTGTTGATGTTTCAGCTTTTGGGAAGATTGGAGAGTCAAGTGGTCTGAACCCGAGTGAGAAGCCCAACTCCACCACTACTCCCAAACTTACCAAGCTTCCACCCAAAGAGCCTCTCAAGCCTAACACCAAGGATGGGGTGTTTGAGGAACCTCCGAGAGCTCCACCCAAGAACCAAGTGTGGCATCCCAAACCCTACCACCTGAAGAACAAGCTGGACACAATTCCACCCATCCAGGAGGAGCTTATGCCACTGAAGGGCAAGGTGATCCACACCCACAACCGTGTGTACCAACAACCCCCTTTGAGAGCGGTGAGGTACCATTATGAGTATTGTGGGAGAGATGGACACTTGAGCGAGTTCTGCTTTCGGCGCAAGAGAGAGGCGCGCCGTGCTTGGGAGATGAACAACCCAGACATGTACCATCCCTTCCATGATGTACATGTGCCGAATGTTCAGAGGAGAGCTCCGAGGAGAGCTGCTAGGCCTAGAGGTGCAGTGCCTCAAGTTCCTAGGCCTAGGCCTCGTAGAGAGCGTGCCCGGCAGGAGCATGCTGTTGCAGGCTATGGACCCCGTGGCGGAGGCTTTGTTGAGCGTTTTCCCCCACCGCGTTTTGAGTATCACGGTGAGCGCTTTTTCCCTAGCGGACCACGTTTTCCTCAGCGTGGTGATCGCTCCTCTCGTAGACGTGCTAGGAATGGTTTTTTCTGCTAACCGTTCTTTTGAGCAGTCGGCCCAACACTGGTATTCCCCTTACTTCACTAACCCCAGTGTTGGACCGTATGCTCACCCTATGTCTTTTTATTGAAGTAGGTAAAACGATTGGAGAACGTTTGGTTGGTGGATTCCGGGTGTTCGAGGCACATGACAGGAAACGCCAAGTGGTTCTCCAGTCTTAGTCTAGTCGCCGGAAAGGAGTTTATCACCTTCGGCGACAATAGCAAAGGTAAGGTGTTGTCTCGTGGGTCGGTGCGAGTTAATGAGCACTTTGTGTTGCGCGATGTTGGTCTTGTTTCTAACTTGCATTTTAATCTTCTTTCTATTTTGCAACTCTTTGATGATGACTATGAGATTCATTTTAAACCAAATCTCAGTCGTATTTTGGACCCTCAGGGCAATCTTGTTTGTGTGATTTCGCCCTTTGGGAAAGTCTTTCGTGCGGATTTCTCGGAGTCTTTTGGCATTTCTCGTTGTCTGGTGGCTGGACCATCCTCCTCTGATCTTTGGAAGTGGCATAAGAGACTAGGACATTTGAGCTTCGACTTGCTTGCAAGACTTAGCTCACTTAGCTTAATCCGAGGATTGCCCAAGTTGCCGATGGAGAAGGATCTTGTTTGCCACTCTTGTAGACATGGGAAGATGGTTGCCGCTCCCCGCCATCCAGTGACTCAGGTCATGACCAAGCGCCCTAGAGAGCCTTTGCACATGGACCTTGTTGGTCCGGCTCGGGTGAGCTCGGTTGGGGGGAAGTGGTATGTGCTTGTTGTTGTTGACGACTTTTCGAGATATTCGTGGGTCTTCTTTTTAGCTGAGAAGACCAAGACTTTCTCCTTTGCTCGCAATCTGATTTTGTGTCTTCAGAACAAGTTCCCTTTGAACTCGATGCAAGCTATTAGGAGTGATAATGGTTCTGAATTCAAGAATTCGGATTTTGAGAAGTTTTTGTAACTCTTTGGGTTGGAGAGCATCAGTTTTCTTCCCCCTACACACCGCCACAGAATGGTGTGGTAGAGAGGAAGAATCGGACCCTTGTAGAGATGGCCAGGACGATGCTCGATGAGCATAGGACTCCTAGGCGATATTGGGCCGAAGCTATGAGCACTGCATGCTACATTTCAAATCGCATTTTTCTCTGAGCTTTCTTGAAAAAGACTTCTTATGAATTGCATTTTGGAAAACTGCCCAAGGTGAGTTATTTTCGAGTTTTTGGTTGCCATTGTTTTATACTCAAAAAGGGCAACTTGGACAAGTTTGAGTCTCGCTCTTCCGACTGTGTGTTTTTGGGTTATGGCACTCACACTAGAGCTTATCGTGTACTTAACCTTGACACTAACGAGTCATGGAGACATCCGATGTCACCTTCGACGAGACCATGGTTTGTCCTTCTTCTCGTTTTGAGCGTGCAGGTGATCATGAGGTTGGTGAGCCTCTTTTTGATGACGAGGACGAGGGTGCTGAAGGTATGGATGATCCAGCACCCCCTCCACCTGCTATGCCGCAAGGAGCGGCTTCTACGATGACTCACGGCCCCGACACGTCTTCTTCCTGGGGGCCGTGGGATCCGCCACCCCGAGCGGTAACCTTTGTACCCAGGGAGGCACCAGCCACTATTGAAGGGGAGGCCACTTCGGCAAGGGAGGCGCCACGACACATTCAGCGCCAACACCCCCCTCAGCAGATGATCGGCAACATTGATGAACGGGTCACTCAGTCCAGGTCTCAAATCTCTCACTTTGCTCATTCTGCTTTTGTTGCTGATTTTGAGCCCTGAGATGTTGGACACGCTTTGACGGATCCGGATTGGGTCAATGCCATGCATGAGGAGTTAGAAAACTTTGAGAGAAATTGGGTTTGGGTTCTGGTGTCTCCACCTTCTGAGTGTCATCCTATTGGGACAAAATGGGTTTTCAAAAATAAACAGGTAGAAGATAGCCATGTTGTGAGAAACAAGGCCAGACTCGTAGCCCAGGGATATAGTCAGAAGGAGGGGATAGACTATGAGGAGACTGTTGCTCCTGTAGCGCGTTTGGAGGCTATTAGGATACTCTTGGCTTTTGCTACATCCAAAGGTTTCAAACTTTTTCAAATGGATGTCAAGAGTGCCTTCTTAAATGGCTACATTGAAGAGGAGGTGTATGTCAGACAACCCCCCGATTTTGAAAATCCCAAGTTTCCAAACCATGTTTTTAAACTCCACAAAGCTTTATATGGTTTGAAACAAGCCCCTAGAGCCTGGTATGATAGGTTGAAAACCTTTTTGCTTGATAAGGGTTTTCAAATGGGATGTGTGGATAAGACGCTCTTTCTCCTCAAGCAAGGCATTGATACTCTCTTGGTCCAGATTTATGTGGATGATATCATTTTCGGTGGTTCTTCTCACGCTTCGGTTGCCAAGTTTGCAGATACTATGAGCAGGGAGTTCGAGATGAGTATGATGGGCGAGCTGACTTTCTTTCTCGGATTGCAAATTAAGCAATCCCGAGAAGGGACATTTGTGCACCAGGGCAAGTATACCAAGGACTTGCTGAAGAGGATCGATATGGGTGAGGCCAAGCCTCTTCCAACACCCATGTCGACCACGACGGCCCTGGATGCGGACAAGGATGGAGAAGTTGTGGACCAGAAGGAGTACCGAAGCATGATCGGGTCACTGCTCTACCTGACGGCGACACGCCCGGACATCCAGTTCCTTGTGTGTCTGTGTGCGGGCTTTCAGGCGTCGCCACACACCTCTCACCGTCAGGCGGTGAAGCGCATTTTCAGGTACCTTCGTTTCACACCTGAGTTCGGGATTTGGTATTCAGCTTCCTCCACCCTCTCCCTTTGCGGTTATTCCGATGCCGATTTTGCTGGTTGCCGTGTCGAGCGCAAGTCCACTTCTGGGACTTGCCAGTTTATTGGATCTTCTCTTGTATCGTGGTCTTCTCGCAAGCAGTCTAGTGTCGCTCAGTCTACCACAGAGGCTGAATACGTTGCTGCGGCTAGCTGCTGTTCCCAGTTTCTTTGGATGATGGCCACTTTACGTGATTTTGGTCTGAGCTTTTCTTGTGTTCCTTTGCTTTGTGATAGCACGAGTGCGATTAGCGTTGCTAAGAACCCCGTGCTTCACTCGAAGACCAAACACATTGATGTGCGCTTTCACTTTCTGCGTGACCACCAAGAGAAGGGTGATATCGACCTTCGCCATGTCGATACTCATCATCAGCTGGCTGATATTTTCACCAAGTCTTTATACGAATGAACCTTTAATCGGTTGAGGGGTGAGCTTGGTGTGTGTTTCCCCTTTTAGATGGGGGAAACATTTTGGTTTTTGTATCACAGACTGACTCTTTTGTCTTGTTTTCTTTTGCATTTCAGCATACGCTATTACATTCTGAGCTTCATTTATATAATCTTTAGAATGTGATTATGCTCTATGTAGTATGCTCTGATGCTTTATGATGATGCTGTAGCTTATGCTCTTTCTGATCACTGATACATGTTGTGAGCTGAGCTATTTTGAATGGTGAACCTGCTTAACATACATAAAACTGAAAATGTTCACCATTGAGATGTGCAACTAGCATGTGTAGGATGTGTTGAGTTCACTCGTGCTTTTCATATATGCTAGGTTGCTATGTCTCTAGTTTTGAGTCATTCACTTGCTTGGTATGTTCATATTCTGTTTAAAATCTGAACCAAGTTTTAAGTGATATGAAAAGATCGAGATGGGATTGCTTGTCAACACATCACCGTTTCGAGACTTTCTCATTGCACTTTGAGTTAAACTTGAGCTGTGTAGTGTATGACCGAAACTGTTGCTTTAAGCTTCTGATTGCTTCTGCATAGGCTTCACATAGTTTAAAAGTTAGGCAATGACAAGCTTTCAACCTCTCGCAAACATCTGCTAAATTTCTGAACTTGTGTTATTTCTCCGCTGCAACCCTGATTTAAAACTAAAATCACAAGTGTATGCTTCATTCTATAGCATGATGTTTGAACATTGCTAGGGGTAGTTCACCTAGTATACATGCTTAGCACTTGTTCGGATTTTGTCTATACATGTGTAGTGCTATTTGATGGTGACTATCTTTCTGGCTAAAAACTGCTCACTATGCTTTCATGTTCATATTTCGTATATGGTGATCAGTCTGAGCCTTTGCTAGCATTTTGTGATGATGTTGAGCCATTGAGTCATACTGTGCAGAGCATCTTTACATTGTATTGACTATATTCCTGAAGCTGCTAACTTGCATTTTGACTCATATGCATGTTCGAAGGGGGAGAACCTCTCTGGTTGACATTTTTGATGATGCATTTTCTAAGGGGGAGAAAATTGCTTTCGATTCCTATTTCTTGATGGTGCATTTTCAACTAAGGGGGAGAATTTGGACAAATCATGCCTCCCATGTTCTAAAGGGAGAAGAATTGGTTGTGTGCACCATGCAAGAGGGAGTTTGCTCCTGCTGAATTTTTGAATTTTCCAATTGGTTCGGAGCGCTTTGCTAGTTGTGTTGAGCCTTTGCCTCTTTCTGCAGAGACTAGCAGTCGCATCTTTGCTTCAGTTGGGTTCAATTGGTATCGAGCTTTTCAGTTGATGTCGAGCTTTTTGCTAGTCGTGTTGAGCCTCTGTGCCTCTTGAGGGACTAGCATTTTGCCTTGATTTTTCAACTGGTATCTGCTAGCGGTGTTGAGCCTGTTCTACCTCTTCTTGAGGGCTAGCTTTGCTTTGCTTGGTTGTGTCGAGCCGTTGCCCATGTCTTTGGGAACCAATTTGTTTTGCTCTTTTCACTTGACCTTCTTCGGCTTTGCTATGCTTTTGGGTCATTTGGTTGAGTTCTCTCTTTCCTTCTTCCTCCTTCTATTTCTATTATGATTTGTGTTGGTAGTTGACAATGCAGTCATCAAGGGGGAGATTGAGGATACATGGGTGTATGCCGAGTCTCTGAGTGATGAGTGATTGTCAACTGGGATGATGTGCATGTTCTTTGGCTTGTGTGTGCAGGTGTCGAGCACGGATACAGTGATCAGAGGCAAGGTGAAGGTCAAGTAGAGACGTGCCGTGCCGATGGACCGAGAGTGGCGAAGGGCGGACGTGAGGCTTGGACTGAGGGACCGGTGGCCCGAGGATCAGCTGTGGTGGCTGACAGCCTGGGACAACGACGAGCAAAGACTTACGGTCAGGGGTTGCTGGGGTCGTGGACCTGGGGACACGTGTCGGTGGACGGGGTGCATGGGCGGTGCATCCCCTCTACAGCTTCGGTTTGGTGGTAGAGCCAGAGAAAAACCATCGGGTGGACGGTTTCCAGGTTTGAGCCTCAAAACCTGGGTGCGGACGGTTTCCTAGTTTGGCCACAAAACTCGGGCTGAGGACGGTTTCCAGGTTTGGGCCTCAAAACCTGGGTGCTGCGGGTTTGCTGAGTTTGGGCCACAAAACTCAGATGCTGGTGGGCTAGTTTCTCGGTTTGGGCCTCAAAACCGGGGGTTGGGTGATGAAGGCTGGTTTCCCGGTTTGGGCCACAAAACGGGGGTGCGACGTCCAGGAAAAGGACGCAGAGCGCGGGTGGCGGCACGTGGCGGCAATCGGGAGGTTTCGTCGAGGCAACGCTACGAGTTGTGCGGGCGTGGCCGTCGGATCCGCTTACCTTCGAGTTGGTCCAGGGTTTAGCTAGTTCACTCTGTAAGTAGTTAGGGGTAGAGTGGGAATTAGGAATAGTTAGAATTAGGATAAGTAGGGGGAGACACCCACCTCCCAATCTATCTCAGTCATTTGCTCTTTGCTTCTAGGTTTTCCTCCTCTCCCAATCCCCTGCTGTAGAGAGCTGAGATCCGCAGAGAACCATACCTCTGTGTACTGGAGATTTTGAGGAAGTGAGGCCGTAACCTCACTGTTGTAGAGTGTGGTAGCCACACGGTTGCAGATCGATGACTTGATTCGCGTTTTGTTCATGTTCTTCGCGTTCTTCGTTTCTCCATGATTTTCCCGTCACTCGATCTCCCTCTCTCGTGCGTCTTTACGAAATCCGTTTGAATCAACTTGTTCGTATTTGAAAGGAGATCATTTCCACCAAAGGAATTTATCTAACTCCTTACGAACAAGTAGATCGGGTTGATTTCGTTTTCGTGGCGCTTTTCGGTTCATCCTCCTCCCCTTTTGATTTCCTGGTGATTGAATCGTTTTGAGCGGATGATTTCTTGGGGATAGTCTCCTAACTACCACGTGATCATCTTCTCCAAGTTTGGGAACGGGATTTTGATTTGGATCGAATTTGGAGAGATTTGGGGAGAAGGCGACTGAAATCGCCCTGTCTGCGCACTCGTGGACAATCTGCGGTTTGACCGGCGGACAGTCCGTGTGTCGGGCTTCGACAGAGCAGGGGCGCGTGGGGAACTGGTTTTTGCTCGGGTGACCGGCGGACGGTCCGCCGTTGTCAGGCGCGGACAGTCCGGGCCCGAGCAGGGAGACTTCAGCAACTGTGCTGTTTTGGGGATTTTGCCGGCGGACAGTCCGCCATCCCCCCACGGACAGTCCGCGATTGAGCCGGACAGTCCGGGACCGTACCGGCGGACAGTCCGGGATTCGGATGTTTGTTCCTATTTAGTGCGTTTGCTCTCCCGGCTTCTTCCCTGGTTTCGGACTTCTCGTTTGGCCCTAGAGTTGATCAAGGAACCTCTCTAGGTGTCTTTGCTACTTTTGAGCATAGGCATTTGGGAGTTTCTCGACGTAGCCATCTATCTACGTCGGGACTTGGTTTTTGGGGTCGTATTCGAGCCGGTACTTTTGGCATTTGGTTGCTATCGCGTGGGTGCCTTGCTGTGATCCTAGGGATCATCCACCCTCTTCCAAGGGTTGTGGGCATCACGGTTTCGGTCGTAGCTTTCGGGGGTTGATTTTGGGACATTTGGCCAAAGTTTCGAGAGAAATTTTTGAGCTCCCATTCACCCCCCCTCTGGTCGCCTTGCTAGTGCTTTCTCGGTCCTTTAGACACGACGGCGAGGCTTTGCCCGGCTATTCCGAGGCTCGGCGACGCGAGCACTAGCTCAAGCAAACCCTAAGCGACCTACTAGGGCGACTATCGAGGCATGCCGACCCTGGCATTGCTCGGTGCCACGCACGGCGGCGGTCCGCGGCGGACATGGCCATGGCAAGGCTTGGTTTTGGCCAAAACACAGCGAGAGAGAAGTCTCCATCTAACCCAAAGCAACTATGAAGGTAGAGGAGATGAGAACGGGGCTCGGTTGGAGGTGGTTTGGCCAGAGACGGCCGGACCACGCAAAGGTCATGGCGGCGGTCATGGCAAAGGTCCGAGGTTGGCTCTCGGCATTCCACCGGCTAGAGGGAAGGAGAAGGAAAACCAACCCTTGCAGGTGAGAGAGGAGGTTACGGTGGAGAGGTTGGTGGAAGTAATCGGGCGGTGGCGCTTTGAGCAGCGAGGAAGCGCTCGCCGGAGTTCGGCGGGCGGATGAGATAGTGAGTGAGTGGCTTAACTGGATTGTGCGGGAGGTGGAGAAGGCAAGGCCGATGCATTGCTCAGGTGCAATGCACCAGGCCGGTTCTGCTCTCGCCGTCCCGACCGGACGCGGCGGCAGCCAGGGAGCGACGGCCACGCGGCGGGCAAGCAGAGAGGGGATAGAAGGTTCTGTCGGCTCGGCGGAAACCACGGGCGGCTAGTAGCGGTTTGGATGGCCGGCAAGGCGGTCTTGCGGCAGCAGCGGCGGTTTCGCCGGCGTACGGGCGAGGGGCGCGCGTGGAGGAGGAGGGAGAAGAGACTGACGTGTGGGTCCCACTGGGTTAAACTAAAGAGGTTTTTTGCTAATTTCTTTTCTGCTCTATATCTCCCAAACTAAGTCGAATTAGGAAAAGGTCCTAAAAGCAAAGTTGCTTAGTATTTACAAGGAACAATTCATCTTTAAGGCTCAAGTCCAAATTCTGCCTGGAAAAAACAATTTCACTCCTAGCCCATTTTTCCAATGCAAGAATTAACATTAAAAAGACTTTTTCTAAAAAAGTGCTTTTAAGCAAAGTTGTTCCTTTCATCAAGATCTACAACTTTGGTTAAGGCACTGGTCAGAAAAACAAAGAAATTCATAGCTACACTTAGAACTAGGCAAGGACTTAAACAAACAAACACACAAATGCACATGAAATGATGAAATGCCATGCTGATGCTATATCAAGTTATGCATTTAGAGTTGCTTAACACCTAGGGAGTTACACGTCCATTGCGAAAAATGCAACTACGAGTTTTTCGTTGCATCAGTGCAAAAATAGCGTTCCCTCACGAGTTTTGCGGCATCGTTCGGTCGGAAACAAAAGTGCAAAAAACCCACCACAAATGAGTTTTGGTTCAAACTAAGATGATTGGGTGCGTTTGGTGCAAAAAATGCGACTCCGAGTTTTTCGGTGCATCACTGGGAAAAACGGACATGCCGCGTGTGTTTAGCGGCACCGTTCCGTCCGAAATGAATGTGCCAAAAACCCAGCAAACATGAGATTTGAGTCAAACTTAAATGATTGGGTTCGTCTGTTGCGAAAAATTCAACTACGACTTATTCGATGCATCAGTGGGAAAAACAACCGTCCCGCGCGAGTTTAGCGGCACCGTTCTGTCTTAAATGAAATTGTCAAAACCGCACCAAACATGAGTTTTGGGTCAAACTGAGATGACTGGGTGCACCAGTTGCTATAATATTGTTTCCACCTGTTGAATTGTCGGAGTTTTATTTTAAATGGTGAAAAACCTTTCTGTTCCTCAATGATGATTAAATTCCTACCACAGCCATATATACCCCTTCATGACATAAGCCTTTCCATAAAAGCAACTTGCTTTGTGTTGAGTCTTGTCAAGTCTTGTTGACCCTTGTTGAGAGACTATCATGCTCCCAAGATCAAGATCACGTACACTCCACATATACACACCGCTTCTACACTGGAAGTGCGCAAAAACATGCCTTTCATGTCCACCAAATAAATACTCCATGTTCTAAAAGAATGATCTCTCTAGTTTAGTCTATTAGAAGAGACAATGGCTATGCAAAAGTACGATAAAAAGAAAAAAAATGGACACATGAAGGTCCAAAGTATGGAAAAAATAAAAAATAAAAAGAAAGGAAAAGATGAGCATGTAGAGCTCATGAATAAAAGGAGTTATGATAGCCATGTCTCAAAAGAATAAGTGTTAGGAAGAGATCAAATCAACTAAAGGAGTATAAATACCATGTACCACACACATCCACATCTTGATCTAAGAGTATGACACTTCTCTCCTAGGATCCAAGTTTTGACTTGACAACATATGCAAGGTAAGTATGCTACATCTTTACCCCTACCAAGCGCTACATAGACCTTATTAGAAGTAGGATGAAAGAGAAGGCAACTTTACACATATGCCTTGGTGAGGAACCATACACCATATGAGTGACATGAGAGTACCATATGAGGAACATTATGTTTTCTTTGAAAAATGCAAAACCTCTGGTATGCAAACTTGTGTGAAGCAAGAAAAATGGTACTCAAATCAAAAGTGTTCTATCTCTCAACCGCTCAAGACAAAGGAAAAGGCTTACAAGCCCCATGGAGGACTAAGGTTAATATGGGTGAGTTTTCAATATTGCTAACTTTTCCATTCAAAAAGAAGTACTTTGTTGATACATGATACTCTTGAAATGTGAAACATAGTAGCAACTCCTGATCCAGCGAGGCTAAGTTTACTATTTGCTCGGGACGAAGGTTAAGCTTGGGGGATTCTTGTTGATGGTGGAATATTACCAAACTCATACACCTAAAACCCCGTCAACAGCTTGGTATTAAGAAAGAATAACATGGCATGAACATATTTTATCAATAACCAGCTCCACTTGTATATGGAAGTGTGTTTATGCAGATAATGAAGAAATGTGGCAAAGTGAGCTGGTGGGCCCTTCATAAGGGAGTCACCCGACCCCCTTATGGCCCCACCAGGGCTCTACCAAGTGGCATCAACCATGCTAAGCCCCAATGTGAAAAAATATGCCAAGGAAATCTGATGGGACCCACATAAGGGGGTCGCCAGACCCCCTTATGGGCCCACCAGGGTCCTGCCAAGTGGCATGATCCATGTCAAGTTCTCCAAAGTGCTTCTCCACCCTTGGATCACAATTGTGCTTTCTCTCAACGGTGGAAGATGAAGTCACATGGATCAACGGGCCCACAACGAAGCATCCAAAGTGATCATGACACATTTCAATGTGCCAAACACCAAATGACAAGTGGGGACATCATCTACACATACCAAGGTGGGGCCAAGCTATCATAGGGGGGTCGCCCGACCCCCCCCCCATGGGTCGGATGACCTGGGGGTGCCCCCCTAGGTGCCTTCTCGTGGAAGCTAAGGTGCCTTCACGGTGAATTAAGCCCAAGTCATGGCAGCCCTTCATCTTGAGGTGGTTAGAATCCAATGGGGGAGGATCGACGTCACGCGGATCGATGACTTGGCGGTGGAGTATCCCCTACTCCACCTCCACCTATAAATAGAGGCCCTCCCCCTCTCATTTAAGACACCAAGTCACCAAGAGGCCAAGTGATGTGAAAGAAGTAGGATAGACACTATAGTTGTAGATAGTGTGGGAGTTAGAGTTGAGTAGCAAGTTCTGCTTGGGTCTTCCGGAGGTGTCTTCAGATGAGTCTGGTATAGCTTTTATCTTTATCTTTCTACTTTTGTAAGACTTTACTTATAATACAAGTCTTTCTCTACTTTACTTAGTCATTACTTTGTGCAATATTATACTTGTTATAGTAGTTGTGATTTACCTTAGTGTTTAGCCGTTATATAGTAGAGTGATTGGCCTGGTTTTCGATGCATCAGTGGGAAAAATAGCCCTCCCATGCGAGTTTTGCGGCACCGTTTTGTCGGAAATGAAAGTGCCAAAATCCCACAAAACATGAGTTTTGGGTCAAACAGAGATGATTTGGTGCGTCCGTTGCGAAAAATAGAATTGCGACTTTTTTGGCGCATCAGTGGGAAAAATGGCCATCCCGCGTTAGTTTTGCGGCAGCGTTCTGTCAAAAAACGAAATGCCAAAAACCCACCAAGCATGAGTTTTGGGCCAAACAAAGATGATAGGGTGCGTCTGTTACGAAAAATAGAATTGCGAGTTTTTTGGCGCATTAGTGGGAAAAACGGTCGTCTCGCATGAGTTTTGCGGCACTGTTTCGTCGGAAACGAAAATGCCAAAAACCCACCAAACATGAGTTTTGGGTCAAACGGAGATGATAGGGTGCGTCCGTTACTAAAAATTCAACTGCGAGTTTTTCGGTGCATCAGTGGGGAAAACGGCCATCCCGCGTGAGTTTTGTGGCCCCGTTCAGTCCTAAAGGAAAGTGCCAAAACCCACCGAACATGAGTTTTGGGTCAAACTGAGATGATAGGGGTGGTCATTGGGACAAATGCAAATGCGAGTTTTTCGGTGCATCAGTGGAAAAAACATTGTTCCCTCGCGAGTTTTGCGGCACCGTTCCGTCGAAAAAGAAATTGCCAAAAACCCAGCGCACATGAGTTTTGGGTCAAACTGAGATGATTGAGTGCATCCGTTGTGAAAAATGCAATTGCGAGTTTTCGGTGCATCAACTGGAAAAAGCCATACCGCATGTGTTTAGCGGCACCGTTTTGTCCGAAATGAATGTGCCAAAAACCCACCAATCATGAGTGTTGGGTCAAATGGAGATGACTAGGTGTCATCCCGCGTGAGTTTTGCGGCACCGTTCCGTTAGAAACGTAAGTGCCAAAACCCCACCAAACATGAGTTTTGGGACAAATGGAGATGATTGGGTGCGTCTATTGCGAAGAATTCAACTGCGAGTTTTTTGGTACATCAGCGGGAAAAATTGCCATCCCACGTGAGTTTTGTGGCACCATTCTGTCGGAAACAAAAGTGCCAAAACCGACCAAACATGAGTTTTGGGTCAAACAGAGATGATTGGATGTGTCCGTTGCGAAAAATTCAACTGCAAGTTTTTCAGTGCATTAGTGGGAAAAGCTGCCATCCCGCGTGTGTTTAGCGGCCCCATTCTGTCTGAAAGAAATGTGCCAAAAACCCAGCAAGCATGAGTTTTGGGACAAACGGAGATGATAGGGTGCGTCCGTTACAAAAAATTAAACTGTGAGTTTTTCGGTGCATCAGTGGGGAAGACGGAAATCCCACGTGAGTTTTGCGGCACCGTTCCGTCCGAAAGGAAAGTGCCAAAATACACGGAACATGAGTTTTGGGTCAAACTATGATGATTGGGTGCGTCCATTGCGAAAAATGCAACTGCGAGTTTTTCGGTGCATCAGTGGAAAAAATAGCGTTCCCTCGTGAGTTTTGCGGCACCGTTCCATTGAAAATGAAAGTGCCAAAAACCCACCGCACATGAGTTTTGGGTCAAACTGAGATGATTGGGTGCGTCCATTGCAAAAAATGCAACTACGAGTTTTTCAGTGCATCAGTGCGAAAAACGGCCATCCCGCGTGTGTTTAGCGGCACCGTTCCGTCTGAAATGAATGTGCCAAAACCCACCAAACATGAGATTTGAGTCTATCAGTGGGAAAAACGACCCTCCCGCGCGAGTTTAGCGGCACCGTTCCGTCGGAAATGAAATAGCCAAAACCCCACCAAACATGAGTTTTGGGTCAAACTGAGATGACTCGGTGCACCAGTTGCGAAAAATGCAACTGCGAGATTTTCGATGCATCAGTGGGAAAAATAGCCCTCCCGCGCGAGTTTTGCGGCACCGTTTTGTCAGAAATGAAAGTGCCAAAAACCCACCAAACATGAGTTTTGGGTGAAAATGAGATGATTGGGTGCGTCCGTTGCGAAAAATAGAATTGCGAGTTTTTTGGCACATCAGTGGGAAAAATGGCCATCTCGGGTGAGTTTTGCGGCACCGTTTCGTCAGAAATGAAAATGCCAAAACCCCACCAAACATGAGTTTTGGGTCCCACGGAGATGATAGGGTGCGTACATTACGAAAAATTCAACTCCGAGTTTTTCGGTGCATCAGTGGGGAAAACGGCCATCCCGAGTGAGTTTTGTGGCCCCGTTCCATTCGAAAGGAAAGTGCCAAAACCCACCGAACATGAGTTTTGGGTCATACTGAGATGATTGGTTGCATCCATTGCGGAAAATGCAACTGCGAGTTTTTCGGTGCATCAGTAGAAAAAACAACGTTCCCTCGCGAGTTTTGCGCCACCGTTTCGTCGGAAACGAAAGTGCCAAAAACCCACCGCACATGAGTTTTGGGTCCAACTGAGATGATTGGGTGCGTCCATTGCGAAAAATGCAAATGCGAGTTTTCGGTGCATCACTGGGAAAAACGGCCATACTGCATGTGTTTAGAGGCACCGTTCCGTCCGAAATGAATGTGCCAAAAACCCACCAATCATGAGTGTTGGGTCAAATGGAGATGATTGGGTGCGTCCATTGCGAAAAATTCAAATGAGTTTTTTGCCGCATTAGTGGGCAAAATCGCCATCCCGCGTGAGTTTTGCGGCACCGTTCCATTAGAAACGTAAGTGCCAAAACCCCACCAAAAATGAGTTTTGGGTCAAACGGAGATGATTGGGTGCGTCCATTGAGAAAAATTCAACTGCGAGTTTTTCGGTGCATCAGCGGGAAAAATGGCCATCCCACGTGAGTTTTGTGGCACCATTCCGTCGGAAACAAAAGTGCCAAAACCCCACTGAACATGAGTTTTGGGTCAAACAGAGATGACTGAGATTGTCCGTTGCGAAAAATTCAACTATGAGTTTTTCGGTGCATTACGGCAAAAAACGGCCATCCTGCGTGTGTTTAGCGGCACCATTCCGTATGAAATGAATGTGCCAAAAAACCAGCAAACATGAGTTTTGGGTCAAACGGAGATGATAGGGTGCGTCTGTTACAAAAAATTGAACTGTCAGTTTTTCGGTGCATCAGTGGGGAAGACGGCCATCCCATGTGAGTTTTGCGGCACCGTTCCATCCAAAAAAATAGTTCCAAAACACACGGAACATGAGTTTTGGATCAAACTGAGATGATTGGGTGCGTCCATTGCGAAAAATGCAACTGCGAGTTTTTCAGTGCATTAGTGGAAAAAATAGTGTTCCCTCGCGAGTTTTGCGGCACCGTTCTGTCGGAAACGAAAGTGCCAAAAACCCACTCCACATGAGTTTTGGGTCAAACAAAGATGATTGGGTGCGTCCGTTGCAAAAAATGCAACTGCGAGTTTTTCGGTGCATAACTGCCAAAAACGGCCATCCCGCATGTGTTTAGCGGCACCATTCCGTCCGAAATGAATGTGCCAAAAACCCACCAAACATGACATTTGAGTCAAACTTAAATGATTGGGTTCGTCCGTTGCGAAAAATTCAACTGCGAGGTTTTCGACGCATCAATGGGGAAAACGGCCCTCCCACGTGAATTTAGCGGCACCGTTCCGTCGGAAATTAAATTGCCAAAACCCCACCAAACATGAGTTTTGGGTCAAACTGAGATGACTCGCTGCACCAGTTGCGAAAAATGCAACTGCGAGGTTTTTGATGCATCAGTGGGAAAAATAGCCCTCCCGCGCGAGTTTTGTGACACCATTTTGTCGGAAATGAAACTGCCAAAAACCCACCAAACATGAGTTTTTGGTCAAACTGAGATGATTGCGTGCGTCCGTTGCAAAAAATAGAATTGCGAGTTTTTTTGCGCATCAGTGCGAAAAACGGCCATCCCGCGTGAGTTTTGCGGCACCGTTCCGTCGGAAACAAAAATGCAAAAACCCACCAAACATGAGTTTTGGGTCAAACGGAGATGATAGGGTGCGTCTGTTACGAAAAATTCACTACTTGTTTTTCGGTGCATCAGTGGAGAAACGGCATCCGCGTGAGTTTTGTGGCACTGTTCCGTCGGAAACG
The DNA here is from genome assembly GCA_009763385.1 of Coix lacryma-jobi var. lacryma-jobi. Taxonomy (NCBI): domain Eukaryota; kingdom Viridiplantae; phylum Streptophyta; class Magnoliopsida; order Poales; family Poaceae; genus Coix; species Coix lacryma-jobi. Next base: position 105,248,840 of record CM019826.1, on the reverse strand, counting down.
AAAGTGCCAGAAACCCACCGCACATGACATTTGAGTCAAACTTAAATGATTGGGTTCGTCCGTTGCGAAAAATTCAACTGCGAGTTTTTTGACGCATCAGTGGCGAAAACGGCCCTCCCACGCGAATTTAGCGGCACCGTTCCGTCAGAAATTAAATTGCCAAAACCCCACCAAACATGAGTTTTGGGTCAAACTGAGATGACTCGGTGCACTAGTTGCGAAAAATGCAACCGCGAGGTTTTTGATGCATCAGTGGGAAAAATAGCCCTCCCGCGCGAGTTTTGTGACACCATTTTGTCGGAAATGAAACTGCCAAAAACCCACCAAACATGAGTTTGTGGTCAAACTGGGATGATTGGGTGCGTCCATTGCAAAAAATAGAATTGCGAGTTTTTTTGCGCATCAGTGCGAAAAACGGCCATCCCGCGTGAGTTTTGCGGCACCGTTCCGTCGGAAACAAAAATGCCAAAAACCCACCAAACATGAGTTTTGGGTCAAACGGAGATGATAGGGTGCGTCTGTTACGAAAAATTCAACTACTTGTTTTTCGGTGCATCAGTGGGGAAACCGGCCATCCCGCGTGAGTTTTGTGGCACTGTTCCGTCGGAAACGAAAGTGCCAGAAACCCACCGCACATGACATTTGAGTCAAACTTAAATGATTGGGTTCGTCCGTTGCGAAAAATTCAACTGCGAGTTTTTCGACGCATCAGTGGCGAAAACGGCCCTCCCACGCGAATTTAGCGGCACCGTTCCGTCAGAAATTAAATTGCCAAAACCCCACCAAACATGAGTTTCGGGTCAAACTGAGATGACTCGGTGCACCAGTTGCAAAAAATGCAACCGCGAGGTTTTTGATGCATCAGTGGGAAAAATAGCCCTCCCGCGCGTGTTTGTGACACCATTTTGTCGGAAATGAAAGTGCCAAAAACCACCAAACATGAGTTTTTGGTCAAATTAGATGATTGGTGCGTCCATTGCAAAAATAGAATTGCAAGTTTTTTTGCGCATCAGTGCGAAAAACGGCCATCCCGCGGGAGTTTTGCGGCACCGTTCCGTCGGAAACAAAAATGCAAAAAACCCACCAAAACAGAGTTTTGGGTCAAACGGAGATGATAGGGTGCGTCTGTTATGAAAAATTCAACTGCTTGTTTCTCGGTGCATTAGTGGGGAAAACGACCATCCCGCGTGAGTTTTGTGGCACTGTTCCGTCGGAAACGAAAGTGCCAGAAACCCACCGCACATGAGTTTTGGGTCAAACTGAGATGATTAGGTGTGTCTGTTATGACAAATGCAACTGCGAGTTTTCAGTGCATCACTGGGAAAAACGGTCATACCGCATGTGTTTAGCGGCACCGTTCCGTCCGAAATGAATGTGCCAAAAACCCACCAATCATGAGTGTTGGGTCAAATGGAGATGACTAGGTCCGTCCGTTTTGAAAAAAACAACTGAGTTTTTTTCGCGTATTAGTGGGAAAAATCGCCATCCCGCGTGAGTTTTGCGGTACCGTTCCGTTAGAAACGTAAGTGCCAAACCCCACCAACATGAGTTTTGGGTCAAACGGAGATGATTGGGTGCGTCCATTGCAAAAAATTCAACTGCGAGTTTTTCGATGCGTCAGCGGGAAAAATGGTCATCCCACATGAGTTTTGTGGCACCATTCCGTCGGAAACAAAAGTGCCAAAACCCCACCGAACATGAGTTTTAGGTCAAACTGAGATGACTGGGTGTGTGCATTGCGAAAAATTCAACTGCAAGTTTTTTGGTGCATTAGTGGGAAAAATGGCCATCCCGCGTGTGTTTACGGCACCGTTCTGTCTGAAATGAATGTGCCAAAAACCCAGCAAACATGAGTTTTGGGTTAAACGGAGATGATAGGGTGCGTCCGTTACAAAAAATTGAACTGTGGGTTTTTCGGTGCATCAGTGGGGAAAACGGCCATCTGAAAGGTCCGAATGGCTAGAGGGGGGTGAATAGCCTATTTAAAAATCTAGAATCCTGAAACTCAAAGCTCAAAATGGATATCAGATCACACAGTCGGTACTACCGACTATAGGGGCCGGTACTACTGGGGGTCGTTACTACCATCGCCAAGGGTCGGTACTACCGACAACCTAGGAGCAGCTACGAAATCAAGATGAACGAGATGCAAAATTGAATCTAGCTTATACAAAGTTCCCAGTAGATAGATGTAGATGATGTTTATACCTTATCCAAGTAGTGGATCCTACCCAAAGTGTAGATCGTGCCTTCCCACACCTAAGAATGAGAGAGGAGGGTCGAAGAACACGAAGAACACGAGAGCAAACGAAATAATCGAAGAAGCAAATTCAACAAGTACACGAGACACAAGATTTATCCCAAGGTTCGGCCTCTTCACTAAGAAGTGCCTACGTCCTCGTTGTTGAGGTGACCACTAAGGTTGGAGTCTCTTTCACCTCCTTGCCTCACTCAAGCAACCACAAAGGCAACTCGAGTTTCTTCACTAAGAATCACGAGGGTAATACAAACACTTCGGAGTGCCCTCACAAATGAGTCAATCACAGGCAACACCGAAGAACACCTAAACCGGCTAGAGTTCCAAGAACCCAAGAGTAAAGAACACAAATCAAGCCAGAGAGATGATGGATCCAAGTGCTCAAGACGTAGATCGATGCTTCTCACTCTCTAATCTCACTTCCCTAGCTCAAAGCTTGCAAGAGATTCACTCTAGAATCAAATGGGGAGAGAGAGGAGGTTAGTCAACACATGGGAGCTCTCTTTCTTGTGTTTGGGTGCAATGAATGAGAGAGGTAACAGTTAGAAACCGGGAGAGCGACTATTTATACAAGTCACCTTCTGCGCCACATTCGGTAGTACCGACCCCATAGGTTAGTATGGTAGTACCGACTACATCAACAACGTCCGTTAGAATGTCCTTGCTAACACATCCGGAAGAGGGTTGGTAGTACCGACCCTTATAGTAGTACTACCGGTAGGCTAAATCTAGATCTACATAGAGAGCCTTCAAAACGACTTCGATCATCGGTACTACCGACCGGGGGTCGGTACTACCGAGGGTCATTAGAACCGGCCTTATGGTTGTACTACCTTTAGGCCAAAAATGGCCCAACACAGAGAGCATGCAATCTGCTCACTGAGGGGTCGGTACTACCGGCCTCAGGGTCAGTACTACCGACTTCAGCATCCTGACTTCCGCGCTAAAACGGCCATTACTTTTAGCTCCGAAGTCCGATTTCGATGATCTTGGACATTTTGGAAAGCTTATTCAGAGGACTACACAACCCACATGAATACAAGATCCAAAGCACAAAGGATTAGTACATAATTCCAATCCAAGACCGATCCTAGAGTTCGGAACACACCAAAAAGCCTCCTTCTCTTCTCCGAGTTGATTCACTTCAACTCCAACACCTTCTCCTTTGCAAATGTGCCAACACCACCAAGGTTATACCACATTGTGCATGTGTGTTAGCATTTTACAAACATTTTTCAAAGGATTTTCACTTTCACTCACCACACCACTCGATCCTAGCAACAACGCAATGTTAGATCGCTCAAGTGGCACTAGATGTTAGCCGTCATGAGCACTTTTCACCACATCTAGCTAGCCTAGATTGTATCCCTCTTGATAGTCCGGCTTGCCTATACTCAAGATTAAAAGTAAGAAATAATCTACCACTTGAGCAAGGCATCTTTTCTCTTCTTCATTTCACCAATGGTAGAGCACTTGATCACATGAGTGCTTGTGGCTGTCACCATCATCCATGGTTGCCACCTTGCTAGCTCCACCACATGGCTTGGTCGTAATCCTTTCTCATAAACTACACACATGCATATCAATAGGATTAGACCAAATAGATTTCATCAATTAACCAAAACCAAACTGGGGCTTTCAATCTCCTCCTTTTTGGTAATTGATGACAACCTATACAAAGATATGTAATTTAAATTTGAGTACCACATTGATATTATTAGCTCCCCCTACATATGTGCTACAGAGTTTGGTTCTAAAATTGGCACTATGTATGGATATGAAATATGGGTGAACAACACTATCAATGATGATGCTAAGGCATAAGAATGGACCTTTGAAGCGTGATACCAATCGGAGTGCACATTTATACCATCCTTAGCATCATTATTCACTAGACATACATCCAAAACTCAAGAACCCCGTGAGATCAACATTTATAAAAGATTCTTGAACTGCTTGAAACACAATATGTCTAGTTGCAATCCTATATATACATGCTAATTAAACAATTCATCAATCAAGTCTTATCCCTAGAATTCATCACATAAGCATGAATATCAATATAAATAGCTTATGCAATGCAACTAAACATATGAATATGCACATTTCAAATGCAACATACATGTTTATGAGCTTGCTCCCCCTATTTGTATGGTCAAATCATAAGTGTTCAAGCTTCGAACCACTTGAAACTTTTATCCCCTTTTTGTCTTGTTACACTCCCCCTTCCACTAGCATATATCTTTGTAGCACTTTTCTTTCTCCCCCTTTGTCAACAATTACGATAAAGGTGGAACAAAATTTAAAGGAAGGAGGCAACCATTAGCACGAGATACATGTGAGGGAGATCGAACTAAGTCAAGTTGTGGCTTAATCTAGCTTATGAACATAAGGTATTTAACATGGTTTGCGCTAGAGTAAGCTTCTTCACACATCTTACAATGGTTATCTTACTCACGTTGGTTAAACACATTTTGCTCACTTACTAGATAGATCAAACACTAGAGTACATGCTCACAAACAAGTCATATGCTACCATTAGATCAAGTTAAACATAGAAGCAATAGTGGTACCATATATACTTCAAAGTCATTTGATTTACCATGAATGAACCTAGATAAGCAATGTGATGGCTATATGAGCTAGAGCACAACCTAATAAGAATGAATGCACATGCCAAACAATTTCACCTTTGCTTTGTCAGAGGAGAGGCATGTCATATGTGGAGGTGCATTCAACTCATGTTTGGAAAGTCTAGAATATTCAATTCATTCCTTAGCTTGCAAACCCTTCTCTCATCTAGTGGCTTGGTGAAGATATCGGCAAGTTGATCATCGGTGCCCACACTTTCAATAGATATGTCTTTCTTTGCTTGATGATCTCTAATGAAGTGATGTCTTATGTCAATGTGCTTTGTTCTTGAATGTTGAACCGGGTTGGTGGCTATTTTGACGGCACTCTCATTATCACATAGCAATGGGACTTGTCCAAACTTGACTCCATAATCTTGCAATGTAGCTTTCATCCATAGCAATTATGCACAACAACTACCCGCAGATATGTATTCGGCTTCGGCGGTAGAGAGAGCAACACTATTTTGCTTCTTAGATGACCAAGAGACAACTAATCTTCCAAGCAACTGACAAGTGCCCGATGTGCTCTTCCTATCCACCTTGCATCCCGCATAATTGGAATCCGAGTATCCAATTAATTCAAATTGAGAGCCCTTGGGATACCATAGTCCAACATTTGGAGTGTGCTTCAAATATCTCAATATTCTTTTGGTTGCCTTCAAATGACTTTCTCTCATTGAAGCTTGGAACCTTGCACAAATATACACACAAAACATGACATCTGGCCTTGATGCGGTCACATAGAGTAAACTTCCAATCATTAACCGATATAACTTTTGATCCACCATGTCACCACTAGAGTCACTGTCCAAATGCCCATTTGTGCCCATTGGAGTGGTTATTGCTTTTGCTTCATCTAACCCAAACTTCTTGAGCATGTCCTTAATGTACTTGACTTGACTAACGAATGTGCCTTTCTTTATTTGCTTGATTTGTAGACCAAGGAAGTAACTAAGCTCTCCAATCATAGACATCTCAAACTCTTTAGCCATCATCTCTCCCAACTCTTCATAGAAGTCTTGGTTGGTTGATCCAAATATGATGTCATCCACATAGATTTGCAACACAAACAAGTCACTTTCAATTTTCTTGGTGAAGAGAGTGGTGTCAACTTTACCAATTTTGAACCCTTTTGCTAGCAAGAAGTCCCTCAATCTTTCATACCATGCTCTTGGTGCTTGCTTCAACCCATATAAAGCCTACTTCAGCTTGGACATGGTTGGGCTTCTTCAATTCTTCAAATCTGGGAGGTTGCTCAATATATACTAACTCATTGATGAACCCATTGAGAAAAGCACATTTAATATCCATTTGATAGAGCTTGATGTTGTGTGAACAAGCATATGCAAGTAGTATACTAATAGCTTCCAATCTAGCAACCGGTGAATAGGTTTCTCCAAAGTCAATGCCTTCCATTTGAGTGTACCCTTGTGCAACCAATCTTGCTTTGTTCCTTACAACAATGCCATGTTCATCTTGCTTGTTCTGAAAGACCCATCTTGTACCAATAACATTTGTGTTCTTTGGTCTTTCCACTAACTCCCAAAAATTATTGCAGGTAAGTTGTTCAACTCTTCATGCATTGCATTTACCCAATCAACACCCATCAAATCTTCATCAATCTTGGTTGGCTCAATATATGATACAAATGAGTAGTGTTCACAAAATGAAGCCAATCTTGATGTTGTTTGCACACCTCTTCTTATATCACCAACAATTTGATATAAAGGATGATCTCTTGCAATGTGTGTTGGTTGGAGCACTTGTTCCGGTTGAGCACTTGCACTTGTACTAGCATCTTGTTCATCTTGAGAACCACTAGAACTTGCAACATCATTGCCATGCATGGTTGGAGGAGAAAGCACTTGATCTTTGTCATCTTTCATGTCAATCACTTGCTTTGGCCTTATATCACCAATGTCCATGTTCTTCATAGCTTCCACCAATTGTGTTCCTCTCACATCATCTAGATTGTCTTGTTCTTCATGGGAACCATTGGTTTCATCAAACTCAACATCATGGATTTCTTCAACTATTCTTGTTGTGTTGTTCCACACTACATAGGCTTTGCTTGTAGTGGAGTAACCAAGAAGTAACCCTTCATCACATTTCTTCTCAAACTTTCCAAGTCTTGTGCCCTTCTTGAATATGTAACATTTGCACCCAAAGACTCGAAAGTAAGCAATGTTGGGCTTTCTATCATTGAGGAGCTCATATGGTGTCTTCTTCAATAGAGGGTGACTATAAAGTCAGTTGCTATAGTAGCAAGCCGTGTTGATTGCTTCGGCCCAAAAGGAATCACTCACATTGTATTCACTAAGCATAGATCTTGAGATATCAATGAGTGTCCTATTCTTCCTTTCAACTATCCCATTGGATTATGGAGTGTACTTGGCCGAGAATTGATGCTTGATTCCAAACTCATCACATATCTCATCAACTCTTGTGTTTCTAAATTCACTTCCATTGTCACTTCTCACTTTCTTGATTCTTCTATCAAACACATTTTGACTTCTCTTGACAAAGATTTTGAATGCTCCAAATACTTCACTTTTGTCAACAATAAAGAAGACCCATGTGTATCTTGTATAGTCATCCACTATCACAAATCCATACTTGCTTCCCCCAATGCTTGCATATGTGGTTGGTCCAAACAAGTCCATGTGCAACAACTCAATTGCATGTGTAGTGCTCATCATTCCTTTGTTAGGATGAGTGTTTCCATCTTGCTTCCCATTTGACATGCACTACAAAGCTTGTCCATCTCAAAGTGGAAATCTTTTAGCCCTCTCACCATGTCATGCTTCACTAGCCTCATTAGTTGCTTCATTCCAACATGTCCCAAGCGCCTATGCCATAGCCAACCCATTCTTGATTTGGTGAATAAGCATGTTGTCAATTGAGCTTCACTTGCATCAAAGTCCACCAAATAGAGATTCTCATATCTAAACCCTTTGAAGAACACCAAGTCACTTCCATCAACACTTACTATTTCCACATCATCAACACCAAATATGCATTTGAATCCCAAATCACATAATTGTGCCGCTGACAACAAGTTGAAGTTGAGAGATTCCACCAATAGCACATTGGAGATGCTCAAGTCATTGGATATTGCAATCTTGCCCAAGCCTTTGACCTTGCCTTTCTTGTTGTCACCAAATGTGATAGCATTCGCATGATCATTGCCACTATTGTTAATTGATTTGAACATTCTTCCATCTCTAGTCATGTGTTGAGTGCACCCACTATCAAGCACCCAATGCCTTCATCCAACTTTATAATTAACCTACAAAAAGGATCAATTCTTTTTAGGTACCCAAATCTTTTTGGGTCCTCCAAGGTTAGTTACCAAGCTCTTGGGAACCCAAATTGCCTTCTTCTTTGGGCCAACCATGGGTGCACCAATGTACTTAGCCTTCATGCCATTAGTGACCTTAGTAAGCATATAACAAGAATCATGGTGAATAGATGTAACATGAGCATGCTTCTTGTTTTTATTCTTATTAAAGCAATGTTGCTCTATATGCCCAGATTGCTTGCAACTGTGGCAAAACCAACCATTGCTCTTCACAAAACAAGTCTTGTGAGGAGCAAAAGCCACCTTGCCCTTCTTGGGGGTATAGCCAAGTCCCTCCTTGTTGAGTGGACACCTTTGGCTACCCAAGCACTTAAGCAAGCGGGCATCTCCACCATAGGCATTGCCTAAAGCATCAGTGAGCTCATTAACCTTGTTCTTAAGGTTCTTATTTTCTACTATTAATGATGAATCACAAGTAGTAGAAGTAGACATTTTAGTTGAGCTAGATGATGATGATGCATTTGTGGGAGCAACAATTATAGGAGCATAAAAGATTCATCAAGTATATCACATGTAACTCCTACATTGCATGTCTCTACAACATCCTTAATCTTACTTTGATCAAAGAGGGAGGAGTGGGCTTCCTTAAGCCTAGTGTGAGCTTGATCAAGCTTCTCATGGGATTCCTCTAGCCTCTCATGAGTGGACTTGAGCTCATCAAAGGATTGCTCAAGAGCCTTGTTGTCTTTGCGCAATTCTTTGCAAGCCTTCCTCTTAGTCTCAATGTAAGAGTGAGCATCTTGTAGCATGCTTATGAGGTCCTCCTTTGACTACTCCTCATCATCATCACTCTCACTCTCACTCTCATTGGATGATACCTTAGCGGCCTTAGCCATGAAGCACGTCGATGGAGCGTCGAAGATAGAAGGCTTGCTTGAGATAGCAAGACTAGCCATAGCCTTCTTCTTGGTGGTCTTCCTCTCATCATCACTAGAATCACCATCATCGCTTGAGGAAGCATCACTATCCCACATCACAACACAGGATCCACCCTTCTTCTTTTCTTTCTTCTTCTCTTTCTTATCCTTGTCCTTCTTGTTCTTCTTGTGATCATCTTCATCATCACTAGATTGTGGACAATCCGCAATGAAATGATCTTTGCTCTTGCATTGATAGCACCTTCTAGTTGAGCCCTTGGTTGTATCTCTTCTCTTTCTTCCCCCAAAGCCTTTCTTCTTCATGAACTTGCCAAACTTCTTGAAAAAAGAGCTATTTCTTCATCATCCATCTCATTTCCGCTTGTGCTAGCTCCATCATCGCTTTCCTCTTTCTTTGCTTTGCCCTCGCTCTTGCTCTTGGAGGATGATGCCTTGAATGCCATGGTCTTCTTCTTCTCTTCCACACGGTATGTGCCTTGTGTGACCACATCACCTAGTACTTGGTTTGGGGTTACCGTATCTAATCCTTCCCTCACAAGGATAGTCACCAAAGTATCAAACCTTGGTGGCAAGCATCTCAAGAACTTATGAGAAAAGTCCTTGTCCTCAACCTTTTCTCCCAAAGCCTTCAAGTCATTCACAATCACTTGCAACCGGTGGAACATCTCCGGTATGCTTTCATCTTCTTGCATCTTGAAGGTTGCAAGCTTGTCCTTGAAAATATATAGCTTAGCGCTCTTCACGGCCTTGGTGCCTTCATATGTTTCTTCCACCTTTCCCATATCTCACTTGCTCTTTCAAGGTCCTTGATTTGCTCAAAGACTTTTGTATCAAATGCTTCATAGAACAAGTTTACGGCCACATCATTCCATTGAAGCTTCTCTTCTTCTCTTGGGGTTGGATCGGCGGTGTCAATTACCGCAAAATCATGCTCGATCACATCCCATATCTTCCTATTCATGCCTCTTGTGAATGCACACATCTTCCTCTTCCAACAATCAAAGTTGGTGCCATCAAAATGTGGTGGATTCCCCATTGAGTTGATTTGAGCCATTGTAACACCGGAGGTTGTAAATCCTCAAACAAACGGTGACCACGGCTCCGATACCACTTGAAAGGTCCGAATGGCTAGAGGGGGGGTGAATAGCCTATTCAAAAATCTAGAATCCTGAAACTCAAAGCTCAAAATGGATATCAGATCACACAGTCGGTACTACCAACTACAGGGGTCGGTACTACCGGCTCCAAGGGTCGGTAGTACCGACAACCTAGGACCAGCTACAAAATCAAGATGAACGAGATGCAAAATTGAATCTAGTTTATATCAAAGTTTTCCAAAGTAGATGTAGATGAAGTTTATACCTTTTACAAGTAGTGGCTCCTCCCCAAAGTGTAGATCGTGCCTTCCCACACCTAATGATGAGGACATCGCCAGGCTGGACACACCGACGCCATGGTCTTCCGCATGTTGCAATCCGTCTCCAACTCAGCTACCTCGTCACCCTCGGAATTCAGGAGCAGTCCTGGGTAAAATCAATGCCCCGGATGCATACCGACTCCGTTTTCGACGAACCAGATATGCTTGGAAAGATAATTTGATAAGCTAAGCAATGGCTTTGGAATCCGTCAAAATACGTCTGGAGTCAACGGGAATCGTCGAAACAAGTCAGCGTCCAGAATCTGCCAGGGTGCTGCGACACCATCTTTTGGTCAGATGGGCCGTGTATCGTCTTAGAGGCCATTAGGGGGCGCGTCCAGCAGGGGCGACGACCTAAACCCTATAATTAGCCACCGCCATCATCGTTAGGTCTTGGGTTTTGTTTAGTGTTTAGTTTTCCATCGAGGAAATGAATCGTTCATTGTAACTGTGGTGTCGAATCCTTTTACAGTGATCCAGGGCCCCTGTTCTTGATCTCCTCCAATGTGTCAATTAGTCCTTTGGAACCGAGTTCTTGAACCCTCCATTGAAATTTGTATCAATTCATATCTGCAATTTCAGATTGCGTGTTTTACCTTCTTGCTTGTGTTCTTCGATTCGCTTGCAGGATTAGCCTTCTTGGCGGGGTCAATCAAGTTGTGCTTGGTTGATCACCAATAGAGCAGTGGTGTAATGGTTGCAGGGTTCGAATCATGTCTGATTTGAAGCCGGATCGCCAACATCGAGATCTCCACCAATCGAATTTACCAGCTACCTCACGGAAGATCGGGCCGTCCCTCATCAATTGGTATCAGATATTTCAGGTTTCCCGCGAGGTATAATCTCATTTGCCCTTAGTTTCATATCTGTTCTTTACCTAGAGTCCACAAAAAGCCATAAAAATTATTTCAATTTCCGCTGTCCTATCGCCATTTGTGCCTTTGCAATTTCGTTTCAGATTCGCTTTGTTGAGTTTGTGTCCATGGTCGAGTCTTGTTGCTGGTTTAGGTTGTGTTCGTCGTCGTAGTTCAACATTCCCGTTGTTGTTTCTTTGTTTCTGCCACTATCCCATCCACCATTCCTAAACAACAAGTCGAAGCCACCACTTTACTCGACTTGCCCCATTAGCCGCCTTGTGTAACTTCTCGCCACCTCGCAAACCCTAGATAGGTTGCCAACCGCCCTAATTTTTGCCTGCATCGCAGCCCTCCTTACATCATCTCGCATCTACCACCTGCTGTTAGTCATAAGGACGCTTGCTCTTGTGATCGGTGTTGGAGTTTACGGTCGCTTTGCCCTAACTGCCGCTGCCGAGTTGCCCTAACTGCCGTTTTGTTGTCGTGCCTCCAGAAAACATAACTTGAGATACTTCAATAAAACAGGCATAACTTTTCACTCGTTTGTCAGAAAAATCTGAAATTTTTTATGGAGATTCTTGACACCTTTTGGAGCCGACCCAAACTCGGCTTCGCCCTGTTTGGTCCCCTCAAAATTGCCAAAAAAAATTCATGGAAAATAAATAAAAAAAATTGAAAAAATAAGAAAGTTTGATTCCTACTAGTACCTTTTTGGAAAATCAAGGGAAAATTCAGGAAAAGGGAAAAATCAGTGCTATTTGCTTGTTCTGTGAGTTCTTTTCATCGTTCTTTGTTTCATCTTGTTGCACTACGTCTACACATGTCTTAGCCAGCAATTGTGACTTGTGCTTTGGATACTTATTGAACTTTGTTAATCTGTATTCGTTACTTGCTAGTCCTTTCTGTCATATTGTGTGTACCTATAGCTCCACGTATACTTCTGTCAGCACAGGTTCATCTTGCAACTGTTACCCACGCTCAACAACAGATTGCTTCGTCAGTTTGGTTTGATCTTGTTTGGCGTTGGTAAGAATACAGGCAAGACGGTGGTAAGCCGCTTGTGATTTTGCATTCCACTTTCACTTTCACCACCACCACCACTTGGTTCCTTTTAGTTGATAGGGATAATACTTTGTTGTTGTCTTTTTCTATCTTCTAACAATGGCAGGAATTCCGACGGACTTCAATGAGTGCGTGTCCAAAGGCGAGCTTACAACATTCATGAATGAACAACGCAACCTCATGACCAAGCTGAAGCGCAACGTAAACAATATGGTCAACCGCATTGAACAGCTTGAGCAACGCCCTCAACCTCATCGTGATGACGAAGATGCGGATGCTTTTGGTGATGACGATGCGGATGTTGATGCTGGTCCCCGTCGCCGCCTCAACTTCAATCGTCGCGGTATGGGGGGTAATAATCATAATAATAATCCTTTTGCTAAAATTAAATTTAGTCTACCTCGTTTTGCTGGTAATATAGATCCAGAGACATATTTAGATTGGAAACTTGCTGTTCAACAAAAATTTAATTCTTATAATGTTCCTGCTGAGCATAGAGTTTGAAGGACCGAGAAGCTACCCGAAAGCGACCAGAGGGGGGGTGAATGGGAGCTTCAAAAATTTCCTTTCGGAAACTAGATGCCACTGTCCCAAGATCAACCCCAAAAGCGAAACCTAGAGCTTGCTAATGTCCACGACCCTAGATGTAGGGTGGATGCTTCCTAGAAGCACAGCGGGACACTAGACAACCCTAGAAAGCCAACCCAAAAGACGGAACTCAAATCCAATCAAGAACGAACGAACCGCGAACGAAGACGCGCGAAACTGCAGCGACCGGACTCTGGCCTGCGTCCGTCAGCAGGGACCGGACGCGTCCGGTCGTCAGAAAACAGCTCTGGGAACTCTCTGTTCGCGACCGGACGCACGGAGCTCAAGCGTCCGTCCGTCGTTCACTGAGCGTCCGGTCAGATGAGACAATGACACGGGAACAGTGCAAGCGTAGCGTCCGGTCGAAATGCAAACAGAGCGTCCGGTCGAGAGCGTCCGGTCAGTACGCAGAAAAGCTTGGCGCCGTGCTCAACGACCGGACTCTGAAAGCATGCGTCCGGTCAGCCGACAGAGCGTCCGGTCACCCCCGCGACTGCACTGAAACTCCGCGATTCAACCCGATCTCCTCCGAATCAAGTGCTCTAGGCTTGGGATTCGATCTGAGGAGTCACAAGGAGGTTAGTGAGCTATCTCTAAGAGATCATGGCTCGAACCTAACTCCAAATCGGTGAATCGAAGGAATTCGGGGGAAAGAAAAAAAGAGACCCGAAACTAAAACTTGATCGATCTCCTAGACCGTGAGGTTAGAGATGATTTCTTTCGTGGAAAGAAGTGCCTCACGATCTAGAGCAACTCAGTTCAAACGGAATCGTGAAAGATGAACCGAGCACAAAGATCAAGCGACGGGAAAACTCAAGGCACAAAGCAATCCGCGAAGAACATGATGAACATGAAATCAAAACGCGAATTGACACCAAGAGATGGGATCCAAGGTGAGGATACGGCCTCACTTCCTCGAATCAACAGTACACAGAGTGGAGTCTCTCTGCGGATCTCAACTAGCTAAAGCAGGGGTGTGGAGAGTGGAAACCCTAGGAATGAAAGCTCTAACTGAGATTGAGATAGGGAGGAGGGTGTCTCCCCTAGACTACTTATACTAACCTAGCCTAAGTCTATTTCCTACTCTACCCCTCTCTACTCTAATTACAGAGCGGACCAGCCTAACCCTAAGGCTATTCTAGTCCACCCGCTGGTGGTAGGTAGATCCGACAGCCACGCCCGCACGGTCTTCCGCGTCGCCTCCACGCAACCTTCAGATCGCCGCCACGTGCCGCCACCACTCTGCACCCCCGGTTTTGCGGCCCAAACCGGGAAACCAGCCTTTTCCATCAGCCCCCGGTTTTGAGGCCCAAACCGGAAACCAGCCTCCAGCCCGAGTTTTGTGGCCAAACTCGGAAACCGTCCGCGCCCGAGTTTTGAGGCCCAAACTCGGAAACCGGCCCCACGCCCAGGTTTTGAGGCTCAACCTGGAAACCGTCGCGCCCAGGTTTTGTGGCTCAACCTGGAAACCAGCACCCAGGTTTTGAGGCCCAAACCTGGAAACCGTCCACCGTTGGTTTTTCCCGGGCTCTACCACAAACCGGCGTCGTAGAGGGGATGCACCGCCTGTGCACCCCTTCCACCGACATGATCGCACTTCTCCGCTTGTCGCTGTCGCAGGCTGCCAGCCACCACAGCTGATCCTCCGGCCTCCAGTCCATCAGTCCAAGTCCACGTCCGCCCTTCACCGTCCGATACATCGGCATGGCACGTCCGCCGCACGGCACGCCCATCCTTCATCGCGCCCGGTCCGTCGGCACGGCACGTCGCAACTTGACCTTCACCCGCCATCGATCACTGTCTCCGTGCTCGACACCTGCACAACACAAGCCAAAGAACATGCGCATCATCTCCGTTGACAATCACTCATCACACAGAGACTCGGCATACACCCATGTATCCGCAATCTCCCCCTTGATGAGTGCATTGTCAACTCCACAACAAATCATGAATAAGAAGAAGGAGGTAGGAAGGAGTGGGAGGAGAAAACCCAACCAAATGACCCAAAAGCCTAACAAAAGCCAAAGAAGGTCAAGTGGATGAAGCGAAAACTTGGTCCCCAAAGACATGGGCAACGGCTCGACGCAACCAAGCAAAGCAAAGCTAGCCCTCAGAAGAGGTAGAACAGGCTCAACACCGCTAGCAGATACCAATTGAAGATCGGAGGACAACAGAAGCAAAATGCTAGTCCCTCAAGATAGAGGCACAGAGGCTCAACACAACTAGCAAGAAAATCACTCCGAACCAATTGGAAATCAACCCAAAACAAATGGGAAAGCACACCAGACGATACCAATTGAAAGCCAAAAGAAAAAGCTTATGAAAGCTCATGAAAAGCTAGGAACGTTTGCTAGTCCCTCAACAGAGGCAACGGCTCAACACAACTAGCAAACTCCCCTCGACAAATGCAAGCAACTAGGACAAATGAGTCTCCCCTTAGTTGATCAACACAGGAGCATATGATTTGCATAAATTTCTCCCCTAGTTGAAAATGCACTTATCAAGGCCAAAAGGTATCGGAGAAGCAACTCCCTTCACATAAACTCCCCCTGAACACAAGATCTCCTTCCAAAATGCATATGAAGTCAAAATGCAAGTTAGGAGCTTCAAGTATATAGTCAAAAGAGTGCAAAGATGCTCTAATCAGTATAGCTCCAACATCTCAATTAAGCACTCAAATAGCAAAGGCTCAACTGATCACTTGTACGAAATATGAAGCGTATGAGCATGTGAGCAATTTTAAGCCAAAAGGATAGTCACCATCAAAATAGCACTAGACATGTATAGAAGGAATCCAAACAAGTGCTAAGCATATATACAAGGTGAACTACCCCTAGCAAAGTTCAATCATCATGCATAGTAATGAAGCATATCCTTGTGATTTCAAATTCATATCGGAGTTGCAGCGGTAAAAGAATTCACAAGTTCATTTTTGGCATGTGATTGCGAGAGGTTGAGAGCTTGTCATTGCCTAACTTTTCAACCGTGCGAAGCCTATGCCGAAGCAATCAGGAGCTTAAAGCACGGTTTCGGTCATACACTACATGGCTCAAGTTTAACTCAAAGTGCAATGAGAAACAGTCTCAATACCATGAGGTGTTGACAAGCAATCCCATCTCGATCTTTTCATTCAACAATACTTGGTTCAGATTTTAAGCAAGTTATGAACAACCAAGCAAGTGAATGACTCAGAACTAGAGACATAGCAACCTAGCATATATGAAAAGCAGGAATGGACTCAACACACCCTACACATGCTAGTTGCATATCTCAATGGTGAACATTTTCAGATTTATATACATTAGGCATATTCACCATTCCAAAAATAGCTCGCTCATAACATGTAACAGTGATCAGAAAGAGCATAAGCTACAAGCATCATCATAAGTATCGGAGCAATACTAACAAGAGCATAATTACATTCTAGTGAATATAGACATAAAGCTCAGAACGTAAATGCGTATGTCCGACACAAAACTGAAAGAAGGAAGATACCAATTGGAAGACTCAAGAAACTCAAAAGAAAAGAGCCTCAAAATAAAGAGTCAGTCTGTACATCTCAAAATGCTTCCCCCATCTAAAGGGGAAAAACACCCAAGCTCACCCTTACCTATTAAAGGTTGATTCGTCTAAAGGCTTGGTGAAAATATCAGCCATTGGTGATGAGTATCGACATGGCGAAGGTCGATATCACCCTTCTCCTGGTGGTCTCGCAAGAAATGAAAGCGCACATCAATGTGTTTGGTTTTCGAGTGAAGCACAGGGTTCTTAGCAACGCTAATGGCACTCGTGCTGTCACAAAGCAAAGGAACTCGAGTAAAGCTCAAACCAAAATCACGCAAAGTGGCCATCATCCAGAGTAACTGGGAACAGCAGCTAGCCGCAGCAACATATTCAGCCTCCGTGGTTAGACTGAGCGACACTAGACTGCTTGCGAGAAGACCACGACGACCAAGAGAAGATCCAATAACTGGCAAGTCCCTGAAGTAGACTTGCGCTCAATGCGACAACCAGCAAAATCAGCATCAGAAAAGCCACAAAGCGAGAGGGGGAAGAAGCAGAATACCAATCCCAGCTCAGGCGTGAAACGAAGGTACCTGAGGATGCGCTTCACCGCCTGACGGTGAGAAGTGCGTGGCGAAGCCTGAAAGCGCGCGCACAAGCACACGGCGAACTGAATGTCCGGCCGTGTCGCCGTCAGGTAGAGCAGCGATCCAATCATGCTGCGGTACTCCTCTGGTCCACTGCTTCTCCATCCGTGTCAGCATCCAGGGCAGTTCGTCATCGACATGGGCGTTGGAAGAGGCTTGGCCTCACCCATGTCGACCGCTTCAGCAAGTCCCTTGTGTACTTGCCCTGGTGCACAACGTCCCCTCTCGGGATTGCTTAATTTGCAACCCGAGAAAAAAGTCAGCTCGCCCATCATGCTCATCTCGAACTCCCTGCTCATGGTATCTGGAGCGAGTAACTCGCTCGTCGATGTCGCCGATCATCTGTTCAGGGGGTGCTGGCGCTGGATGTGTCGTGGCGCCTCCCGGGAAGAAGTACCTCTCCCCTCAACAGTAGCTGGTTCCACCCCGGGTACAAAGGTACCGCGCGAGGTGGATCCCACGCCCCCAGGAAGAAGACGTCTCGGGCCACGGGTCGTCGTCGAAGCCGCTCCCGGCGGCGCGGCAGGCGGAGGGGGTGCTGGATCATCTATACCTTCAGCACCCTCTTCCTCGTCATCGAAAAGAGGCTCTCCAACCTCGTGATCACCTGCACGCTCAAAACGAGAAGAAGGAAACAAGAGTCTCGTCGAAGGTGACATCTGATGTCTCCATGACTCGGTTAGTGTCAAGGTTAAGTACACGATAAGCTCGAGTGTGAGTGCCATAACCCAAAAACACACCGTCAGAAGAACGAGACTCAAACTTGTCTAGGTTGCCCTTTTTCAATATAAACATGTGGCAACCAAAGACTCTAAAATAACTCACCTTGGGCTGGCGACCAAAACGCAACTCATAAGGGTCTTCTTCAAAAACACTCTCAGAAAATGCGATTCGAAATATAGCATGCAGTGTTCATAGCTTCGGCCCAATAGCGCCGAGGAGTCCTATGCTCATCAAGCATCGTCCTGGCCATCTCAACAAGGTCCGATTCTTCCTCTCTACAACACCATTTTGGGGTGGTGTTCTGGAGAAGAAACTGATGCTCCAACCAAGGCATTTACAAAACTTCTCAAATCCGAATTTTTAAACTCGGAACCATTATCACTTCTAATCGCTCGCATCGAGTTCAAGGGAACTCGTTCTGAAGACGCAAAATCAGATCGCGAGCGAAGGAGAATGTCTCGGACTTCTCAACTAAAAAGAAGACCCCACGAATACCTCGAAAAGTCGTCAACAATAACAAGCACATACCACTTCCCACCAACCGAGCTCACCCGAGCCGACCAACAAGGTCCATATGCAAAAGCTCTCCGGGGTGCGAGGTCATAACCTTGGTCAAAGATGGTGGGGAGCAGCAACCATCTTTCCATGCCGCCGGCAAGCATGGCAAACTAGATCCTTCTCCAACGAAAGCTTGGGCACCTCGGATTAAGCCGTGAGCTAAGTCTTGCAAGCAAGTCAAAACTCAGGTGACCGAGCCTCCTATGCCACTTCCAAGATCAGAAGAAGAAGGACTAGCCAGAAGACAGCGAGAAGATCCAAACGACTTTGAGAAATTCGCGCGAAAGACATTCCCAAAGGGTGAAATCAGACATACAAGATCACCCTGAGGATCTAAGATCCGGCTAAGGTTCGGTTTGAAACGAATCTCATAGCCTTCACGAAAAATTGCGAAAACAAAGCAAGTTAAAATGCAGGTTAGAAACAAGAGCAACCTCGCGCCACACAAAGTGCTCATTAACCCGCACTGCACCAACGGACAATACCTTGCCCTTACCTTTGTCGCCGAAGGTTATGTACTCCTTTCCGGCGACCGGACTATGGCTGGAGAACCATTGGCATTTCCGGTCATGTGCCTCGAGCAACCGGAATCCACAAGCCAAATGTCCTCCAACCGCTCCTCCTACATCAATAAAAGACATAGGGTGAACATACGGTCCAACACTGGGGTTAGTAAGATAAGAAGGAAACCAGTGTTGGGCCGGCTGCTCAAAAGAACGGTCAGTGTAAAAACCATCCTGTCTAGGGGGATAGCGATCACCACGCACAGGAAAACGTGGTCCGCTGGGGAAGAAGCGCTCACCGCGAAACTCTACCTGCGGTGGGACAAAGCGCTCAACAAAGCCTCCGCCACGGGGTCCGTTACCTGCAAAAGCAGGACCCCGTCGGGCACGCTCTCTACGAGGTCTACGCCTAGGAGCCTGCTGCTCAACTCTAGCGTCTCTCCTCGGAGCTCTCTCCTGCCTAGGCCTCACAAACTGAGGTGCTCTACCTCTAGGCCTAGTCTCCCTCCTAGGGGCTCTCTCCTGCTGCCTAGGCTGGGTATGCTTCCCTCCAGACCTAGCAGCTCCCCTGAGGCTTCGAGCATGTCCACCACGAGCTGGGTGAAACATGTCCAGGTTCTGCATCTCCTAGCACGGCGCGCCTCTCTCCTGCGCCTAAAGCAGAACTCACTCAGGTGACCATCCCGCCCACAAAAGTTACACTGAAACCTCACCGCGCGCAAGGGGGTTGTTGGTTTGCAGGGATGTGGGTATGTTTCACCTTGCCCTGCCCTTCTGTGGCAACTCCTCTCGGATGGTGGCATTGTGTCAAGCTTGTTCTTTAGGTGATTGGGCTTGGTTGCCATTGTGGATTCTTGGGTGGAGCCTTGGGGATTCACTATAACTCTCCTTGGTGACAGCTTGGCAGACTCTTTGGGTGGAAGCTTGGTTAGTTTGGGAGTATGGTGGAGTTGGGCTTCTCACAGGGGTTCAGACCACTAGACTCTCCAACTTACCAAAAGCTGAAAGATCAACACTCTGGCCAAGACCTACACCAGGAGCCCCAGCAGCTCGCTTGAATTGGGAGATCATCATCCCGAGCTGAGGCTCACCACAAGACACCCATGACAAGACGGTCCGAAGGTATGTGTTTTCCTCCTCGGTCCGCACCTTGTCATGCCTCACATTTGCCATCTCCAGCTCCAGGCCCTCACACAAAGCACATCTCTTGACACAAGTGCTATCCGAGCCGGCCTTCTCAAAAGACTCAAGCTTGGCATTCTTCTCTGCCAACTCGGATTGCAAGACAGGACAAGTCTTGCACGCACCCAACGCTGCGGTCTAGCTCGGAGCTCATCCACCTCATCTACCAGCGCAGCATACTTACTCCTCAGAGTGAGAAGATCCGTCATGTGCGCGGCGCAATCTCGCACTCCAACTCCTCCGACACAACCACGGTGACCGAGCGAACTCAAGCTCCTTCACCGTGTCCTCCCCCTTCTGCCTAAACTCTCTTGCGCTCTCTAGCGGCACGCCTAAGCAACTTGTCTTGACTAAGGAGGGCAGCAGTCAACTTCTCAACCTCGGAGAGCTCGTCGTAGGTGAGAGATACCTGGGAGGTGTCGTCGTCGTCGTCGTTCCGAGGGTACGCTCCGGCTCGCCGTCGACCCTCATCTCCGAGCGCCATGGTACACAGGCCTTCGTCGCCGGCGAAGAAGCACAAGCCGTTGAACGTGTCCTCCAGCTTCTTCTTCTCGGACTCGTCATCACTCGATCGGCGGAGTCGTCATCCGAGCCGTCGACGTCGCTGAGCGTGGCGAAGAACGCTCGCTGCTCAGCCTGCTGCTTCTCCAAGTACTTCTTCTTGATGTACTCTTTGTTGAAGCCGCCCCGCTTCTTGTGCCTTTGGGGAACTTGCTTCTCCTTGTACTTGGAGTCGCGCCTGTGGCCGTGATCACCCAACTTCCTCTCAAGATGCTGTTCTTCGTCTTGGGGCGGTCGGCGTGAAGTGGGCCGGGTCGCCGCACTCGTAGCATCCGGTGCGTCCTCCTCCGCGACGACGGTTCATGCGGTTGTTGTGGAACCGCGAGAACCGGTTGGCAAGCAAAGCCAACTCGTCGTCTCCCAAAGACTCCAGCTGGTCCTCTGTCACAGAGAAGAGAGAAGAAAGCGCAAAGCCAGCTGAGGGGTTAGGGGAAGAGCCGGAAACCAAAGCCATGGACGGGCGAGAAGGATTTTCAAAAGAAGCCCTCGCCATAGCATCAATCTCACTGGACTTGAGCTTACTGAAGAGCTCGTCGCAGGTGAGGGTCTCATAGTTCGGCGATTCGATGATTGCCTGAACCTTGGAGTCCCACACCGAACGGTCAAGAGTGTGCAAAAGCTTCAAAGCACGCTCATGATCGTCAAATGGCAACTGCTCTCTGTTAGCCCTCATCCTGTTGACAATCACCTGAAAGCGAGCGAATAAACTTTCTATGCTCTCGCCAGGTTGATGTCTAAAGTTCTCATACTCTCGCTTGAACGACTCGTAGAGTCGGGTTTTGACTTGAGAGGTGCCCTCATGAAAACGCATGAGAGTGTCCCAGATCTCCCGAGCCGTAGCGAGGTGAGAAACACGATCAAACTCACCCATGCTCAAACAAGAGAAAAGAGCATTACGGGCTCGGCTATTGGCATCGTGCTCATCGACCTGCTGTTGAGTCACACGAGCAGCCAAGACCACGTAATCAGGGGAGTTGCAAATATCCCAGATCGAAACGCCCAAGCTCTGTAAATAGGCCGACATACGTATCTTCCAATACGCATAGTTCGTCCCATCGAAAAACGGCGGTTTGCCCACGCCGCGATCCATGTCGCCTTCGGTGGATCTGGAACCGGCTAAGGTGAAAGATCCTTAACCCGCTCCGATACCAATTGAAGGACCGAGAAGCTACCCGAAAGCGACCAGAGGGGGGGTGAATGGGAGCTTCAAAAATTTCCTTTCGGAAACTAGATGCCACTGTCCCAAGATCAACCCCAAAAGCGAAACCTAGAGCTTGCTAATGTCCACGACCCTAGATGTAGGGTGGATGCTTCCTAGAAGCACAGCGGGACACTAGACAACCCTAGAAAGCCAACCCAAAAGACGGAACTCAAATCCAATCAAGAACGAACGAACCGCGAACGAAGACGCGCGAAACTGCAGCGACCGGACTCTGGCCTGCGTCCGGTCAGCAGGGACCGGACGCGTCCGGTCGTCAGAAAACAGCTCTGGGAACTCTCTGTTCGCGACCGGACGCACGGAGCTCAAGCGTCCGGTCGTTCACTGAGCGTCCGGTCAGATGAGACAATGACACGGGAACAGTGCAAGCGTAGCGTCCGGTCGAAATGCAAACAGAGCGTCCGGTCGAGAGCGTCCGGTCAGTACGCAGAAAAGCTTGGCGCCGTGCTCAACGACCGGACTCTGAAAGCATGCGTCCGGTCAGCCCGACAGAGCGTCCGGTCACCCCGCGACTGCACTGAAACTCCGGCGATTCAACCCGATCTCCTCCGAATCAAGTGCTCTAGGCTTGGGATTCGATCTGAGGAGTCACAAGGAGGTTAGTGAGCTATCTCTAAGAGATCATGGCTCGAACCTAACTCCAAATCGGTGAATCGAAGGAATTCGGGGGAAAGAAGAAAAAGAGACCCGAAACTAAAACTTGATCGATCTCCTAGACCGTGAGGTTAGAGATGATTTCTTTCGGTGGAAAGAAGTGCCTCACGATCTAGAGCAACTCAGTTCAAACGGAATCGTGAAAGATGAACCGAGCACAAAGATCAAGCGACGGGAAAACTCAAGGCACAAAGCAATCCGCGAAGAACATGATGAACATGAAATCAAAACGCGAATTGACACCAAGAGATGGGATCCAAGGTGAGGATACGGCCTCACTTCCTCGAATCAACAGTACACAGAGTGGAGTCTCTCTGCGGATCTCAACTAGCTAAAGCAGGGGTGTGGGAGAGTGGAAACCCTAGGAAATGAAAGCTCTAACTGAGATTGAGATAGGGAGGAGGGTGTCTCCCCTAGACTACTTATACTAACCTAGCCTAAGTCTATTTCCTACTCTACCCCTCTCTACTCTAATTACAGAGCGGACCAGCCTAACCCTAAGGCTATTCTAGTCCACCCGCTGGTGGTAGGTAGATCCGACAGCCACGCCCGCACGGTCTTCCGCGTCGCCTCCACGCAACCTTCAGATCGCCGCCACGTGCCGCCACCACTCTGCACCCCCGGTTTTGCGGCCCCAAACCGGGAAACCAGCCTTTTCCATCAGCCCCCGGTTTTGAGGCCCAAACCGGGAAACCAGCCTCCAGCCCGAGTTTTGTGGCCAAACTCGGAAACCGTCCGCGCCCGAGTTTTGAGGCCCAAACTCGGAAACCGGCCCCACGCCCAGGTTTTGAGGCTCAACCTGGAAACCGTCGCGCCCAGGTTTTGTGGCTCAACCTGGAAACCCAGCACCCAGGTTTTGAGGCCCAAACCTGGAAACCGTCCACCGTTGGTTTTTCCCGGGCTCTACCAACAAACCGGCGTCGTAGAGGGGATGCACCGCCTGTGCACCCCTTCCACCGACATGATCGCACTTCTCCGCTTGTCGCTGTCGCAGGCTGCCAGCCACCACAGCTGATCCTCCGGCCTCCAGTCCATCAGTCCAAGTCCACGTCCGCCCTTCACCGTCCGATACATCGGCATGGCACGTCCGCCGCACGGCACGCCCATCCTTCATCGCGCCCGGTCCGTCGGCACGGCACGTCGCAACTTGACCTTCACCCGCCATCGATCACTGTCTCCGTGCTCGACACCTGCACAACACAAGCCAAAGAACATGCGCATCATCTCCGTTGACAATCACTCATCACACAGAGACTCGGCATACACCCATGTATCCGCAGAGTTGGACTTGCTACTAGTGAGTTTACTAATTTTGCTTTATTCTGGTGAAGTGATCTTTGCAATGCTAATAATGCTGCTGCTGTGCCTCAAACTTGGAAAGCTTGAAAGCAACGTATGAAATCTCGTTTTGTTCCTCCTTATTATCAACGTGATTTGCATTTAAAATTGCAAACTTTAAAACAAGGTGATAAAAGCGTAGAGGCATATTATCAAGAATTGCTTATTGGTTTAGCACGTTGTGGTATACATGAAGATGATAATGATGCTACTGCTAGATTCTTTGGTGGTTTCAATCGTGATATCCAGGATATTCTTGATTACAAAGATTGGAACAGGTTCAGTCAATTATATCATCTTGCTCTTAAAGCGGAATGCGAAGTACAGGGCCTCAAACAACAACATTAGCCTTTCAGGTCTAACAATGGGGGGACTTTTCAGCAACGTTCCGAGCCGGAGACGCCCAAGCTTCCGGCTGCACCACAGCCGTCTACATCTTCCGAGGTAAGTAAATTGTCTACTGTGCAGTTTCCACAGCTGAAGAAAGGTGTCACTCCGGGTGCTTTTACTAGCTCTTCTTCATCTAGCTCTAAAATCATTTGCCACCGATGCAAAGGCATGGGACATGTCATGAAGGATTGCCCCAACCGTCGCGCTTTCATTGCTACAAACGATGGATATGTAAGTACTAGTGATGTTGAAGATGATTTCGCCCTTGTTGCTAACGTTGATGCAGATTTCACCGAGGACGATCAAGACAAGGAGACCATCATCATTGACTCTGTGGCTACTGCTGCGGACTACCCTAGTCTTCTTGTGCAATGAGTGTTGAGTACACATGTGGGACATGTAGAAGAAGAGATGAAGATCCAACGCCACAATTTGTTCCACATGTATCTCATTGTGCAGGGTTGTCGTGTTCCCACCATCATTGATAGCTGTAGTTGCAACAACTTGGTGAGTTCATATTTGGTTGAGAAGCTTGGCTTGACCACATGACAACATTCATATCTGTATAAACTTCAATGGTTCAATAATAATGGTATGACTAAGGTAACTAAATCAGCATGCATTAGCTTTTTCACAGGCTCTTATCATGATACTACTGATTTTAATGTTGTCCCTATGCAAGCTTGTTCCATTTTGTTAGGTCGCCCATGGGAATTTGATAATGATGCTTTACACCATGGTAGAACTAATACATACACTATCATACATAAGGACAAGAAAATTACTCTGCTGCCTTTGTCTCCTACGAATATTATTAAACATGCTAAAGAGATTAAAAATAAAAATAAACCTCCAACAGACTGCGTTATGTGATAATAATGATGCTCCTTGTTATACTATGCTTTGTCGACATATTAGTATTGCTACACATAATCCTATACCTTGTGTTTCGCATTGTGTGGTCACTAACCTTTTGCAGGAGCTTAGAGATGACATGGAGTCGCGAACGACTCCAATTCTAGAAGGAGGCGATGATGAGGACATCGCTAAGATGGAGTCGAGGACGACTCCAATTCAAGAAGGGGAGGATGATGAGGACATCGCCACGCTGGACACGCCGACGCCATGGTCTTCCGCATGTTGCAATCCGTCTCCAACTCAGCTACCTCATCACCCTCGGAATTCAGGAGCAGTCCTGGGTAAAATCAACGCCCCGGATGCATACGAACTCCCTTTTTGACGAACTAGATATGCTTTGAAAGATAATTTGATAAGCTAAGCAATGGCTTTGGAATCACGTCAAAATACGTCCGGAGTCAACGGGAATCGTCGAAACAAGTCAGCGTCCAGAATCTGTCAGGGTGCTGCGACACCGTCTTTTGGTCCGATGGGCCGTGTATCGTCTTAGAGCCCATTAGGGGGCGCGTCCAGCAGGGGCGACAACCTAAACCCTATAATTAGCCGCCGCCGTCATCGTTAGGTCTTGGGTTTTGTTTTGTGTTTAGTTTTCCATCGAGGAACTGAATCGTTCATTGTAACTGTGGTGTCGAATCCTTTTACAATGATCCAGAGCCCCTATTCTTGATCTCCTCCAATGTGTCGATTAGTCCTTTGGAACCGAGTTCTTGAACCCTCCATTGAAATTCGTATCAATTCATATCTACAATTTCAGATTGCGTGTTTTACCTTCTTCCTTGTGTTCTTCGATTCGCTTGCAGGATTAGCCTTCTTCGCGGGGTCAATCAAGTTGTGCTTGGTTGATAACCAACGGAGCAGTGGTGTAACGGTTGCAGGGTTCGAATCGTGTTTGATTTGAATCCGGATCGCCAACGTTGAGATCTCCACCAATCGAATTTAACAGCTACCTCACGGAAGATCGGGCCTTCCCTCATCACCTCATAATGAGAGAGGAGGGTGGAAGAACACGAAGAACACGAGAGCAAACGAAATAATCGAAGAGGCAATTTCAACAAGCACATGGGACACAAGATTTATCCCGAGGTTCAGCCTTGGGATCTCTCTTTCTTTTGTTTCAGTGCAATGAATGATAGAGGTAACAATTAGAAACCGAGAGAGCGACTATTTATACAAGTCACCGTCTGCGCCACAGTCGGTAGTACCGACCCCATAGGTCGGTAGTACCGACTACATCAACAACGACCGTTAGATTGACCTTGCTAACACATCCAGAAGAGGGTCGGTAGTAAGGTCGGTAGTACCGACCCTTATAGCGGTACTACCGGTAGGCCAAATCTAGATCTACACAGAGAGCCTTCAAAACGACTTCGATCGCCAATACTACTGGCCAGGGGTCGGTACTACCTAACGGCTTTATGGCGGTACTACCTTTAGTCCAAAAATGGCCCAACATAGAGAGCATGCGATCTGCTCACGGAGGGGTCGGTACTACTGACTTCACCAACCTGACCTCCGCTCTAAAATGGCCATAACTTTTAGCTCCGAACTCTGATTTCGATGATCTTGGACATTTTGGAAAGCTTATTCAGAGGGCTACACAACCCACATGAATACAAGATCCAAAGCACAAAGGATTAGTACAGAATTCCAATCGAACACCGATCCTAGAGTTTGGAACACACCGAAAAACCTACTTCTCTTCTCGGAGTTGATTCACTTCAACTCCAACACCTTCTCCTTTGCAAATGTGCCAACACCAACAAGTGTATACCAACTTGTGCATGTGTGTTAGCATTTTCACAAACATTTTTTAAAGGATTTTCACTTTCACTCACCACGCCACTCAATCCTAGCAGCAACGCAATGTTAGATCACTCAAGTGGCACTAGATGTTAGACGTCATGAGCACTTTTCACCACATCTAGCTAGCCTTGTTTGTATCCCTCTTGATCACATGAGTGCTTGTGGCTGTGACCATCATCCATGGTTGCCACCTTGCTAGCTCCACCACATGGCTTGGTCGTAATCCTTTCTCATAAGCTACACACATGCTTATCAATAGGATTAGACCAAATAGGTTTCATCAATTAACCAAAACCAAACTGGGGCTTTCACCATACCACGTGAGTTTTACGGCACCGTTCCGTCCGAAAGGAAAGTGCCAAAACACATGAAACTTGACTTTTGGGTCAAACTGGGATGATTGGGTGCGTCCATTGCGAAAAATGCAACTGCAAGTTTTTCGGTGCATCAGTGGAAAAAATAGCGTTCCCACGCGAGTTTTGCGGCACCGTTCTGTCGGGAACGAAAGTGCCAAAAACCCACCGCACATGAGTTTTGGGTCAAACTGAGATGATTGGGTGCGTCCGTTGCAAAAATGCAACTGCGAGTTTTTCAGTGCATCACTAGGAAAAACGGCCATCCCGCGTTTGTTTAGCGGCACCGTTCTGTCCGAAATGAATGTGCCAAAAACCCACAAAACATGAGATTTGAGTCAAACTTAAATGATTGGGTTCGTCCGTTGCGAAAAATTCAACTGCGAGTTTTTCGACGCATCAGTGTGAAAAACGGTCCTCCCGCGCGATTTTAGCGGCACCGTTCCGTCGGAAATGAAATTGCCAAAACCCCACCAAACATGAGTTTTGGGTCAAACTGAGATGACTGGGTGCACCAGTTGCGAAAAATGCAACTGCGAGGTTTTCGATTCATCAGCGGGAAAAACAGCCCTCCCGCGCGAATTTTGCGGCACCGTTTTGTCAGAAATGAAAGTGCCAAAAACCCACCAAACATGAGTTTTGGGTCAAACTAAGATGGTTGAGTGCGTCCGTTGTGAAAAATAGAATTGCGAGTTTGGCAAGCGCATCAGTGGGAAAAACGACCATCCCGCGTGAGTTTTGCGGCACCGTTCCGTCAGAAACGAAAATGCCAAAAACCCACCAAACTTGAGTTTTGGGTCAAACGGAGATGATAGGGTGCGTCCGTTACGAAAAATTCAACTGTGAGTTTTGCGGTGCATCAGTTGGGAAAACGGGCATCCCGCGTGAGTTTTGTGGCACCGTTCCATCCGAAAGGAAAGTGTCACAACCCACCGAAAATGAGTTTTGGGTCAAACTGAGATGATTGGGTTACGTCCATTGCAAAAAATACAACTGCGAGTTTTTCGGTGCATCAGTGGAAAAACAGCATTCCATCGCGAGTTTTGCGGCTCCATTCCGTCAGAAACAAAAGTGCCAAAAACCTACAGCACATGAGTTTTGGGTCAAACTAAGATGATTGGGTGCGTCCGTTGCGAAAAATGCAACTGCGAGTTTTTCGGTGCATTAGTGGGAAAAACGGCCATCCCGCATGTGTTTAGCGTCACCGTTTCATCCGAAATGAATGTGAATAAAACCCACCAAACATGAGATTTGGGTCAAACGGAGATGATAGGTGCGTCCATTACAAAAAATTGAACTGTGAGTTTTTCGGTGCATCAGTGGGGAAAATAGCCATCCCGCGTGAGTTTTGTGGCACCGTTCCGTCCGAAAGGAAAGTGCCAAAACACACCGAACATGAGTTTTGTGTCAAACTGAGATGATTGGGTGCGTCCATTGCATAAAATGCAACTGCGAGTTTTTCGATGCATCAGTGGAAAAAACAGAGTTCCCTCGCAATGGACGCACCCAATCATATCCGTTTGACCCAAAACTCATGTTTGGTGGGGTTTTGGCACTTACGTTTCTAATGGAACGGTGCCGCAAGACTCATGCGGGATGGCGATTTTTCCCACTAATGCGCCAAAAAACTCAGTTGAATTTTTGGCAACGGACGCACCTAGTCATCTCCATTTGACCCAACACTCATGATTTGTGGGTTTTTGGCACATTCATTTCGGACAGAACGGTGCCGCTAAACACACGCGGGATGGCCGTTTTTCCCAGTGATGCACCAAAAACTCGCAGTTGCATTTTCACAACGGATGCACCCAATCATCTCAGTTTGACCCAAAACTCATGTGCAAGTTTTTCGGTGTATCAGCGGGAAAAAATGGCCATCCCACGTGAGTTTTGTGGCACATTCCGTCCGAAACAAAAGTGCCAAAACCCCACCGAACATGAAATTTGGGTCAAACAGAGATGACAGGGTGTGTCCATTGCGAAAAATTCAACTGCGAGTTTTTCAATGCATTAGTGGGAAAAATGGCCATCGCGTGCGTGTTTAGCAGCACCGTTCCGTCCGAAATGAATGTGCCAAAAACCCACCAAACATTAGTTTTGGGTCAAACGGAGGTGATAGGGTGCGCCCGTTACAAAAAATTGAACTATGAGTTTTTTGTTGCATCAGTGGGGAAAACGGCCATTCCGCATGAGTTTTGTGGCACCGGTCCGTCCGAAAGGAAAGTGCGAAAACACACCGAACATGAGTTTTGGGTCAAACTGAGATGATTGGTTGCGTCCATTGCGAAAAATGCAACTGCGAGTTGTTCGGTGCATCAGTGGAAAAAACAGCGTTCCCTCGCGAGATTTGCGGCATCATTTCCGTCTGAAAGAAAAGTGCCAAAACCCAGCGAACATGAGTTTTGGGTCAAACCGAGATGATTGGGTGCGTCCATTGCAAAAAATGCAAGTGCGAATTTTTCGGTGCATCAGTGGAAAAAACAACGTTCCTTCACGAGTTTTGTGGCATCGTTCCGTCAAAAACGAAAGTGCCAAAAACCCACCGCACATGAGTTTTGGGTCAAACTGAGATGATTGGGTACGTCTATTGCAAAAAATGCAACTGCGAGTTTTTCGGTGCATCAGTCGGAAAAACAAAAGTGCATAAAACGGACCAAACATGAGTTTTGGGTCAAACTAAGATGATTGGGTGCGTCTGTTGCGAAAAATGCAACGGCGAGTTTTTCGGTGCATCAGTCGGAAAAACGACCATCCCGCGTGAGTTTTGCGG
Source organism: Coix lacryma-jobi var. lacryma-jobi (assembly GCA_009763385.1). NCBI lineage: Eukaryota > Viridiplantae > Streptophyta > Magnoliopsida > Poales > Poaceae > Coix > Coix lacryma-jobi. Next base: position 105,218,664 of record CM019826.1, on the reverse strand, counting down.
CAATGTTTCATCGAAAATGAAAGTGCCAAAAACCCAGCAAACATGAGATTTGGGTCAAACTTACATGATTGGGTGCGTCCGTTGCGAAAAATTCAACTGCGAGTTTTTCTACGCATCAATGGAAAAAATAGCCCTCCCGCGCGAGTTTAGCGGCACCGTTTCATCGGAAATGAAAGTGCCAAAACCCCACCAAACATGAGTTTTGGGTCAAACGAAGATGATTGGGTGCGCCCATTGCAAAAAATCAACTGTGAGTTTTTTGGTGCATCAGCAGGAAAATTGGCCATCCCATGTGAGTTTTGTGGCACATTCCGTCGGAAACAAAAGTGCCCAAACCCCACCGAACATGGGTTTTGGGTCAAACAGAGATGACTAGGTGCGTCCGTTGCCAAAAATTCAACTGTGAGTTTTTCAATGCATTAGTGAGAAAAACAGCCATCCCGCCTGTGTTTAGCGGCACCGTTCCGTTCGAAATTAATGTGCCAAAAACCCACCAAACATGAGTTTTGGGTCAAACGGAGATGATAGGGTGCGCCCGTTACAAAAAATTGAACTGTGAGTTTTTTGTTGCATCAGTGGGGAAAACGGACATCCCGCGTGAGTTTTGTGGCACCGTTCCGTCCGAAAGGAAAGTGCCAAAACACACCGAACAGGAGTTTTGGGTCAAACTTAGATGATTGGGTGCGTCCATTGCGAAAAATGCAACTGGAGTTTTTCGGTGTATCAGTGGAAAAACAACGTTCCCTCGCAAGTTTTGTGGCATCGTTCCCGTCGGAAACGAATGTGCCAAAAACCCACCGCACATGAGTTTTGGATCAAACTGAGATGATTGGGTCCGTGCATTGCAAAAAATGCAACTGCGAGATTTTTGATGCATCATTGGGAAAAACGGCCATCCCGCGTGTGTTTACCGGCACCGTTCCATTTGAAATGAATGTGCCAAAAACCCACCAATCATGAGTGTTAGGTCAAAAAGAGTTGATTGTGTGCGTCCGTTGCGAAAAATTCAACTGAGTTTTTCAGCGCATTAGTGGGAAAAACCATCATCCTGCGTGAGTTTTGCGGCACTGTTCCGTTAGAAATGAAAGTGACCAAACCCCATCGAACATGAGTTTTGGGTCAAACGGAGATGACTGGGTGCGTCCATTGCGAAAAATTCAACTACGAGCTTTTCGGTGCATTAGTGGGAAAAACGGCCATCTCGCGTGAGTTTTGCGGCACCGTTCCGTCGGAAAGGAAAGTGCCAAAACACATGTAATATGAGTTTTGGGTCAAACTGAGATGATTTTGTGCGTTCATTGCGAAAAATGCAACTGCAAGTTTTTCGGTGCATCAGTGGAAAAAATAGCGTTCCCTCGCGAGATTTGCGGCACCGTTCCGTTGGCAACGAAAATGCCAAAAACCCAACGCACATGAGTTTTGGGTCAAACTGAGATGATTGGGTGCGTCCGTTGTGAAAAATGCAACTGTGAGTTTTTGGTGCATCACTGGGAAAAATGGCCATCCGCGTGTGTTTAGCGGCACCGTTTCATCCGAAATGAATGTGCCAAAAACCCACGAATCACGAGTGGATGCTCGAACTAAGTTGTTCTGGGTCGTGAGGCCATCTTTGCACCAACGAAATTAATCTCAAACCTCACGAGCTAGTAGATTGGTTGGTTTTTGTTGGATCGATTTCCTTCTCCATTGCCCCGAATTCCTTTGATTCACCGATTTGGAGTTAGGTTCGAGCCATGATCTCCTAGGAGTAGCTCACTAACCTCCATGGGAATCCTCATACAAAGTCTAAGCCTTAGAGCTTTTGATTAGGAGGAGATCAGGTTGAATCGCGGAAGAACTGCACAGTTTTCATGGGCATTGGCATCAGACACTGACCTGAGTAGCATCGGACGTGCCATTGCCACATGTCAGTTTCTGTGTTTTTGAGTAAGCATAGGACGCAGGGCATCGAACGCTCCGTTGACCATCGGACGCGCCGAGGCCAGAGCATTGGATGCTGAGCTATCACTGTAGCAGCGTCCGAGGGTCATGCAGTAAGGTTCCAGAACTACAATGTTCACATTGGACGAGTCTGCCAGTGAGGCATCGGATGCCGCCAGCGTCTGATGCAGTGATTTGTTCGCTGTTTCATCCGTGGTTCGTTCGTCCGTTCTCGGATTTGGTTTCCGACTTTTACGTTGGACTTCTTGGATTGTGTAGTATCCCGCTGTGGTTCTAGGAAGCATCCACCCTACATCTAAGGTCGTGGATACTCGCAAGCTCGTGTCTTTCTTTTTGGGTGACTTTCTGGGACATGGGCCATCTGTTTCATAAGCTGAAATTTGAGGCTCCCATTCACCCCCCTCTGGTCACCATTTCGGTCCTTCAATTGGTATCGGAGCTGGTTAAGGGATCTTCTCTACCTTAATCGGTTTCGGATCCTAAGGGCGACATGGATCGAGGGAACTCCAAGGCTCCCTACTTCGATGGGATGAACTATCCCTATTGGAAGATTCAGATGCATGCCTATCTCTACAACATTAGTTCTTCCGTTTGGGAAATATGCGAGAATGTTGAGTATGAGGTCCTTGCGGCTCGTGTCGGTCAGATCCAGATTGACCAGCACAAGGCCGACTCCAAGGCTCGTAACGCGCTCTTGGCCAGCATCTCCCTTCCTGAGTTCGAGCGTGTCTCCATGCTTGAGACGGCACGAGAGATCTAGGTGAAGCTTCAGAGCTATCACGAGGGGACCGTTCAGGTCAAGACCAGACTCTTCAAGACCTACAAGCGGGAGTACGATAACTTTGTTCAGTTGGAGGGAGAGACGATGGATGCTATGTTTGCTCGTTTCCAAACGATTGTGAACAAGATGTGTGCCAATCGGGCTAACCTACCTTATGATGATAATGAGAGGGCACTCAGGCTTCTATATGCCCTGGATCGGAAGGTTTGGGAGGTGAAGGTGTCGACCATCATTGACTCTCCTGCTTACGACACCCTCATTGTGGATGAGCTTTTCTGCAAGCTAAAGTCCACCAAGATCGATCACTTGACTCAGGCCAAGCTAAAGAACCCATCTTCACATTCCATGGCTTTGGTCTCAGGCAAGGGTGGATTGACTCTTTCCGCTGATGCTTCACCACCTCTCTTTGCTTTGTCTTCTTTGCTTTCCGTGATAGAGGAGCAGGTGGAGGCGTTGGGCGATGACGAGCTCGCCCTCATCATCACCCGGTTCTTGCGGTTCCAAAACAACCGCCTGAATCGCCGGTTTGGTGGCACACGTGAGGGCTGCTACAGATGCAGAGATCCGGATCACTTCGTCGTGAGCTGTCCCAAGCGCAACAAGAGCTTCCCCGGCAAGAATCGCAACTCCGGGCGCAAGGGCAAGCCAGAGAACAAGGCCGGGAAGAAGAAGAAGGGCAGCTACCGTCGTGAGGACGTGGAGAAGGCTTTCGACGTCGGCCGGCGTGCCTTCATCGCCTCCATCAGTGACATCGAGAAGAGCTCCAACGGCGACTCCAGCGATGATGGGTCTGAGCACAAGACTGAGGAACGCTTCAACGGACTCTGCTTCTTCGGCAAATCCTCCAAGGGCTTTTGTACCATGGCATTGGATGAGGAGGACCGCATGTGTCAGAACAAGGACGCCGACACCGACGACGACGATGCCGCTTCCAAGGTATCATCTTCTTCTCTTGTTGATCGTCTTACCAGTGAGCGCGACACCTTAGCTGACATAGTCCTCGGTCAAGACAAGCAACTTAAGCGTGCCATTAGAGAGCACAACGAATTCAAGGCTAAAATGGTAGAGGCGCTTAAGGAGCTTGAGAGTGCTAGGACCGAGATGAAGGTGACCGAGGAGGAGGAGTGTGATGAGTGCACGATGCATATGACCAACTTTTCCACCATGCAAACCAAGTATGCCTCTTTGATCGAGGTGTATGATGAGCTGAAGAGTAGGCTAGACTTGGTTGGTGAGTGCAAAGTATGTGCCCTCCTAAAGAAGGAGCTGGAGGAAGTGAAGGCGAGATCTTCTTTGCTGGGTGTGTGCAAGTCCTGTCCAGGCTTGAGAACTGAGTTGGCAGAAGTTAGTGCCAAGCTTGCTGAAGCCATGAAGGCCAGCTCAGTTAGCACCTTGTCCGCTCCATGTGAGCGATGCGTGGCGATGGAGCTTGAGATTGCCAACTGTCGGCATGACAGGATGCAAACCGAGGAGGAAAACACATACCTTTGGTCCATCCTGAGTTGGGTGCCATGCAGTGAGCCACAGTTGGGCATGATGATCAGTTAGTTCAAGAGGGGAACTGGCGGTCCGGGAGTAGGCTTTGCTTCAGGTGGTGAGGGCTCTAGTGTCTATGGCAAAATTGGTGAGTTTAGCGGAGTAGACCCGAGTGAGAAACCATCCACTCTCCCTAAGCTTATCAAGATCACCCCACCTGAGCCACCTAAGCCTATCACCAAGAATGCTGTCCTTGTTGACTCTCCCAAGGCTCCACCTCGCAAGCAAGTGTGGGTTCCCAAACCTAACCATCTTAGGAACACACTTGACACCCTTCCTGGCCACTCTAGTGATCCCCTTCCGAAGGGCAAGAAGCCAGCCAAGGTGAACAACCCCCGCAACCAAGCAAACCAACAACCCAAGAGAGTGGTGAGGTTTGAGTGCGAGTACTGTCACCGCGAGGGTCACCTGGCTGAGTTTTGCTTTCGGAGGAAGAGAGCGGCTAGGAGGGAGATGGAACTGAACAACTAGGCCAGGCACCATCCTTTTGCGGATACATGGGTGTATGCCGGGTCTCTGAGTGATGAGTGATTGTCAACTGGTATGATGCGCATGTTCTTTGGCTTGTGTTGTGCAGGTGTCGAGCACGGATGCAGTGATCGACGGCGAGGTGAAGGTCAAGTAGAGACGTGCCGTGCCGATGGACCAAGAGTGGCGAAGGGCGGACGTGAGACTTGGACTGAGGGACCAGAGGCCCGAGGATCAGCTGTGGTGGCTGGCAGCCTGTGACGATGACAAGTGAAGAAGTGCGGTCATGTGTTGCCTGAGTCGTGGACTCAGGGACACGTGTCGGTGGACGGGGTGCACGGGAAGTGCATCCCCTCTACGACGTCGGTTTGGTGGTAGAGCCAGGGAAAAACCATCGGATGGATGGTTTCTAGGTTTGGGCCTCAAAACCTGGGCGTGGACGGTTTCCGAGTTGGGCCACAAAACTCGGCCTGAGGGTTTCCGAGTTTGGCCACAAAACTCGGGCTGAGGATGGTTTCCAGGTTTGGGCCTCAAAACCTGGGCTCTGAGGGTTTGCTGAGTTTGGCCTCAAAACTCAAATGCTGGTGAGCTGGTTTCCCGGTTTGGGCCTCAAAACTGGGGGTTGGCTGGAAAAGGCTGGTTTCCCGGTTTGGGCCACAAAACTGGGGGTGCAGAGCGAGGGCGGCACGTGGCGGCGATCCGGAGGTTGCGTCGAGGCAACGCTTCGAATTGTGCGGGCATGGCCGTCGGATACACCTACCACCGAGTTGGTCCAGAATAACCCTAGGGTTTAGCTGGTTCGCTCTGTAATTAGAATAGAGAGGGGTAGAGTAGGAAATAGACTTAGGCTAGTAGTAGGATAAGTAGTCGGGAGACACCCTCCTCCCAGACATCTCAGTCATTTGCTCTTTCGCACTTAGGGTTTCCTGCTCTCCCACCCCCTGCTGTAGCTAGCTGAGATCCGCAGAGAGACTTGCCTCTGTGTACTGTTGATTGTGAGGATGTGAGACCGTAATCTCACGATTGCAGTGCAGATCGATGACTTGATTCGCGTTTTGATTCGTGTTCTTCGCGTTCTTCGTTTCTTCGCGATTTTCCCATCACTCGATCTCCCTCTCTAGTGCGTCTTTGCGAAATCCGTTTGAATCATTTTGTTCGTATCATTGAGGAGGTCATTTCGACCAAAGTAATTCATCTAACACCTCATGATCGAATAGATCGGGATGATTTCGTTTTCGTGGTGTTTTTTCTGTTCATCCACCTTCCCTTCTGATTTCCCGGTGATTTGGTTGATTTGAGCGGATGATTTCTTGGGGATAGTCTCCTAACTACCCCGAGATCATCTTCTCCAAGTTTGGGAACTTGGGATTTTGAGTTGGATCGGATTTGGAGAGATTTGGAGAGAAGGCGATCAAAATCGCCCTCTCTGCAAGGTCGCGGACAGTCCGCGGTCTTGACCGGCGGACAGTCCGGGCGTCGGGGGAGCAGCCTGTTCAGTGGCTGAGTTCCTCGGCCGGGTCACTATTCATTGACTGCCGGACAGTCCGCCATTGTGATTGGCGGACAGTCCGGGACTTGTCCAGCAAGGGTTCAGCAACCTTGCGGTTTTGGTGTTTCTGCATGCGGACAGTCCGGGACCACTTGGCGGACAGTCCGCCCCTGCCGCGGACAGTCCGGGACTGGGGATCCGGACAGTCCGGGAATCGCCTGAGTCTTCCGGTTTAGTGTGTTTGCTCTACCGGCTTGTTCGCTTGGTTTCCGGACTTCTCGTTTGGCCCTGTAGTTGACCAAGGAACCTCTCTAGGTATCTTTGCTACTTGTTAGCATAGGTATTTAGGAGTTTCTCGACGTAGCCGTCTATCTACGTCTGGGACTTGGTTTTTGGGGTTGTGTTCGAGCCGAAACTTTTGGATTTTGGTTTGCTTCTTCTTGGTGGTGCTCCACTGTGATCCTAGGGATCATCCACCCTCTTCCAAGGGTCGTGAGCATCACAGTTTCGGTCGCCGTTTCTTGGGGTTGATTTTGGGACATTTGGCAAAAGTTTCTGAAGGAAATTTTTGAGCTCCCATTCACCCCCCCTCTGGTCGCCTTGCTAGTGCTTTCTCTGTCCTTCAATTTTTATCGGAGCGGGTTAAGGATCTTCCACCTTAGCCGGTTCCAGATCCACAGAAGGCGACATGGATCGCGGCGTGGGCAAACCGCCGTTCTTTGATGGGACGAACTATGCGTATTGGAAGATACGCATGTCGGCCTATCTTCAGAGCATGGGCTCTTCTGTTTGGGAGATTTGCAACAGGGACAATTACGTTGTCTTGGCTGCTCGTGTCACTCAGCTCCAGATCGATGAGCACGAGGCCAATAGCCGGGCACGTAACTCCTTGTTCTCCTGTTTGAGCATGTCTGAGTTCGATCGCGTTTCTCACCTCCCCACGGCTCGCGAGATTTGGGCGACCCTCATGCGCTTTCATGAGGGAACTTCTCAAGTCAAATCTCGCCTCTATGAGTCGCACAAGCGGGAGTATGAGAACTTTCGACATATGCCTGGCGAGAGCATAGAGAGTTTATTCGCTCGCTTTCAGGTCATTGTCAACAAGATGAGAGCGAACAAGGAGCTGTTGCCTTTTGACGATCATGAGAGGGCCTTGAAGCTTTTGCACACTCTTGATCGGTCAGTGTGGGACTCAAAGGTCCAGGCGATCATCGAATCGTCTAACTTTGAGACCCTCACTTGCGACGAGCTCTTTAGTAAGCTCAAGTCTAGTGAGATTGACGCCATGTCGAGGGCTTCTTATGAGAATCCTTCTGGCCCGACTATGGCTTTGGTTTCTGGCTCTTCTAACCCCTCTGGAGGTTTTGCTCTTTCGTCTCTCTTTTCTGTCATAGAGGACCAGCTTGAGTCTTTGGGGGATGATGAGTTGGCAATGCTCGCCAACCGGTTCACGCAGTTCCACAACAACCGCATGAACCGTCGCCGCGGAGGAGGACGCTCAGGATGCTATGAGTGCGGCGACCCCGACCACTTCATCGCCAACTGTCCCAAGAAGAAGCATTCTTCTGGGAAGGGCGATCATGGGCACAAGTACGACTCCGGCAAGCGCAAGGAGAAGTACGTCCCCGCAAGGCACAAGCGGAGGGGCGGCTTCGACAAGGAGTACATCAAGAAGAAGTACTTGGAGAAGGCCCAGGCTGAGCAGCGTGCGTTCTTCGCCACGCTCAGCGACGTTGTTGGAAACACACTTGCCACACCTCCGCACTCGTGCAGGGGAGGGGCGAAGGCGGCCAAGCGTCGGAAGCGGTAGCGAAGGTAAGGCGGAAGTGGAAAGATGCTCAATTCCCCAAAAGGTCATGTCATTACACTGTTCACTCCTTGGTATTTATAGGGAATACCAAGGGACACGGGCCAAATTACAAAAGGGTACAAGAAAGATTCCTCATCTCCACGCAGGGAGGAAGGGCAAAAATGTAAACACATAGCTTAAGTGGAAACCCTAATCGGTCCCTCTCCAATGCGCCGCCACCTGGTTCTGTTTACCTTCGGGAGAGAGAGGCGGAGGTTTGGACCTTCGGCCGTGCTCGCCCTTGGACCCGCGCTCCTTTGCTGTCTGCCGGACCTTTGGTTTTACTTGCCTTCGGGAGAGAAGGAGCGAAGGTTTGACCTTCGGCCGTGCTCGTCGGGCCTTCGACTTCGCTTGCCTCCGGGCTAGTGCACCTTCGTCGCTCGCTTGAACCTTCGCTTCAAGCGAGGTGGCTTTGGGAGCCATCGAGGGTTTCCTGCCATGTGGCTGTCAACTTATACCTGCATGAAATGCAACAAGGCGACGAGAGTTGGACTCGCGTCCGGAGGTCAGGGTGACGATCCCCGATAGGAGAGGGACCTCGCAAGGACACATAGATTGCTCGAGGGTTATTTCGAGCACCAGTTCGTGCGGCGCTTCTGCCGAGGGTCCTTTCCCCCAACAGTAGCCCCTCGTTGTCTTGGATCTAAAAAACCGTGTTTAGGCCCAAGCAGCGCCTTTCAATGGGGACAATAAATGGGACCCTCGGTAGCGACGCCTGCGACTGCTTTGGGCTGGGTCGTTGTAGTGTTGTTTGTACTATTGAAGCCTGTTTCGTTTTTTGCGCCGCGTTTTTTGGTTGTTGTGCCGATTTCGTCGGGTGAGGGGCTCGTCTCCCGGCCTATAAATAGAAAGGGTGGGTGAAGAGTTTGAATTGTGCCCTCTGCTATAGCCATCCTGCTATTGCGATTTGCTTGTAGCGAAGGTTTGTTTCAGCTTGCGTGCGAGGGTTGAGACGGGCATTGGCGAACACACTTGCGTGCGAGGGTTTGTTTGATAGTGTAAGGATCTAAAGAGATGGCCAGATTGAAGCAGACTGCTCGCGCTATTTCTCCCACTATGGCGGATGAGGGGATTACCTTCGAGTTCGGTCTCAACCGTGTTTGCGCCAGCGAGATCGCATCTTATGTGAGGTGGGGCTGGATTGAGGAAGGTAGAGCGAGGACCAGTGTTGGGGAGACCGTGCCGAAGCCGGACGCGGATGAAGTTGTAGTGTTTGAGGAGCTCCTTTCGGCTGGTCTTCGCTTCCCAGCTGATTCCTTCGTGACTTCGGTCCGGCGAAGGTTCAATTTGCGCTTTCATCAGCTTACGCCTTCTTGCTTTACAAAGATGTCGGTCTATGTCTGGGCCTGCAGATCTCAGGGGATTGTCCCTCATGTTGAGGGTTTTGTTCGCACTCATCGCGTTCATATGCAGCCTCGCAAGATGACGGACAGCGAGGGCCAGACCAGCCTTGGACAGTTCGCGGTGTATACTTTCTGCCATCGCGCCGGCGCGGAGTTGCCTGTGTAGGCGCAGAAGAACAAGTGGAGCAGCGGGTGGCAGGAGTTTTGGTTCTATTACAAGCTCAGTGATAGCTCCGAGCTTTGCGGCGAGCTTCCGGTGCTTGGAGATGTGAGCGCCGAAGCTAAGATGAGCGTCAAGGCCCATGCTGCTGTTGATTGCCTGAGGGTCGTTGCGCGTTCTCAGTGTGTGCGTGATTTAGTGGAGGAATATTGCTGTGCCAAGATTTGGCCCCTTGGCCGGAGGCGGACTTGGTTCTCGATGGAGAGTGACCCCAGGTACGAAGGTAGGGGCTTGAAGAAGCCGAGTTTGGATCTAGAGAAGGTTTGGGAAAAATCTCTTAAGAAGTTTCCAAGGCGCGAGGACGGGAACGAAGCTATTTACAAATGAGTTCAGCAGTGGGTGGACGAGCTTGTGGGGAAGCTTTCCACGATGGAAGTGAAGGCTATTCATAGCTTGGTGGGCAGCGAAGGTCGAGTGAACAGAATGTTTGACGTTCTTGGTATTCGGTATGTAGACTGGCCCGATCCTTCGAGCGACGACGCGCCGAAGAAGAGGAAGCGTAAAGCTTCGGAAGAAAAGGAGATCGTCTCTCGGCCGAAAAGGGGCCGTGGTCGAGGCCGTGGCGGAGCTGGTGGCCGAGCGAAGGTGCTTGCGATGAAGGTCACTGCTGGCTCTGGTGCTGCAGGTACTCCCTCCTCCTTGGCCGTAGCTCCAAGCGGCCGAGGTGCCGGTGCAGTCGGGGGACGCGTGCCTCGCGTTGGAGGGATCAGCGCTTTAGTTCAGATTTCGGGCGGCGAGGATGAATCTGATAATGATGAGGTGGAGGAGGAGAAGGACGGAAAAGAGGGGGAGACGGACGAGGGTTCGTCTGATGAAAGCAGCGAGAGTTCTATTGAAAGACATGACACGGATGAGGAGGTGTCCAATGGAGGCGGAGCCTCGCCGAGTGTTGGTGCGATGTTTGCCCAGGGCGCAGTTGATATCACTCAAGATATTGAGCCAGGTAGCCCTCGACGAGGGACGGTTCCCAGCTTTGCGGGCTCGCACCTTTGGGTGGAGGGGTTTGAGTTCGATGGGGAACTTGACTCTGCGCGAGCCCGGGAAAGAGACCGTTCGGCGAGGCTAGTCGGTCGAGCCCCCGGAATATGCTAAGAAGCTTGGGATTTCTGATCTGGCAACAGAGCTGTTCACTAGTCCAGACCTTCGGGATTGCCGCTTGCAGTGTAGCCCAGAGGAAAGGCGTTTTCTAGGCCGGATCTTCGGCCGCATTTGTGTGCCGGAGGCAGAGGTTCTACTTGCGGACCAAGCGGTTGGTGACACCTTCGACGACGTTGACGTCAAGTTGGCGGAGCTAATGCTGTTGAACCGCTCAGCGAGGCGGAAGGTTGGCTCCGACATGGAATTTATGAGAAAACATATTACTGATCTTGAGAGGGAGAATAGCAAACTGGCCCGGAGCCTAGAGAATAAAGAAATTGAACTGAAGAATGCTTCGGAGAAGGCCGTGAAGGTTCGAGAGGAGGCAGTTGAACTGGCGAAGCGTAATGCTGATCTGATTGCCACGGGAAAGGAAAAAAACAAGGCTTTGGCCGAGGCCGAGGGTCGGCTAGGTGATTTGAACAAATCTTGGCTGGCGAGTATGGAGAATGTCAAACGTAAACTTGATTGTTGTCTGACCAAGGCTGGAGGCTCTGTTGGGGAGCCATTGCCTGCAGCTGACACGGAGGCCTTCGAGGGCTGGCTGGGTAACGAACTTGATGTATTTAGCTCGTTAGTTTCCAATGCAGCCGATTTTGGTGGCTACGCCGGGGCTTTGGCAATGGCGAGCGCGCTTCGTCTGGCGGATTGTGATCATCTTCACAAGATCAAAAGGCCGAGCCATGTCTTTCCATCGGTTGATGAAGTTCGTCGGATGAAGGTTGATGACGCAGAAGTTCGGAACTGTGCGATGCGTTTGCTTCGCAAGTTTTGGATCTCCGGAGGTGGCCGAGTTCTCGCCTTCGAAGAAGCTGCCGAGGCTACACGTCAGGTTCGCATCCTTTTTAAGATTTTTGATTTTGTTGGTTTGTTTTAGAGGGGTTGTTGTTGATTTTGGCGAGGTTTGTCTTTTGTTTTGCTTATAGGCTCGACGAGATGCGATGCCCTCGCCGCCCACGGAAGTTGCAGCGAGGGGTGGCTCCGAAGCCGCCCCTGAGCCAAGTTGTACGGGGGTTACACTTGCCGAGATCGAGGCATTGACCGGGGACGTGCCGATCACTGAAGGAAACGCTGCGCAGGCAACGACGATGGAAGAGGAGACTGCTACGAATGTCGAGGCTGCTGTGGAGGAACCCACGACGGAGGAGGCGTCAGCTGGGACCTCGACTGTCGCCGTTGGCGAGGGTTCGGAGACTATCCGAGGGGAAGCTGGTCAGGTGTGATCCCTGGGTTTGTTGTGGCAAGGTAGCCGTTTTGTAGATACTGTGGTTGTAAAGACTTGATGAGGCTGAAGCAACTTTTGTATTTTTGTGAAACGTGCAGGTTCCTGATGGAACCGTGCTAAACGTGTTGGACGTCATTCCGCTGATGTTAAATTACCAAGATGTTTTTATAACTGGTGAATCGTGGGCTCGCACTAAGTTTAAACATCCTTCGCTTTCCTTTGAACGTTTTTGGTGGTCAAAGGTGCGAAGGTATGATTTAAAGAATGGTAGGTCGGATCGTTTTTGGCGCGAGGCAGATTATACTGATCGTCAAGCCGACCGCTATTTGTTTGGATCTTCTTCGATCTCGCAAGCCAGCGGAGATGATGATATTGACGAGAACACAACTTTGGAATATTTATTCGGGCAAAGGGAGCTTGGAGTTGGTTCGGATGGGGCGCTTTTGATTCCGAAGGAAGAACCTTCGGAAGTTAGTGAGACGAGGCATAGATACATGTATAGGGCGAGGGTTTTACCCGGGGAGCTGCCAATTGTCCCTGCAGCTCCTTTGTTGTGGGGACCCCTGGTTCCAGTGGAGGGGGGGTTTGAGGAGGAGGCCGAAGGTTTCGGTGATTTGATGTTGATTGAGGGGAGCGATGGTTCCTTGTAAAGAATTTTTTATTTTTCGGATATGTTTGTTGTTGTGACGTTACTTTGTAACAGCATGAGAAAGATGTATGGGTTGTGTGCCATGTTTGCTGCGCTATTTAACGTTTCTTATATTGTTTAATAGCGAGGCCCCGTTTTACTTTTGGCGAGGCTCGCGCACTTGCTCTCGTGAGCTTGTTTTTTTTTTTGAAAAAACAGCGACGCCCCTTTTTCCTTTAGCGAGGCTCGCGCATTTGCTCGTGAGCTTGTTTTGAAAAAACAGCGACGCCCCCTTTTTCTTTTAGCGAGGCTCGGGCACTGCTCTTGTGAGCTTGTTTTGAAAAAACAGCGACGCCCCCTTTTTCTTTTAGCGAGGCTCACGCACTGCCCTTGTGAGCTTGTTTTGAAAAAACAGCGACGCCCCCTTTTTCATTTAGCGAGGCTCGCGCACTGCTCTTGTGAGCTTGTTTTGAAAAAACAGCGACGCCCCCTTTTTCTTTTAGCGAGGCTCGCGCACTGCTCTTGTGAGCTTGTTTTGAAAAAACAGCGACGCCCCCTTTTTCTTTTAGCGAGGCTCGCGCACTGCTCTTGTGAGCTTGTTTTGAAAAAACAGCGACGCCCCCTTTTTCTTTTAGCGAGGCTCGCGTAATGCTTTTTAACATGCTGATTTTGGAGAGGACAACGACCCGTACGTCTATAGTCATTCTTTCGAGGGTGCTACAAGGGTCGATGGTTGAAAAAATTCTTGAAGACAGGTGCGGGCCCGGACAAAAGGTTTTGCTTGGGTCGCGTTGACTGGCCGTGAGAAAGAGCACCCGCCCGAGGCCCGGCTTGGAGGGCTCGGGCGAGGCGGGAGGACGCGCACCCGCCCGAGGCCTGACTGGGGGGGCTTGGGCGAGGCGGAGGATGCGCACCCGCCCGAGGCCTGACTTGGAGGGCTCGGGCGAGACGGAGAATGCGCGCCCGCCCGAGGCCTAACTTGGAGGGCTCGGGCGAGACGAAGAATGCGCACCCGCCCGAGGCCTGGCTTGGCTTGTGCGAGAGTGCTCGACTTTTTGTACTTTGCGCCTCCCCTTATCTCAGGTGGAAGTGAAGTTTGTTTTTTGCGAGCCCCTGTCGTTTGTGCCAGGGTGCTCGACTTTTTGGACTTCGCGCCTCCCCTTATCTTAGGCGGAGGTGAAGTTTGCTTTTTTGCGAGCCCCTGTCGTTTGTGCCAGGGTGCTCGACTTTTTTGGGACTTCGCGCCTCCCTTTATCTTAGGCGCAGGTGAAGTTTGCTTTTTAGTGAGCCCCTGTCATTTGTGCCAGGGTGCTCGACTTTTTTGGGACTTCGCGCCTCCCCTTATCTTAGGCGGAGGTGAAGTTTGCTTTTTTGCGAGCCCCTGTCGTTTGTGCCAGGGTGCTCGACTTTTTTGGACTTCGCGCCTCCCCTTATCTTAGGCGGAGGTGAAGTTTGCTTTGAAAAGAAAAGGAATGTTTTTTGAAGCAATCTTAGCAGGTTTTCATCGAATGTAGCGCTCTTGAAAGAGACCCGCTTTTTTGATGTTTGGGAGTAGAGGGTTGGAGATTTTACTTTTTTGGGGGTTCTAACCTGTATTAATGCTTTGGATACTGCCTCGTTAAAAAACCTTACGCCCCTTCGTAAGGAAAAAGAGTGCAGCTCCTGTTTTTGTCAAGTACATGAGTGTAGATAACATAATATGTGACAAAGATTACATATCGCGAGGGCTCGCTAAGGCTCCGCTATGGGTAGAATTTGCGAAGGTCGTCAATGTTCCAGGTGTGTGGTAGGATATTACCTTAGCTGTCGGAGAGATGGAAGGAGCCTGGACGATTGCATTCTGCGATCAGGAATGGGCCTGTCCACTTAGGCTGAAACTTTCCGGCCATGCTGGCGTTTTGTTTACGGATGAGGACGAGGTCACCCTTCTGCAAGTTTTTGATTCTGACCTTTTTATCTCTCCATTTCTTGGTCTCTTCCTGATACTTGCGAAGGTTGTGCACTGCGCTGCATCTTGTTTCTTCTAGTAAGTCTTTGTCAATCAGCTTGGCTGGCTCATCATTTGCGAGGGTTGTTCTCGGTGAAACGTATTTTAGCTCCTCTGGTAACACGGCTTCTTCGCCGAACAAAAGTTTGAAGGGTGTGAATTTGGTTGCTCTGCATTCGGAGGTATTGTGAGACCAGGTGACTGAAGTTAGCTCGTCTGCCCATTTACCTTTGGGTCTGCCTTGCAACTTTTTGGATATGGATTGGAAGATTGTTGCGTTGGCTCTTTCAACTAGGCCATTGGACTGCGGGTGTCGGACTGAGGCGAAGCATAGAATTGTTATGATTTGTACACAGAATTCTTTGAAAACCTCGCTGTCAAACTGGGTGCCATTGTCGACGGTTAGATGTTGGCGGACTCCGAAACGACAAACTATCTGCTGCCAGAAAAACTTTTTTACTGCGAGGGAGGTTATGGAGGACAGCGGTCTTGTTTCAGTCCATTTTGTGAAATATTCCACGGCTACCACCGCATAGCGAAGGTTCCCTGGAGCCGTCGGTAGTGGGCCCATGAGATCCATCGCCCAGCTTTGCAGAGGCCAGGTTGGGCATATGAGGGTTGTGGGAGCCCCTGGGGTGTTTTGGTTTTTTGCTGTCAGTTGACAACCCTCGCACTTCTTGACGATGGTTTCAGCATCTCTCAGCGCAGTTGGCCAGTAGAAACCTTGCCGGAAAGCATTTCCTACTAGTGCCCTCGGACCATTGTTTGAACCACATATACCTTCGTGGATGAGTTTGAGAATGTCATTACCTTGGGACTGTGACACGCACTTGAGCCAAGGTGAGGTTACCGAAGCTTTGAATAGGGTGTTATCCACAATCTTGTACCCTCGCACTCTTTGCTTTAGTCTGTTCTCTTCTTCTTTAGAGCTGGGTTCATGGAGTCCTTTGATGTAGGCCATGATAGGTGCTCTCCAATCTTCGCACTGAATTGCGCTGATCAGCTTGATGCTGATTTCGGAAGCTTCGAAGGCTGACCGAGTGGTAACCTCGTAGAACACGTCCGGTGGGAGCTGTAGCTGCTGTGCGGCTGCTTTGGCTAAGCAATCTGCCTCGCTGTTTTCGGTCCTTGATATTGCTTTTACAGTTATGCCGAGGAAAAAGGATTCTAACCTTTGGACATATTGAAGATATTTTTGGAGCTCTGGATCTTTTGCTTTGTAGTTCTTTTCAATGTGCCCCGCGATGACTTGAGAGTCTGTGTTGATAAGTGCCCTTCGGACTGATAAGGACCGTAGTCTTGAGAGTGCCAGAATCACAGCTTCGTACTCTGCTGAGTTGTTTGTGCACTTGAAGTCAAGCCTTCTTGCGTATCTCAGCTTCGATCCGGAAGGCGAGAGTAGAATGGCCGAGGCACTGGCCCCAGTTGCACCCCATGCTCCATCGACGTAAACGATCCAAAACTGGTCATGATGCGGCTCGCCAGGGCGAGGGTCTGGAGTCCATTCTGCTATGAAATCAGCCAGTATTTGTGATTTGACTGCTGTTCTGCCGACGAAGGTCACAGCGTAACTGTTAAGCTCGACTGCCCACTTTGCTATTCTTCCCACTACTTCGCTGTTTTTGAAAATGTTCTCGAGGGGGTACGACGAAGGTATATGGTTCTCGTGCGCCTGGAAATAGTGCTTGAGCTTTCTTGACGCCATAACGACGGCGTATGCTATTTTCTCAAGCTCCGAATAATTTCTCTTTGGGCCTTCGAGGGTTTCTGAAACATAGTAGATTGGGGCTTGTCTGGTCTTGTTGTTTTCTCGGAGCTCCTTGATGAGGACTGCGCTTGCTGCGTGTGGCGAGGCTGCGACGTAGAGTAACAATAAGTCTCCCTTGCTTGGGCTGGTTAGTGCAGTCAAGCTGGTCAGATACTTTTTCAACTCCTCGAAGGCCTTTTGCTGCTGGGGACCCCAGTTGAATGGAGCGTTGCTTCTGAGTGTTTCAAAGAAGGGTAACCCTCGCTCTGCGGATCTTGAGATGAATCTGCTAAGTGCTGCTAAACGACCGGTCAGACGCTGAGCTGCTTTCTTGGTCGCCGGAGGTTCCATGTTCATGATGGCATCAATCTTCTGAGGGTTAGCTTCGATTCCTCTGGCTGAGACGATGCAACCTAGCAATTTACCTTCGCTTACCCCGAAGACACATTTTTCTGGGTTTAGTTTCAGTCCGGCGGACCGGAGGTTGCTGAATACCCTCGATAAATCTGGTATGTGGTTCTCTTTTAGTTCACTCTGGACAACTAGGTCGTCGACATAGGCAGAGACAGCATGCTCATCCTTGAAAACTTCGGAGGTCATGCGAGCGAAGGTTGAGCCTGCATTTTTCAAACCTTCTGCCATCCTTCGGAAGCAAAAGGTGCCCGAGGGTGTGATAAAGCTTGTTTTTTTCTTCGTCTTCTTCATTCATCCAAATCTGGTGATAGCCTGAAAAGCAATCGAGGAGGGATAGTATTTGGCAACCTACCGCTCTGTCGACCAGGGTGCTTATGTTTGGGAGGGGGAAGTCATCCTTCGGACAGGCTTTGTTCAAGCAAGTGAAATCAACGCAGATTCGCCATTTTTTGTTCTTCTTTTGGACTAGGACCACATTTGAGAGCCAAATTGGGTATTTGACTGGGCGAATGACGCCTGCGTCCAAAAGCCTTTTTACCTCGGCCTTCGCTGCCTCCTTTCTTTCTTCTAACATCTTGCGGAGCTTTTGTTTGATTGGGCGATAGCCCGTTTTGATGTTCAGGCTGTGCTCGATCATTGATCTGCTGACTCCTTTTAGGTCTTCTGCGGACCAAGCGAAGGTGTCGGAGTTTTCTTTAAGGAAAGTGATGAGATTGCCTTCAGATTGAGGGTCTAGATTGGCTGAGATGATCACCTTTCTTTCGGCGTTACCCTCGAAGAGTTGTACTTGTTTGGTTTGCTCCTTTGGCGCTGCCTTCACTCTGTCATTGCAGACTTCACCCTCGTCGCTGATACCGGGGGTTTGAGGTTTTGACAAATTGTGTACATTGCGTTGCCCCGGGGCTACGTTTCCTTCAGCTGTCCTTGCAATGTCCTGGTCCCCGAATACTGCGACCACACCCTTCGGAGCGGGAAGCTTCATGCATAGGTAAGCGGGATGGATGACCGCATTGAACGCGTTTGTGACCCCTCGGCCAAAAATGGCATTGTATGGGTAGAACATGTCGACGACATCAAATGTTATATGCTCCGTCCTGCAGTTGATTTCGTCGCCGAAGGTCACGGGCAGAGAAATTTTTCCGACAGCTCTCACTTGTTGGCCACCGAAGCCGTAGAGGGGGTTGTCCGCAGGTTGCAGAAGGTTCCTATCAAGCTTCATGTTGTCGAAGGTTGAAGCGAACAAGATGTCAGAGGAGCTTCCTGTATTGATCAGTATTTTGGTGACAGTCCACCCAACGAGGTTGGTTTCGATTACCATAGCATCGGTGTGAGGGTAATCTCTCAGCTTCATGTCACTGGAATCGAAGGTTATGGGGATGTGCGACCAACGGCCAAATCTATGGGGTCCTTCGACGGCTACGTGGTGGACTCGTCTGGCATGTTCCTTCCTCTGCCGTTTGTTGCCATGGTCTTCATTTGAACCTCCGGTGATAGCTAGAATCACACCGAAGGTTGATGTTGGATTGTTGATGGTCGTTTGGCTCGGGGCTTCGGCTTTGACAGGTTGTGGTGCTGGTAACGCGGGGATTGGCGGTGGTGGTGGCAGAGCGTTGCTAGCTTGGTGGGTTGTTGGAATTTGGTTTTGTGGGGTAGTTGGGTATGTGACTGTGTAAGGTGGATTTTGGCGTTGTGGGATGGTGGTTGGTTGATAAGAGGTTTGGTTGTAGAGTGGGTGATGAGTGTAAGAGGGTTGTTGCGAAGGTAGGCCATAGTTTATGGGGGTATAGTGGTGTGGTGGATTTGGTGGGTGGAAACTTGGTTTCCTTGTGTGGTTGATGGTTCGGGTGTCTGACGAAGCAGCTTTCCTGGATTCCTGGTATTCTTTTCCCTTGGCGAAGCATTCGCATTGCTTTGTTGTGTGTCCCTTTCCCATTCCACAGAAGTGACAATACATTTTGGCAGGATCTCGCTGCTGGTACCGCTGATTCGGCGGAGGTGGCAAACCTTGCGGGGCTTGGTTGCTCAGAGGTTTAGCGTCCCGTCTTTGATCTTCGTAATTTGTTGCTTTGTTGATTGCATTGACGTTGCTTTGCTCTTGGCGAGGGTTGCTTTCTCTCGGTTGAGGCCTCGGCTGTGGCCTCTGCTGAGGCCTCCGAGCATCGGACTTCGCTCGGAAATCCATGTCTGCTCTACAGTATCTTTCCCTCGTCTCGTGCAATTCTTCGATTGTGTTTGCCGGTTTTCGAGCAAACTTCGAAGAGCACGGGCCCGGGCGAAGGCCGTTGACTGCTGCGAGGATGACAACCTCGTCGGAGATCCCCGGGGTTCTTGCTCTGATTTGAATGAACCTCCGCCAGTAATCTTGAAGTGGTTCGCGCTCTTCTTGTTTGCAGTTGAACAACTCAATGGGGTTTGATGGAGCTGGCGTAATGCCTTTGAAGTTTGTGCAGAGCCTGTCTCTGAGATTGGCCCAGGAATCTACGGTTCTGGGGCGGAGGTGGCTGTACCAGGTTTGTGCGATATCGCGCGGGATGATGACAAAAGACTTTGCCATTGTTGATTCATCTCCGCCTGCCGCGGCAACTGCTGCTTCGTAGCTCATGATGAATTGGCGAGGGTCAGAAAGCCCGTCGTAGCGAGGTAGGTTTTGTGGGTTGTAGCATGGTGGCCAGGGTTGGGTTTGGAGTATTTGGGAGAGTGGAGACTTTGGGTCGTAGGGCATTTGGTGTTGTTGAGGCCTTCGGTTGTTGCGAAGGTTTATCTCTCTCTCATCCGGGTAAAGGTGGCAAAAGTTTGGTTGTCTGTGAGGATGAGGTTGTGGGTGAACTGGTGGTGGTGGGGGTGGTGGATGGTAGCGAAGGTTGTCTTGATTCTGCTCATTCCCCTCCTGCAGCGGGGGCATCGCCTCATTGTTCCAGCCTTCGGCCTCGGCTTCTGCCTCAGCGAGGGATTCCTCCATTCGGCGAAGCTGCTCTCTGGCTTCGTCCGCCCTCTGCCTGATCGAGCGCAGTCGGTTATGCCTCTCGAGTTGATCAAGGCGCCTCTTCTTCTCTTGCAGTTCAGCTTCAAGCCTCTCGAGGGCCTCGAGGCCCAACTCTTCCTCGTCTCCTTCTCCCTCTCCTGAGGTGTGAGGGTGCGGCTGCGTCGCCCCTCGTGCATGAGGGCTTAGTACCTGGGGCTCCGAGGTAACGTCCTGTCCTCCCGAAGGTTGCACAATTTCCTCGGCAGGCGGGACCACCGCCGCCGTCTCTCTAGCAACACGTTGGTCCCTCGTCGAAGGTCCTCTCCTGTTCCCCGCCATTTCAAACTTCGATCCCCACGGACGGCGCCAAACTGTTGGAAACACACTTGCCACACCTCCGCACTCGTGCAAGGGAGGGGCGAAGGCGGCCAAGCGTCGGAAGCGGTAGCGAAGGTAAGGTGGAAGTGGAAAGATGCTCAATTCCCCAAAAGGTCATGTCATTACACTGTTCACTCCTTGGTATTTATAGGGAATACCAAGGGACACGGGCCAAATTACAAAAGGGTACAAGAAAGATTCCTCATCTCCACGCAGGGAGGAAGGGCAAAAATGTAAACACACAGCTTAAGTGGAAACCCTAATCGGCCCCTCTCCAATGCGCCGCCACCTGATTCTGTTTACCTTCGGGAGAGAGAGGCGGAGGTTTGGACCTTCGGCCGTGCTCGCCCTTGGACCCGCGCTCCTTTGTTGTCTGCCGGACCTTCGGTTTTACTTGCCTTCGGGAGAGAAGGAGCGAAGGTTTGACCTTCGACCGTGCTCGTCGGGCCTTCGACTTCACTTGCCTCCGGGCTAGTGCACCTTCGTCGCTCACTTGAACCTTCGCTTCAAGCGAGGTGGCTTTGGGAGCCATCGAGGGTTTCCTGCCATGCGGCTGTCGACTTATACCTGCATGAAATGCAACAAGGCGACGAGAGTTGGACTCGCGTCCGGAGGTCAGGGTAACGATCCCCGATAGGAGAGGGACCTCGCAAGGACACATAGATTGCTCGAGGGTTATTTCGAGCACCAGTTCGTGCGGCGCTTCTGCCGAGGGTCCTTTCCCCCAACAGACGTCGACGGCTCGGATGACGACTCCGCTTGCTCAAGCGATGACGAGTCCGAGAAGAAGAAGAGGATCGAGGACAAGCTGAACGGTCTCTGCTTCTTCGCCGACGACGACGGCTTCTGCACCTTGGCGCTTGGTGATGAGGTCGACGGCAAGCTGGAGCACTCCCCTCGCGACGACGACGATGACGACACCTCCCAGGTATCTCTCACCCACGACGAGCTTTCTGCTGAGGTCGAGAAGCTTACTGCCGCGCTCCTTAGTCAGGACAAGTTGCTTAGGCGTGCCGCTAGAGAGCGCAAGGAGTTTAGGCAGAAGTGGGAGGACACGGTGAGAGAGCTTGAGTTTGCCAAGTCCACCGTGGTCGTGTTGGAGGAGGTTGAGTGTGAGATGTGCACCACGCACATGACTGGCCTTCTCACTTTGAGAGCTAAGTATGCTGCGTTGGTAGGAGAGGTGGATGAGCTGAAGGCTAGACCTTCTTTGTTGGGTGCGTGCAAGACTTGTCCTGTCTTGCAATCTGAGTTGGCAGAGAAGAATGCCAAGATTGTGTCTCTTGAAGAGGCCAACTCAGGTAGCACTTGTGTGGCTAGGTGTGCTCTCTGTGAGGGTTTGGAGATGGAGATAGCCAGTGTCAAGCATGGCAAGATGCAAACCGAGGAGGAAAACACATACCTTCGGACAATCTTGTCATGGGTCTCTTGTAGTGAGCCGCAGCTCGGGATGATGATCTCCCAATTCAAGCGAGCTGCTGGATGTCCTGGTATAGGCTTTGCTCAGGGGGTTGATCTTTCTGCTATTGGGAAGATTGGAGAGTCGAGTGGTCTGAGCCCATGTGAGAAACCCAACTCCACCACTACTCCCAAACCGACCAAGCTTCCACCCAAAGAACCGGTCAAGCCTACCACCAAGGATGGGGTGGTTGAGGAACCCCCGAGAGCTCCACCCAAGAACCAAGTGTGGCATCCCAAACCCAATCATCTGAAGAACAAGCTGGATACAATGCCACCTATCCAGGAGGAGTTGCCACAAAAGGGCAAAGTGATCCACACCCACAGCCATGAGTACCAACAACCCCCTTTACGTGCGGTGAGGTATCATTGTGATTTCTGTGGGAGAGATGGACACTTGAGCGAGTTCTGCTTTAGGCACAAGAGAGAGGCGCGCCATGCTAGGGAGATGAACAACCCGGACAGGTACCGTCCTTTCAATGATGTACATGTGCCGAATGTTCAGAGGAGAGCACCGAGACGTGCTGCTAGGCCCAGAGGTCCAGAACCTCAAGTCCCCAGGCCTAGGCAGCAGAGAGCTCCGAGGAGAGATGCTAGGCCTAGAGGCGCAGTGCCTCAAGTTGCTAGGCCTAGGCCTCGTAGAGAGAGTGCTCGGCGGGAGCCTGCAGTTGTAGGCTATGGACCCCGTGGCGAGGCTTTGTAGTTGAGCGTTTTCCCCCACCGCGTTTTGAGTATCGCGATGGACGCTCCTCCCTTAGCGGACCACGTTTTCCTCTACGTGGTGATCGCTCCTCTCGTAGACGTGCTAGGAATGGTTTTTCTGCTAACCGTTCTTTTGAGCAGCCGGCCCAACACTGGTATTCTTCCTACTTCACTGACCCCAGTGTTGGACCGTATGCTCACCCTATGTCTTTTTGTTGATGTAGGTAAAACGGTTGGAGGACATTTGGTTGGTGGATTCCGGTTGCTCGAGGCACATGACCGGAAACGCCAAGTGGTTTGTCTAGCCTTAGCCCTGTTGCCGGAAAGGAGTACATAACCTTCGGCGACAATAGCAAAGGTAAGGTATTGTCTCGCGGGTCGGTGCGAGTTAATGAGCCCTTTGTGTTGCGCGATGTTGCTCTTGTTTCTAACTTGCATTTTAACCTTCTTTCTGTTTCGCAACTTTTTGACGATGACTACGAGATTCGTTTTAAACCGAATCTCAGTCGTATTTTGGATCCTCAGGGCAATCTTGTGTGTTTGATTTCGCCCTTTGGAAAAGTCTTTCGTGCGAATTTCTCGGAGTCTTTTGGCACTTCTCGTTGTCTTGTGGCTGGACCTTCCTCCTCCGATCTTTGGAAGTGGCATAGAAGACTTGGACATTTGAGCTTCGACTTGCTTGCAAGGCTTA
This sequence comes from Coix lacryma-jobi var. lacryma-jobi, assembly GCA_009763385.1. Lineage (NCBI taxonomy): Eukaryota > Viridiplantae > Streptophyta > Magnoliopsida > Poales > Poaceae > Coix > Coix lacryma-jobi. The sequence continues at coordinate 105,195,708 of CM019826.1, read as the reverse complement.
GTTCACTTGGCCTAATCCGAGGATTGCCCAAGTTGCATATGGAGAAGGATCTTGTTTGCCACTCTTGTAGACACGGGAAGATGGTTGCTGCTCCCCACCATCCAGTGACTCAGGTTATGACCAAGCACCCTGGAGAGCTTTTGCACATGGACCTTGTTGGTCCGGCTCGGGTGAGCTCGGTTGGGGGGAAGTGGTATGTGCTTGTTGTTGTTGATGACTTTTCGAGATATTCGTGTGTCTTATTTTTAGCTGAGAAGACCAAGACTTTCTCCTTTGCTCGCATTCTGATTTTGCGTCTTCAGAACGAGTTCCCTTTGAACTCAATGCGAGCAATTCGGAGTGATAATGGTTCCGAATTTAAGAATTCGGATTTTGAGAAGTTTTGTAACTCTTTGGGTTTAGAGCATCAGTTCTCTTCCCCCTACACACCCCCTCAGAATGGTGTTGTAGAGAGGAAGAATCGGACCCTTGTTGAGATGGCCAGGACGATGCTCGATGAGCATAGGACTCCTAGGCGATATTGGGCCGAAGCTATGAACACTGCATGCTACATTTCCAATCGCATTTTTCTCCGAGCTTTCTTAAAAAAGACTTCTTATGAGTTGCGTTTTGGAAAACTGCCCAAGGTGAGTTATTTTCGAGTTTTTGGTTGCCATTGTTTTATACTCAAAAAAGGCAACCTGGACAAGTTTGAGTCTCGTTCTTCTGATGGAGTATTTTTGGGTTATGGCACTCACACTCGCGCATATCGTGTACTTAACCTTGATACTAACCGAGTCATGGAGACATCAGATGTCACCTTCGACGAGACTCTCGTTTGTCCCTCTTCTCATTTTGAGCGTGCAGGTGATCATGAGGTTGGTGAGCCTCTTTTTGATGACGAGGACGAGGGTGCTGAAGGTATGGATGATCCAACACCCCCTCCACCTGCCGTGCCGCAAAGAGCGGCTTCTACGATGACTCACGGCCCCGACTCCTCTTCCTCCTGGGGGCCGTGGGATCCGCCACCCCAAGCGGTACCATTTGTACCCGGGGAGGCACCAGCTGCTGTTGAGGGGGAGGCTACTTCAGCTCGGGAGGCGCCACGACACATTCAGCGCCAGCACCCGCCTCAGCAGATGATCGGCAGCATCGACGAACGGGTTACTCGGTCCAGGTCACAACACATCTCTCACTTCGCTCATTCTGCTTTTGTTGCTAATTTTGAGCCCCGAGATGTTGGACACGCTTTGACGGATCCGGATTGGGTCAATGCCATGCATGAGGAGTTAGAAAACTTTGAGAGAAATCGGGTTTGGGTTCTAGTTCCTCCTCCTCCTAACTGTAATCCTATTGGGACAAAATGGGTTTTCAAAAATAAACAAGGAGAGGACGGCCATATTGTGAGGAACAAAGCGCGTCTTGTGGCCAAGGGTTATAGTCAGAAGGAGGGGATAGACTTGAGGAGACTTCGTTTGGAGGCTATTAGGATACTCTTGGCTTTTGCTGCATCCAAAGGTTTTAAACTCTTTCAAATGGATGTCAAGAGTGCCTTCTTAAACGGCTACATAGAAGAAGAAGTGTATGTTGAGGTACCCCCCGGTTTTGATAATCCCAAGTTTCCAAACCATGTTTTTAAACTTCACAAAGCTTTATATGGTTTGAAACAAGCCCCTAGAGCCTGGTATGATAGATTGAAAACTTTTTTGCTTGCTAAGGGTTTTAAAATGGGATGTGTAGATAAAACGCTTTTTCTCCTCAAGCAAGGCAAAGACACTCTCTTGGTCCAGATTTACGTGGATGATATCATTTTCGGTGGTTCTTCTCACGCTTTGGTTGCCAAGTTTGCAGATATTATGAGCAGGGAGTTCGAGATGAGCATGATGGGCGAGCTGACATTCTTTCTGGGGTTGCAAATTAAGCAATCCTGAGAGGGGACGTTTGTGCACCAGGGTAAGTACACCAAGGACTTGCTGAAGCGGTTCGATATGGGTGAGGCCAAGCCTCTTCCAACACCCATGTCGACGACGACTACCCTGGATGCGGATGTGGATGGAGAAGCAGTGGACCAGAAGGAGTACCGAAGCATGATCGGGTCGCTCCTCTACCTGACGGCGACACGCCCGGACATCCAGTTCGCGGTGTGTCTGTGTGCGCGCTTTCAGGCGTCGCCGCGCACATCTCATCGTCAGGCAGTGAAGCGCATATTCAGGTACCTTCGTTTCTCACCTGAGTTAGGGATTTGGTATTCTGCTTCCTCCACCCTCTCCCTTTGCGGTTATTCGGATGCCGATTTTGCTGGTTGCCGTATTGAGCGCAAGTCCACTTCTGGGACTTGCCAGTTTATTGGTTCTTCTCTTGTTTCGTGGTCTTCTCGTAAGCAGTCTAGTGTCGCTCAGTCCACTACAGAGGCTGAATATGTTGCTGCGGCTAGCTGCTGTTCCCAGTTGCTTTGGATGATGGCCACTTTGCGTGATTTTGGTCTAAGCTTTACTCGTGTTCCTTTGCTTTGTGACAGCACGAGTGCTATTAGCATTGCTAAGAACCCCGTGCTTCACTCAAAGACCAAACACATTGATGTGCGTTTTCATTTCTTGCGAGACCACCAGGAGAAGGGTGATATCGACCTTCGCCATGTCGATACTCATCATCAACTGGCTGATATTTTCACCAAGCCTTTAGACGAATCAACCTTTAATCGGTTGAGGGGTGAGCTTGGTGTGTGTTTCCCCTTTTAGATGGGGGAAACATTTTGGATCTTGTATAGTAGACTGACTTTCTTTCGTTTGTCTTTCTTTTCTCTTGCATTTTAGCATACGCATTTACATTCTGAGCTTCATGTCTATAATCACTAGAATGTAACTATGCTCTATGTAGTATGCTCCGATGCTTATGTTGATGCTTGTAGCTTATGCTCTTTCTGATCACTAGTACATGTTGTGAGCTGAGCTATTTTTGAAATGGTGAATTTGCTTAATAACTTAAAGTCTGAAACTGTTCACCATTAAGATATGCAACTAGCATGTGTAGGATGTGTTGAGTTTACTCGTGCTTTTCATATATGCTAGGTTGCTATGTCTCTAGTTCTGAGTCATTCACTTGCTTGGTCTGTTCATATCATGTTTAAACCTTGAACCAAGTTTTGGTAAATTGAAAAGATCGAGATGAGACTGCTTGTCAACACATCACGTTATCGAGACGGTTTCTCATTGCACTTTGAGTTAAACATGAGCCGTGTAGTGTATGACCGAAACCGCAGCTTTAAGCTTCTGATTGCTTCGGCATAGGCTTCGCTCGGTTGAAAAGTTAGGCAATGACAAGCTTTCAACCTCTCGCAATCACATGCTAATAATTGAACTTGTGTAATTTCACCGCTGCAACTCCGATCTGAATTTGAATTCACAAGTGTATGTTACATTCTTAAGCATGATGATTGAACTTTGCTAGGGGTAGTTCACCTTGTATACATGTTTAGCACTTGTTCAGACTCCTGTTTATGCATTGCTAGTGCTATTTTGATGGTGAATACCTTTTGACTCAAAACTGCTTTTTTCTGCTCATATGTTCATATTTCATATCTGGTGATCAGTTTAAGCCTTTGCTGAGTTGGAGTTATACTGTTTAGAGCTTCTTTGCATTCTCCTGAATATATGCCTGAAGCTGCTAACTGGCATTTTGACTCATATGCATGTTGGAAGGGGGAGAACCTCCCTTGTTAGCACTTTTGTTGGTGCCTTTTCTGATGGGGAGAGACGTTTGCTTGATTCGTGCATTTTCAACTAAGGGGGAGAATTTGCAAATCATTTGTGCTTCCCGAGTGCTCATTTGAGAGGGAGTGTTTTCTTGGTTGTTTGCACTAATCGAGGGGGAGCTTGAGCTTTGTTGTCTCTTGTTGGCCGAAAGGCATCGGTAACGAGCTTTCTTTGCTAGTTGTGTTGAGCCTCTGTGCCTCTATCTTGAGGGACTAGCATTTTGCTTCGATATTTTCAATTGGTGTTGTGCTAGCGGTGTTGAGCCTGTTCTACCTCTTCTTGAGGGCTAGCTTTGATTTGCTTGGTTGCGTCGAGCCGTTGCCCATGTCTTTGGGGACCAAGTTCTTTTGCTCTTTCCACTTGACCTTCTTCGGCTTTGCTAGGCTTTTGGGTCATTTGGTCGAGTTCTCTCTTCTTCTTCCTTTCTCTTTTCTTCTTTCCATTATGATTTGTGTGAGTAGTTGACAGTGCACTCATCAAGGGGGAGATTGCGAATACATGGGTGTATGCCGGGTCTCTGAGTGATGAGTGATTGTCAACTGGTATGATGCGCATGTTCTTTGGCTTGCGTTGTGCAGGTGTCGAGCACGGATGCAGTGATCGACGGAGAGGTGAAGGTCAAGTAGAGACGTGCCGTGTCGATGGACCAAGAGTGGCGAAGGGCGGACGTGAGACTTGGACTGAGGGACCAGAGGCCCGAGGATCAGCTGTGGTGGCTGGCAGCCTGTGACGATGACAAGTGAAGAAGTGCGGTCATGTGTTGCCTGAGTCGTGGACTCGGGGACATGTGTCGGTGGACGGGGTGCACGGGAAGTGCATCCCCTCTACGACGTCGGTTTGGTGGTTGAGCCAGGGAAAAACCATCGGATGGACGGTTTCCAGGTTTGGGCCTCAAAACCTGGGCGTGGACGGTTTCCGAGTTTGGCCACAAAACTCGGGCTGAGGGTTTCCGAGTTTGGCCACAAAACTCGGGCTGAGGATGGTTTCCAGGTTTGGGCCTCAAAACCTGGGCTCTGAGGGTTTGCTGAGTTTGGCCTCAAAACTCAGATGCTGGTGAGCTGGTTTCCCGGTTTGGGCCTCAAAACCGGGGGTTGGCTGGAAAAGGCTGGTTTCCCGGTTTGGGCCACAAAACTGGGGGTGCAGAGCGAGGGCGGAACATGGCGGCGATCCGGAGGTTGCGTCGAGGCAACGCTTCGAATTGTGCGGGCGTGCTCGTCGGATACACCTACCACTGAGTTGGTCCAGAATAACCCTAGGGTTTAGCTGGTTCGCTCTGTAATTAGAATAGAGAGGGGTAGAGTAGGAAATAGACTTAGGCTAGTAGTAGGATAAGTAGTCGGGAGACACCCTCCTCCCAGACATCTCAGTCATTTGCTCTTTCGCACTTAGGGTTTCCTGCTCTCCCACCCCCTGTTGTAGCTAGCTGAGATCCGCAGAGAGACTTGCCTCTGTGTACTGTTGATTGTGAGGAAGTGAGACCGTAATCTCACGATTGTAGTGCAGATCGATGACTTGATTCGTGTTCTTCGCGTTCTTCGTTTCTTCACGATTTTCCCGTCACTCGATCTCCCTCTCTAGTGCGTCTTTGCGAAATCCGTTTGAATCATTTTGTTCGTATCATTGAGGAGGTCATTTCGACCAAAGGAATTCATCTAACACCTCATGATCGAATAGATCGGGACAATTTCGTTTTCGTGGTGTTTTTTCCGTTCATCCACCTTCCCTTCTGATTTCCCGGTGATTTGGTTGATTTGAGCGGATGATTTCTTGGGGATAGTCTCCTAACTACCCCGTGATCACCTTCTCCAAGTTTGGGAACTTGGGATTTTGAGTTGGATCGGATTTGGAGAGATTTGGAGAGAAGGCGATCAAAATCGCCCTCTCTGCAAGGTCGCGGACAGTCCGCGGTCTTGACCGGCGGACAGTCCGGGCGTCGGGGGAGCAGCCTGTTCAGTGGCTGAGTTCCTCGGCCGGGTCACTGTTCATTGACCGGCGGACAGTCCGCCGTTGTGATTGGCGGACAGTCCGGGACTCGTCCAGCAAGGGTTCAGCAACCTTGCGGTTTTGGTGTTTCTGCATGCGGACAGTCCGGAACAACTTGGCGGACAGTCCGCCCCTGCCGCGGACAGTCCGGGACTGGGGGTCCGGACAGTCCAGGAATCGCCTGAGTCTTCCGGTTTAGTGTGTTTGCTCTCCCGGCTTGTTCGCTTGGTTTCCGGACTTCTCGTTTGGCCCTGTAGTTGACCAAGGAACCTCTCTAGGTATCTTTGCTACTTGTTAGCATAGGTATTTAGCAGTTTCTCGACGTAGCCGTCTATCTACGTCCGGGACTTGGTTTTTGGGGTTGTGTTCGAGCCAAAACTTTTGGAGTTTGGTTTGCTTCTTCTTGGTGGTGCTCCGCTGTGATCCTAGGGATCATCCACCCTCTTCCAAGGGTCGTGAGCATCACGGTTTCGGTCGCCGTTTCTTGGGGTTGATTTTGGGACATTTGGCCAAAGTTTCTGAAGGAAATTTTTGAGCTCCCATTCACCCCCCCTCTGGTCGCCTTGCTAGTGCTTTCTCGGTCCTTCACCATTCCATGGTGTGCAAGGTCAGGGAGTTTAGAGGTAGGGCGCTAGGCTTGGAGGTGCACCCCCTCAGGCAGCTAGGCCCCAGGCAGCTAGACCACGGGGTGGTGGTCGTGCCTGACGCGGTTCCGATCGTCCTCAATACGACTATGAGCCGGGTGTAAGAGGCTTTGCTGCTCAGTACCATAGCAGACCACCTTTCAAGAATGGTGGTGATAGCTTTGCTCAAATGGGACGAGGAGGTGAGTTTGGAGGATTTTCGTTCCATAGCGGACCACCCTTTCAGTTTGGTGGTGATCGCTATGCACCCATGGGACGAGGACTGTTTGGTGTTCATTCTAACACTTTTTCTGGGCCTATGACACAACACTAGTATCCTTCTCAGTATACTAACCCCAGCGTTGTGTCATATGCTCATTTCCTGCCTTTCTATTGATGCAGGAACTTCGGCTGGAGAACATGTGGCTCATGGATTCCGGGTGCTCGTGCCACATGATCAGAAGGAAGGAATGGTTCTCCAGCCTAGACCCCGTGGTGCACAAGGAGTACATCACTTTCGGGGACAGTGGTAGAGGTAAGGTTGTTTCTCATGGAGCTATTCGGCTCAATGAGAACATCGTGCTCAAGGATGTTGCTTTGTTTTCTAACTTGCATTTTAACTTGCTTTCGGTTTAACAACTCCTTGAAGACGATTTTGAAGTGCGCTTTAAGAAAGGCCTTAGTCAAGTTTTGGATTCTCGGGGAGACCAGGTTTGTTGGGTAGTCCCATTTGGCCGTGTTTTCAGAGCCGATTTTCATGTTCTTTCGGCTCTGCTAGATGTTTGATGGCTGGTCCTTCTTCTGATTTGTGGAAGTGGCATAGGAGGCTCGGTCATTTGAGTTTTGACTTGATTGCAAGATTTAGTTCACTTGGCCTAATCCAAGGATTGCCCATGCTTAAGTTTTAGAAGGATCTTGTTTGCCACCCGTGTCGTCACAGGAAGATGGTTGCTGCTTCTCACCCACCTGTTAATCCGGTGATGACCAAGCAACCCGGCGAGCTTTTACACATGGACACTATTGGTCCAGCTCGGGTTTGCTCAGCGGGTGGGAAGTGGTACGTTCTAGTGATCGTTGATGATTTTTCGAGGTACACTTGGGTGTTCTTCATGGAGCTTTTTCTTTTGCTGGACAATTGATTTTGAGGTTGAAAACTGAGTTTCCCCTGATACTATTAGAGCTATTTGTAGTGATAATGGCACAGAGTTTGTCAACTCGCAGTTTACCTCCTTCTGTTCTTCTCTTGGGATCGAGCATCAGTTGTCTTCTCCTTATGTCCCCCAGCAGAATGGTGTTGTTGAGCGCAAGAACCGGACCCTTGTTGAGATGGCCAGGATGATGCTCAATGAGCATAGGACTCCTAGGCGTTTTTGGGCCGAGGCGATCAACACCACTTGCCATGTTTCAAATCGCATCTTTCTTCATGCTTTCATGAAAAAGACTTCTTATGAATTGCGTTTTGGATGGGTACCCAAAGTGTCTCACTTTCGGGTGTTTGGGTGCAAGTGTTTTATCTTGAAGCAAGGCAATTTGGACAAATTTGAATCTCATTCTGCTGATGGTGTGTTTCTTGGTTATGCTTTGCATTCTCATGCTTATCGAGTTCTTAACCTTGAGACTAACCAGATAGTGGAGACCTGCGAGGTCACATTCGATGAGACTATGCCTTGTGCTTCTTCTGCTTTTGATGTTGCAGGAGATTAGAAGATGGGAGAGACGATCTTTGTGGAGGATGAGCAGGAAGACGCCGATTGGGGTGATCCCGAGCCAACTCCACTGGCTGCCCCATTCGACCCTGCGACGATGACGTCTACTCGAGGACCCGATCAGACTACTGCACATGAGGGAGCGACAGCATCTGGCGAGGGAGAAGAGACTTCGGCGAGGCAAGCCCCTAGAAGCGTCTAGCAGATCCACCCTCCGCAGCAGATGATCAGCGGCATCGACCAGCGAGTCACGCGGTCGCGAGCGTATGAGATCTCACACTTTGCTCATTCTACATTCGTTGCTTCTTTTGAGCCCAAAGATGTTGGACACGGTCTTTCTGATCCTAATTGGGTTAATGCCATGCATGAGCAGTTAGAGAATTTTGAGCGAAACCAAGTTTGGACCCTAGTTCCACCTCCACCATAATGCCACCCTATAGGTACCAAATGGGTTTCAAAAACAAATAGGGTGAGGATGGGATGGTAGTGAGGAACAAGGCTAGGCTAGTAGCCCAGGGTTTCTGCCAAAAGGAGGGGATCGACTATGAGGAAACCTTTGCCCCTGTAGCCTGTATAGAAGCCATTAGGATCCTTCTAGCTTTTGCAGCTTCGAAGGGTTTTAAGCTATACCAAATGGATGTCAAGAGTGCTTTCTTGAACGAGTATATAGAGGAAGAGGTTTATGTGAGACAGCCCCCTGGTTTCGAGAGTCCCAAGTTTCCAAACCATGTTTTCAAATTTACAAAAGCTTTATATGGTTTGAAACAAGCCCCGAGAGCATGGTATGATCGTTTGAAAACTTTTCTGCTTTCCAACGGTTTTAAAATGGGACGCATAGATAAGACTCTTTTTCTCCTCAAGCAAGGCAATGACACCCTTTTAATTCAAATTTACGTGGATGATATCATATTTGGTGGCTCCTCTCATGCACTTGTTGCCAAGTTTGCAAATACAATGAGCAGGGAGATTGAGATGAGTATGATGGGTGAGTTGACCTTCTTCCTCAGGTTGCAAATCAAGCAAACCCGAGACGGGACATTCGTGCATCAAGGCAAGTAGACGAAGGACATCTTGAAGTAGTTCGACATGGGCGAGGCCAAGCCTCTTACGACGCCCATGGCGACGACGATTGTGATGGACACTGACCATGATGGAGAGGCGGTTGACCAGAAGGAGTACAGAAGCATGATCGACTCGCTCCTATATCTGACGGCTACAAGGCCAGACATACAGTTCTTAGTGTGTCTGTGCGCTCATTTTCAGGCGTCCCCACTGACTTCCCACAAGCAATCAGTCAAGCACTTCATGAGGTATCTCCGATTCACTCCTGAATTTGGCCTTTGGTATTCTTCCTCTTTGACTCTTTCGCTTTGTGGTTACTCCGATGCGGATTTTGCCGGCTGTCGGCTTAAGCGCAAGTCTACTTCTGGGACTTGTCAATTTCTTGGCTCTTCACTACTTTCGTAGTCTTCTCGCATGCAGTCTAGCGTAGCCCAGTCTACTACTGAAGCTGAGTATGTTGCCGCTGCTTCTTGCGCTTCGCAACTTTTATGGATGTTTGCTACATTGCGTGATTTTGGTCTAGATTTCAGTCGGGTCCCTTTGCTTTGCGACAACACTTCTGCCATTAGTGTAGCAAAGAACCCTGTTCTTCACTCCAAGACCAAGCACATCGATGTTCGCTTTCACTTTCTTCGTGATCACTACGAGAAATGCGACATCGACCTTAGGCATGTAGACACCCATAACTAGGTTGCAGATATTTTCACCAAGCCTTTGGATCTCTCAATCTTTGCTAGGTTGAGAGGTGAGCTCGGTGTGTGTTTCCCCTTTTAGTTAGGGGGAGCAATTTGTTGTATCATAGACTGACTTTCTGTTTTGGTCTTTCAGTTTGTTTTTAGTTGTGTCTTTGCTCAGATACTAACTTTTGCATACATCTCATCATGTATACATTGTGCATTTTCAGGCTTCATGTCTATAGTCTCTAGAATGATCTTATGCTTTGATTAGTGTATGCTCTAATGTGTTTATGATGCTGCTTGTAGCTTAGGCTCTCCTTGATCACTGATATATGTTTTGAGCTGAAGCTACTTTTTAGAATGGTGAATATGCTTAATTGAACATAAAACTTGTTCACCATTGAGATTGGCAACTAGCATGTTCAGAATGTGTTGAGGTCACTTGTGCAATTTTATATATGCTAGGTTGCTATGTCTCTAGTTCTGAGTCTTTCACTTGCTTGGTATGTTCATATCTTGTTTAAAATGAACCAAGTTTAAGTGAATTGAAAAGATCAAGATGGGATTGCTTTGTCAGCACATCACGGTATCGAGACTGTTTCTCATTGAACTTTGAGTTAAACTTGAGCCGTGTGGTGCAAGACCGAAACCGATGCTTCAAGCTTCAGATTGCTTATGTATAGGCTTAGCTCGATTGGAAAGTTAGGCTTTGACAAGCTCTCAACCTCTCACAATCATATGCTAAAATCTGAACTTGTGTAATAACCGCTGCAATTCTCTGATAAAATCTGAAAACACAAGTCTATGTATCATTCTATAGCATGATGATTGAATTTTGCTAGGGGTAGTTCACCTTGTATACATGTTTAGCAATTGTTTGATTTCCCGTCTATACATGTTCAGTGATATTTTTGATGGTGAAACCCCTTTCTGAAAACGGCTAAAACTGCTCACTAAGCTTATATGTTCATACTCTATATTCTGTGATCAACTTGAGCCTTTGCTAGCACTTTTGATTGTTGCTTGATGATCGGATCAACACTCTTTAGAGCATTCTTTCACTCTATTGACTATACACCTGAAGCTGCTGACATGCATTTTTGACTCATATGCATTTGTTTGCTCCGATAGGCATGGCCTAGCTCCGTTTCGCCATTTTAAGCTCCTTTCCCTTCTCTTTTGTTTGCAATTTGCCCCCAAGGGGGAGAATCTTTGCTATATATGGTGTCAATTTTCAAATTGTGCTTCTCTCTTAGTGAGGGGGAGCTTTTCTGTTCTATTTTTGAGAACATATATGATGAATGATTGACATTGATGAGGAAGGTTTGAGGCTTTTCCCGGTTAAGTCTTATTTCATATGAGCTTAATGTTTATGACTAACCGGTGGCGTTGAGGTGTGCGTGTGCAACATGTGTCTCTTGGTTGTGTTGATGTGCAGGTGTGGAGCTCAGATACAGTGGTTGATGGCGAGGTGAAGGTCAAGTAGAGACGTGCCGTGCCGATGGACCGGGAGCGGTGAAGGATGGGTGTGCCGTGCGGCGGACGTGCCATCTCGATGTACCCAAAGCGGTGAAGGGCGGACGTGAGGCTTGGACTGATGGACCGGAGGGCCGGAGGACCAGCTGTGGCAGCTGGCACGTGGCATCGGTGAGCAAGAGCACATGGGGATGTGCGATGCATCGGCCGAGTCGGGAGGAAGACGATGGCGTCGTGGCACTTGGCGGGAGGTCGCACCGGGCTAGCGTGCGGCGCAAGTGCCGTCAGCCGAGTCAAGAAGGAAGGCGAAGGCATTGTGCTCGGCGTGGAGGCTGCACATGCATCAGCATTGGTGCCGGTGGTCGGGGTGTGCGAACCACATCCCGTCTAAGGCGCGGGTTCAGTAGTTGAGCCTCAAAAGGCTACCCTCGACGGTTTCCGAGTTTGGGCCTCAAAACTCAGGGTGACCGGTTTCCGTGTTTAGGCATCAAAACTCAGGGTGAACAGTTTCCAGGTTTGGGCCTCAAAACCTAGGCTGGCAGGTTTACCGGTTTGGGCCTCAAAACCTAGGCTGGCAGGTTTACCGGTTTGGGCCTCAAAACCGGGCGGATGTTCCTATGCGGAACGGTCGACGTGTGGTGGCACCGAGAGGATTGCGTTGCGACAAAGCTATCGGTGAGGAAGGCGCGGTGGTCGACGGTGACGGCACGTGGCGGCATCCTGGAGCTTGCATCGAGGCGAAGCGAAGGATGAGAAGACGCATGGCCGTCGGATGAAGAATGATCGACTTGGACGGTTTTACCCCTAGGGGGTATTTGGGTCAGTGCTTCATGTGAGGGCATTTTGGTCTTCGGACATGCGCCTGTATATATGTGAGGGGGCTGGTTAGGGCAGCCTATCCTTCGAGGTGTCACTCTCATTTTGTTGATTTGAGAGGAGGCTAGGGTTAGAGAGAGGAGTGGCTCTTGTTCTTGAGCTTTTCGCCATCCACGCTTTGTTTTGCAAGGAGTGGCTTGTAACCTGACACAGTGTGCTACACAATTCATCATCCCGTAGCAATCCAAGGATCAATTTCGCCCCTCCTCTTTGTTGGCTGAAATTTGGATCGAATCGCGTTTTTGTTCTTCGCGTTTTGGTTTTTCCCTTCTCGGAGATTTGCCTCGTTCTCCCTCTTCGAGCGACGATTTGTGATTCCGTTTGTATCAAATTGTTCTATGTCGTGAGCTCCTTCTTTCCATCGTAGGATTTCTACTCTCACCTCACGAGCACATAGATCGGGTCGAAATCACGTCCGTTCTTTGTTTCTTCTCCTTTTCTAGTGTTCTTTGGATTTCTCATGGATTAGTTGGTTTGGAGCAATGATATCCTAGGATTAGCTTCCCTACACGCAGAAGAACACTTGGGATAAGTTTGGTTGCAGCCCCGTTCAATTTGGTGAAGATCCAATCGACTTTGGTTTTGTCCCGTGCGGTTTTTGGGCATTCTGGACAGTGGCGGACTGTCCGCCCCTTGTTGGCGGACTGTCCGGCCATCGGGCTAGGCCAGAGCAGTTCAGCGCAGCGAGCACTGTGCGTGGTCTGGTGACCGGCAGACAGTCCACGATATAGGCACGGACAGTCCGCCATATTGGCGCGGACAGTCCGCGAGTCGCGCAGGGTGCGATCAGCAGATTTGTTGTTTTTGCATCTTAGCCCGCGGACAGTCCGGGACCAGCAGCACAGACAGTCCAGGAATCGGCTGTAGGTAGAGTTTTAGTGCGTTTGCTCTCCCAGCTTTTCCGCTTCGTTTCCGGACTTCTCGTTTGCTCCTAAAGTTCACCTATGAACCTCTCTAGGTATCTTTACTACTTGTTAGCATAGGTATTTAGGGATTTTCTGACATAGCCCTCCATCTACGTTCGGGAGCGGGTCTTTTGGGTAAGAATTTGACTCGGAGTTTTGAGAGTTTTGGATTGCTCTGTTGTGTGGTGCCTCGCTGTGATCCAAGAGATCATCCACCGTCTTTCCGAGGGTCGTGGGCATCGTGTTTGAGTCCGAAGCTTTTGGGGGTTGATTTTGTTGGAACAGAGGCCAGAATTTTGAAAGAAATTTTTAGGCTCCCATTCACCCCCCCCCCCTCTGGTCTCCTTGCTTTAGCATTTTCAGTCCTTCAGTTTTGCTCTGATTGGAGTTTTCAGCTAGTTGCGTCGAGCCTCTATGCCTCTGTCTTGAGGGACTAGCTGTTTTCGCCTGTTTTTGCGCAAGTGTGATTAGCATGGATCTATTCTTGATTGGTATGGAGCTAATTGCAGTCTTTGCATCTTTATGCATTTTTCAGTTGGTATCGAGCGTCAGCTAGTGGTGTTGAGCCCTTTTCTGCCTCTTCTTGAGGACTAGCTTGCTCTTGACTTGGTTGTGTCGAACCGTTGCCCATGTCTTTGGGAACCAAGTCTTTCGCTCTCTGTGTTCGGGTTTTGCTCTTTGATGAGTTCTTGCTCTGATCCTTTGCTTGGTTGTGTCGAACCGTTGCCCATGTCTTTGGGGACTGTTGGAAGCACACTTGCCCTACCCCCGCTGTAGTGCAGGGGTGCAAGGCGAGGGTGAACAATGGTCGATCGCACACGAGGGTGCCGACGAAGGTACAAGTAGGTTGGATAGGTTGGATGGAAGAAAGGCTTCACTGTTCCTCAGGAAAAAAGACTTCACTATTACACTGTTCACCCCATGGTATTTATAGGGAACACCAAGGGGCACTGGTCTAATTACAAAAGGGTACAGAAAAGATTCCCGACAATGTACAACGAAAGGGTAAAACTGTACAAACACAATTGGAGCGGAAAACCCTAGCTTGCCTTCCTCCATCCCGCCGCCATCTTGCTCTGCTCACCTCCGCGGAAAGGTGAAGGTCGAACCCTCGACTCAGTTGGTCGCGGGGTCTGTGTTCGCTCGTCGTCCGCCGAGCTTGACGCTGTAAGCGAAGGGGCCTCGGAGCATTCGACGGTCGCTCTCCGCGTTCTGAGCGTGACGTCGCAAGCGAAGGGGCCTCGGAGCATGCGAGGGTCCCTCTCCGTGTTCTGAGCGCGCCTTTACCTGCAAAAAGCATAAAGTACTTTGAGGGTTGAGTTTATGTCCAAAGGTTAGAAAACCGATCCAGAGGGTTTAACCGACGGAGGAAAAAAACGGCCTGCGTGGCGTCGCTGCCGAGGGTCCCTTCCCCCAACAGTGGCCCCTCGTTGCCTTGGTCCTAAAGGACAGTATTTGGGCCCAAGCAGCGTTCTTTGATGAAATGAGACCCTTGGCAGCGATGCTCGCGGCTGACTTGGGCCGGGCCGTTATGTTTTTGTTTGTACTATTGAGGTCCGTCTCGTTTTTTGCGCCGTGGATTTCGGTTTTCGTGCCGGTGTTATCGGGTAAGGTGTTCCGCCCCCCGGCCTATAAATAGATGGAGTTGGTGGGGGCTTGGACCTGTGCCCTCCTTTGCTATAGCCATCCTGCTGCTGCGCATTTATTTTTGCAGAGGTTGCTTTTGTCTAGTTGCGAAGGTTTTGCTTACTGTGTTCTGCGAGGTTCCCATTTTGAGAGATGGCGAGGTCCAAGCAAACCGCTCGTATAGCCTCCCCCTCTACTGTGGATGAAGGAGTGACCTTCGAGTTCGGACTCAGCCGGGTTTGTACCTCGGAGTTGGCGGCTTATGTCAAGCGGGGCTGGATCGAGGAAGGGAAAGTGAGGACTAGCGCTGGTGAAACTGTGCCGAAGCCTGATGCAGACGAGGTTGTTGTTTTTGAGGA
This sequence comes from Coix lacryma-jobi var. lacryma-jobi, assembly GCA_009763385.1. Lineage (NCBI taxonomy): Eukaryota > Viridiplantae > Streptophyta > Magnoliopsida > Poales > Poaceae > Coix > Coix lacryma-jobi. The sequence goes on along the minus strand of CM019826.1, from coordinate 105,180,684 downwards.
GTTCTTCGAAGCTGGTTTGCGATTTCCTGTTGATTGCTTTGTGACTTCGGTTCTGCAAAGGTTCAATTTGAAGTTCCATCAGCTCACACCTTAGTGCTTTACGAAGATGTCAGTATATGTCTGGGTGTGCCGCTCACAAGGTGTTGTGCCTCATGTCGAGGGTTTCATTCGGACCCACCGCGTGCACATGTAGCCTCGCAAGATAGTGGATCGCGAGGGTAACACCAGTCTAGGTCAGTTTGCGGTGTACACTTTTTGCCATCGCGCCGGATCGGAGTTGCCGGTACAAGCTCAGAAGAACAAATGGACCAGCGGGTGGCAAGAGTTCTGGTTTTACTACAAGCTTGATGGGGTATCCGAGCTTTGCGGCGAGCTTCCGCCTCTCGGTGATGTGAGCGCCGAAGCTAAGATGAACGTCGAGGCGCACGCCGCGGTTGACTGTCTGAGGGTGGTTGCACGATCTCAGTGTGCTCGCGACTTAGTCGAGGAGTACTGCTGTGCCAAGGCGTGGCCCCTCAGCCGGAGACAGATCTGGTTCCCGGTTGAGGAAGACCCAAAGTACGAGGGTAAGGGTTTGAAGAAACCGAAGCTTGATTTGAACAGGATTTGGGAGAAAGTCTTTTTGAAATTTCCCAGGTATCAAGATGGTGTCGAAACCATTTATAGGCGAGTCCAGCAGAGGGCTGAAGACCTCATTGGGAAGCTGTCCACATTTGAGATTAAGGCTATCCACAGCTCGGTGGATAGCGGGGGTCGTATTAACAGGCTTTTTGACATTCTTGGGATCCAGTACGAGAACTGGCCCGCACCTTCGAGCGATGATGCGCCAAAGAAAAGGAAACGTGCATCTGCGTAGGGCAAAGAAATTGTTTCGCGACCGAAGAGAGGTCGTGGTCGTGGCCGCGGCGGTGCCGGCGGCCGTGTGAAGGCGTTTGCGATGAAGGTCGCGGTGGGATCGGGTGCTGCTGGTACTTCTTCTTCCTCGGCCATTGTTTCGAGTGGCCGAGGTGTTGGTAGGGTTGGAGGACGGGTGCCCCGCATCGGTGGCATTAGTGCTTTGATCCAGATCTCGGATGACGAGGGTGTCTCCGATGATGAAGAGAAAGAGGAGGAGAAGGAGGGGAGCACTGAAGAGGACTCGTCCGATGATGTTAGTGATACTTCTAGTGGCGAAGGTAATTCTGATGATGATGTGTCCATTGGTGACGACCGCGGGAAGGGGGATGCCTCATCGAGTGCTGACACTGCAGCTGCTCGAAGTATTGATGATATTTTACGGGACTTTGAGCCCGAGAGTCCGGAGCGGGGGGCAGTGCCCGAGTACGGGGGGTCTCATATCTGGGTTGATGGTGTTGAGGTGGTTGGTGGCCTTGAATCTGATAAAATTCCGGGCAAAAGGCACTATGGCGAAGCTAGCCGGGATGCTCTACCGTATTATGCTTACAAGATTGGTGTCACCGATCCGGCCACAGAGCTTTTCACTAGTTCGGACCTTCGGGAGTGTCATTTGCCATGCGCTCCGGAGGAAAGGCGTTTTCTTGGCCGAGTATTTGGTAGAGTTTGTGTGCCGGAGGCAGAGCTTCGACTGACAAACCAGCCATTGGGTGAGCTTCATGACGACATAGATGTTAAGCTGGCTGAGTTGATGCTTCTCAACCGTTCTGCACGTCGAAGGGCAGGTTACAACCATGACTATATGAGTACGCAGTTGGCGAAGGTTGAGAAAGAAAATAAAGATCTCCGGCGAAGCTTGGAAAATAAAGAAATCGAGCTTAAAGCTGCTTTGGAGAAACTTAGGAAGTCTCGATAGGAGGCACAGGAGGCCGCAAATAGTAACGCAGAACTTTTGGCGGCTTGTCGTGAGAAAGACAAGGATTTGTTGACAGCGAACACTCGCATAAGTGAGCTGTCGTCGGAGGTAGCTTCGCAGATGGAGGCTTGGCAGAGGAGTATGGGGAAAATTAAGAGCAAGCTTGACACCTGCTTGATCGAAACCGGGGGTTCTGCCGGTGAACCGCTGCCTGCTGCCAGTGCGGAGGCCTTTGAAGGTTGGCTGTGTAATGAGCTTGATGTGTTTAGCTCATTGGTTGGAAATGCGGCCGATTTTGGTGGGTATGTCGGAGCATTGGCGATGGCTAGTACACTTCGTCAAGCAGATTGCGAACACCTTCGCAAGATCAGGAAGCCCAACCATAACTTCCCAACAGTTGATGAAGTGCGCCAGATGAAGATTGATGACGCTGAGGTTCGGAACTGTGCGATGCGATTGCTTCGCAAGTTCTGGATTGCTGGTGGTGGCCGCGCTCTTGCTTTCGAAGAAGCTGCCGAGGCTACTCGTCAGGTTTGTGGTATTAGAGAGAAATTGGTTTTGGGTTTGTTTCAATAACGAAGGAGTTATTATTAATTTTGGTGGGTTCGCACTTATTTTTCGTTGCAGGCTCGGAAGGAAGCGATGCCTTCATCGCCTGCGACTAACAATGCTGCTGGTGGTTCCGAAGCTGCTCCTGTGCCCGATTTTGCGGAGGTTCCACCCGTTGAGGTTGAAATCCGGGCTGAGGACGCTCCGATCATTGGAGAAACTACTGTTTAAGAGGCGGCAACGGAAGAGGCACCTGCTGCGGGCTTCGATGCTGTCACTGGTGAAGGTTTGGTGGCTGCGACTGGCGAAGCTGTGGTGGATGAGCAGGGGGAGACCGAGCAGGTGTGAGAACTTTAGGATTGCTCGAACGAGAAAGTTATTTTGTAATATGTGTAGTAGTTGGAATGACTTGATGATACTGAGATACTTTTTAACTCTATGGTAATGCAGGTTCCTGATGGAACCATGCTAGAAGTATTTGATGTGACGCCAATGACGCTAAATTATCAAGATACCTTTATAACTGGTGAATCGTGGGCTCGGGCTAGGCTTAAACACCCTTCGCTGTCTTTTGAACGCTTTTGGTGGTCGAAGGTGCGAAGGTACGATTTGAAGAACAGTAGATCGAGTCGTTTTTGGCATGAGGCAGATTATACTGATCGACAGGCCACACGCTATTTGTTTGGTTCTTCTTCGTCCTCGCAAGCTGTTATTGATGATGATATTGATGAGAATACAGCTCTGGATTACTTATTTGGGCGAAGCAAACTGGATCTAAGTTCGGATGGATCACTTGTGGTTCTGAAAGAGGAACCTTCGGAAGTTAGTGATGTAGATCGTAGGTATATGTATAGGGCAAGGGTTTTGCCCGGGGAGCTGCCTATTGTTCCTGCAGCTCCTTTGTTGTGGGGACCCATAGTTTTGGCGGAAACAGTATTTGGGGATGATAGCGAGGGTTTCAATGATTTGATGTTAATTGAGGGAGGTGATGGTTCCTTGTAATTTTTGTAAACTTTATTTTATTGTGTGACGTTGTAAAGTTGTTTTGTAAAGGAACGAGGAAAATTGTATATTTGTTTTTGGTAAATACGGTTCACTTTCCCCCTTTGGTGTTTGGCTAGGCTCGCTTTATGTTGAAGGGAAAACGTTTGGAGAAAAAACAGTGATGCCCCTTTTTCTTTTTAGCGAGGCTCGATCTACGTTGCAAAGAAACATTTTGAGAAAAAACGGCGACGCCCCCTTTTCGTTTTAGCGAGGCTCGCTTTTCGTTGAAGAGATATGTTTTGAGAAAAAACAGCGACGCCCCCTTTTCCTTTTAGCGAGTCTCGCTTTTTGTTGAAGAGAGATGTTTTGAGAAAAAACAGCGACGCCCCCCCTTTCTTTTTAACGAGGCTCGCTTTTCGTTGAAGAGAGATGTTTTGAGAAAAAAATAGCGACGCCCCCTTTTCCTTTTAGCGAGGCTCACTTTTCGTTGAAGAGAGATGTTTTGAGAAAAAATAGCGACGCCCACCCTTTCTTTTTAGCGAGGCTTGATCTACGTTGAAAGGAAACGTTTCGAGAAAAAACGGCGACGCCCCCTTTTCATTTTAGCGAGGCTCGCTTTTCGTTGAAGAGATATGTTTTGAGAAAAAACAGCGACGCCCCCCCTTTCTTTTTAGCGAGGCTCGCTTTTCGTTGAAGAGAGATGTTTTGAGAAAAAACGGCAACGCCCCCCCTCTCTTTTTAGCGAGGCTCCCTTTTCTTTGAAGAGAAACGTGGAGGTAGAGTTTATCTTGCGTGTTGGACTTTTTGGACTTCACGCCTCCCCTTGTCTTAGGTGGGTGAGAATTTTGTGTTTGCGAGCCCCTGTCGTGTTTTGCGAGGGTGCTCGACTTTTTGTACTTCGCGCCTCCCCTTGTCTTAGGTGGAGGTGAAGTTTGCTTTGCGAGCCCCTGGCGTGTTTTGCGAGGGTGGTCGACTTTTTGTACATCGCGCCTCCCCTTTCTTTTTAGGTGGAGGTGAAGTTTGCTTTGCGAGCCCCTAGCCTGTTTTGCGAGGGTGCTCGTCTTTTTGTACTTCGCGCCTCCCCCTATCGTAGGTGGAGGTGAAGTTTGCTTTGCGAGCCCCTGGCGTGTTTTGCGAGGGTGCTCGTCTTTTTGAACTTCACGCCTCCCCCTGTCATAGGTGGAGGCGAAGTTTGCTTTTTGCGAGCCCCTGGCGTGTTTTGCGAGGGTGCTCGACTTTTTGTACTTCGCGCCTCCCCTTTTTCTTAGGTGGAGGTGAAGTTTGCTTTGCGAGCCCCTGGCGTGTTTTGCGAGGGTGCTCGTCTTTTTGTACTTCGCGCCTCCCTTTTTCGTAGGTGGAGGTGAAGTTTGCTTTTTGCGAGCCCCTGGCGTGTTTTGCGAGGGTGCTCGACTTTTTTTCGAGTTTGTTTCGAAAATGTTTGTTTTTCGAAGCAATCTTTGGGGTGTTTACATTGATTATTGCCCTCTTGAAAAAGAGGTGCTTTTTTCGATGTTTGTTAGCAAAAGTAAACAAATTGGGGTTTTGCTTTTTTCGGGGGTTGTAGTCTGTATTAATGATTTGGATACTGCCGCGTTAAAAAACCTTACGCCCCTTCGTAAGGAAAAAGAGTGCAGCTCCTTTGTTTTTGTTACATGCATAGAAGTGAAAGAAAACATAAATGAAATAACAAATTACATATTGCGAGGGCTCGCTAAGGCTCCGCTACGGGTTGTATTTGTGAAGGTCGTCAACATTCTAGGTATGAGGCAGGATGTTTCCCTCGCTGTCAGAGAGGTGAAAAGAGCCGGGAGGATTGCATTCTACTATTAGGTATGGACCCGTCCATTTTGGCTGAAACTTTACCACCATGCTGGCGTTTTGTTTCCGAATGAGAACGAGGTCACCCTTCTTTAGTTCTTTTATTCTCACCATTTTGTCTCTCCATTTTTTTGTTTCTTCCTGATACTTGCGAAGGTTGTGCACTGCGTTGCATCTTGTTTCTTCGAGTAAGTCTTTGTCAAGCAGTTGGTTTTGTTCGTCTGTTTCGAAGGTTGTTCTGAGTGACCCATGCTTCAATTCTTCTGGTAACACAGCTTCTTCCCCAAATAGGAGCCTAAAGGGTGTGAATTTGGTGGCTCTGCATTCCGAGGTGTTATGGGACCAGGTGACGGAGGTTAGCTCTTCCGCCCACTTTCCCTTGGGCCTGCCTTGCAATTTCTTTGATATGGCTTGGAAAATTGTTGCGTTGGCTCTTTCGACTAAGCCGTTGGATTGAGGGTGCTAGACTGAGGCGAAGCATAAAATTGTTCCGATTTGAGCGCAGAATTCTTTGAAAACTTCGCTGTCAAACTGAGTGCCATTGTCGACAGTTAGGTATTTGGGGACTCCGAACCGGCAAATTATTTGTTGCCAGAAAAACTTCTTCACGGCCAAGGAGGTGATGGAAGCCAGTGGTCTAGTTTCAATCCATTTCGTGAAGTATTCCATAGCTACGACTGCGTAGCGAAGGTTTCCTGGGGCTGTTGGTTGCGGACCAACGAGGTCCATTGCCCATCTTTGCAAAGGCCATGTTGGGCATATCAGAGTTGTTGGAGCCCCTGGGGCGTTTTGCATTTTTGCCATTAGTTGGCAGCCCTCGCAATGTTTGACGATGCTTTCTGCATCTCTTAATGCTGTTGGCCAGTAGAAACCTTATCGGAAAGCTTTCCCAACTAACGCCCTCTGGCCATTGTGTGAACCACAGATACCATTGTGAATAAGCTTAAGAATGTCATTTCCTTCAGTCTGTGACACGCATTTGAGCCATGGCGAGGTTACCGAAGCTTTGAACAGAATGCTGTCCATAATTTTGTACCCTCGAACTCTTTGTTTTAGTCTGTTTTCTTCCTCCTTGGAGTCGGGTTCATGTAGCCCGTTGATATAGGTCATGATGGGTGCTCTTCAGTCCTCATTTTGGATTGCGTTGACTAGCTTGATACTTTTTTCGGAGGCCTCGAATGCTGATTGAGTTGTTACCTCGTAAAACACGTCTAGCGGTAGCTGCAGCTGTTGCGCTGCTGCTTTGGCTAGGCTGTCTGCCTCGTTGTTTTCCGACCTTGGTATTGCTTTTACTGTTATGCCGAGGAAGAAAGATTCTAACCTTCGAACATACTAGAAGTATTTTTGGAGCTCAGGGTCTTTTGCTTTGTAATTTTTCTCGATGTGTCCCGCGATAACTTGGGAGTCTGTGTTGATGACCGCCCTTCGGACTGATAAAGATCGGAGCCTTGAAAGTGCTAGTATCACTGCCTCGTACTCTGCGGAGTTGTTTGTGCATTTGAAGTCGAGTCTTTTTGTGTATCTTAGCTTCGACCCAGATGGCGAAATCAGGATAGCCGAGGCTCCTGCTCCGGTTGCTCCCCAGGCTCCATCGACATACACTGTCCAAAACAGCTCTAATTGGGCTCCATCACTGCGAGGGTCTGGGGTCCATTCAGCTATGAAATCTGCTAGTGCCTGTGATTTGATTGCTGTTCTACCCACAAAGGCTGTGGTGTAGCTATTGAGTTCAACTGTCCACTTTGCTATTCTGCCGACTACCTCATTGTTCTTGAAAATGTTGTCAAGTGGGTATGCTGAAGGTACGTGGATTTCGTTAGCCTGGAAGTAATGTTTTAGCTTTCTTGAAGCCATGACCACGGCATAAGCTACCTTCTCGAGCTCTGAGTAGTTTCTTTTGGGACCTTCGAGAGTTTCTGAAACATAGTAGATTGGGGCTTGCTTGGTTCTGTTGTTTTCGTGCAACTCCTTGATTAGAACTGCGCTTGCTGCTTGAGGCGAGGCTACGACATACAGTAGTAGCAGGTCCCCTTTGCTTGGGCTGGTTAAGGCAGTCAAGTTGGTGAGATATTTTTTCAAATCCTCGAAGGCTTGCTGCTGCCGAGGTCCCCAATTGAATGGAGCTGTGCTTCTTAGTGTTTCAAAGAAGGGTAACCCTTGCTCAGCTGATCTGGAGATGAATCTGTTGAGTGCTGCTAACCGGCCTGACAAACGCTGAGCTGCTTTTTTGGTTGTCTGGGGTTCCATATTGATGATAGCATCAATTTTCTCGGGGTTGGCTTCGATTCCCCTTGCTGAGACAATGCAGCCCAGCAGTTTTCCTTCGCTTACCCCAAAAACGCATTTTTCGGGGTTTAGTTTTAATCCGGCAGACCGGAGGTTGCTGAACATTCTTGATAAGTCTGAAATGTGGTTTTCTTTTAGCTCGCTTTGGACGATCAAATCATCGACGTAGGCAGAGATGGCATGTTCGTTTTTGAAGACTTCAGATGTCATGCAAGCGAAGCTTGATCCTGCGTTTCTCAAGCCTTCTGCCATTCTTCGAAAACAAAAGGTGCCCGAAGGTGTAATGAAGCTTGTTTTTTCCTCGTCTTCTTCATTCATCCGGATCTGATGATACCCCGAGAAACACTCGAGGAGAGAAAGTGTTTGGCAACCAGCTGCTCTATCAACCATAGTGCTTATGTTTGGCAGGGGAAAATCGTCCTTCGGGCAGGCTTTGTTCAAGCACGTGAAGTCTACGCACATTCTCCACTTCTTGTTCTTTTTCTGGACTAAAACCACATTCGAAAGCCATGTTGGGTATTTGACTGGACGGATGACACCTGCGTCCAAGAGTCTTTTAACGTCAGCCCTCGCTGCTTCTTTTCTTTCATCTGACATTTTGCGAAGTTTTTGCTTAACTGGGCGATAGCCTGGCTTTATGTTTAGGCTATGCTCTATCAAAGCTCTGTTTACTCCTTTGAGGTCATCCGCAGACCAGGCGAAGGTGTCAGAGTTTTCTTTGAGGAAAAGAACGAGGTTGTTTTCTGATTGGGGGTCTATGTTGGCTGAGATGAGCACTTTTCTTTCGGAGTTGCCCTCAAAGAGTTGGACTTGTTTGGTCTCCTCTTTGGGTGATGCTTTTTCTCGGTCAGTGCATACCTCACCTTGGGTGTTGGGGTTTGTTGCATGAGGTTTTGACAAGTTGTGGACATTGCGTTGTCCCGGTGCTACTGTTCCCTCAGCTGCCCTTGCAATGTCTTGGTATCCATATACTGCAACCACCCCCTTCGGAGCAGGAAGCTTCATGCAGAGGTATGCAGGATGGATGACTGCATTAAATGCATTGGTGACCCCTCGACCAAATATTGCATTGTAAGGATAAAACATGTCGACCACGTCGAAGGTTATGTGCTCGGTTCTGTAGTTCATCTGGTCCCCGAAGGTCACGGGCAAAGATATTTTTCTGACAGCTCTCACTTGTTGACCGCCAAAGCCGTATAGTGGGTTGTCAGCAGGTTGCAGGAGGTTTCTATCAAGCTTCATGCTGTCAAAGGTTGAGGCGAACAGGATGTCTACGGAGCTTCCTGTATCGACCAAAATTTTGGTGACTGTCCACCCCGCTAGATTAGTTTCGATCACCATAGCGTCAGTGTGAGGGTAATCCCTTAACTTCATATCACTGGAGTCGAAGGTTATAGGGATATGAGACCATCGGCCAAATTTGTGTGGTCCTTCGACGGCTACATGGTGTACTCGTCTGGCATGTTCCTTCCTCTGCCGCCTGTTGCCATGATCTTCATTTGAGCCTCCGGTGAAGGCTAGTATCACACCGAAGGTTGATGTTGGGTTGTTGATGGTTGTCTGGTTCTGGGCTTCAGATTTGATAGGTTGAGGCGCTGGCAATGCTAGTATTGGTGGTGGTGGTGGCCGAGTATTGTTTATTTGTTGGTTGGTTTGGGTTTGGGTTTGAGGGGTTGTCGGGTATGTGACGATGTATGGAGTGTTTTGTCTTTGAGGGATGGTAGCTGACTGATAAGAGGCTTGGTTGTAGTGAGGGTGATGTGCGTAGAAGGGTTTGTGCGAAGGTAGGCCGTAGTTTATGGGTGTGTAATGGTATGCCGGATTGGGTTGGTTGAAGTTTGGTTTCCTGGTGTGATTGATGGTTCAGTTATCAGCCGAAGCTGCTCTTTTGGATTCCTGGTATTCTTTCCCTTTGGCGAAGCATTTGCATTGTTTGGTGGTGTGGCCCTTTCCAATACCACAAAAATGGCAATACATTTTCGCGGGATCTTTCTGTTGGTTCCGCTGGTCCGGAGGGGTGGCAAACCTTGAGGGTTTTGGTTGCTCGAAGGTTGAGTGCCATGTCTCTGTTCTTCAAAGTGGGCTGTCTTGTTGATGGCGCCAATGTTGCTTTGTTCTTGGCGATGGTTGTTTTCTCTCGGTTGAGGTCTCGGCTACGGCTTCTGGTGTGACCTTTGAGCATCGAACTTTGCCCTGAAGTCCATGTCTGCTCTACAGTATCTCTCCATTGTCTCATGGAGTTCTTCGATAGTGTTTGCTGGTTTCCTGGCAAACTTTGAGGAACATGGGCCTGGACGCAGGCCACTAACTGCAGCGAGGATTACTGCTTCGTCGGATATTCCCGGAGTTCTTGCTCTGATTTGGATGAACCTTCGCCAGTAATCTTGCAGTGGTTTGCGCTCTTCTTGTTTACAGTTGAATAACTCGATGGGGTTTGAGGGGGCTACTGTGATACCCTTAAAGTTTGTACAGAGCCTATCTCTGAGGTTGGCCCAGGAGTCCACAGTTTCGGGGCGAAGGTTGCTGTACCAAGTTTGCGCAATGTCACGAAGGATGATTAAGAAGGATTTTGCCATTGTCGATTCATCTCCCCCTGCTGCGGCGACTGCCGCTTCGTAGCTCATGTTGAATTGGCGAGGGTGAGTAAGACCATCATAACATGGTAGATTTTGTGGATTGTAGCATGGTGGCCAAGGTTGAGTTTGTAGTATCTGGGAGAGGGGTGATTTTGGGTCATATGGCATTTGATGTTGTTGGGCTCTTCGTTAGTTGCGGAGGTTTGGCTCTCTTTCCTCTGGGTAGAGTTGGCGAAAGTTTGGCTATCTCACAGGATATAGGTAATCTGGGTGATTTGGTAGTGGTGGGGGTGGTGGATGGTGGCGGAGGTTGCCCTGACCATGATCTTCATTTCCCTCTTGTAGTGGTGGCATTTCCCTGTCATTCCAACCCTCGGCTTCGGCCTCGGCTGCGGCGAGGCACTCCTCCATCCGGCGAAGCTGTTCCCTAGCCTCGTCCGCCTTTTGCCTGATGGCGCGCAGCCGGTTGTGCCTCTCAAGCTGGTCTAGGCGCCTTTTCTTCTCTTGCAACTCAGCTTGAAGTCTTTCCAGGGCCTTGAGGCCCGATTCCTCTTCGTCTCCTCCCTCACCCTCTCCGGGAGTGTTGGGGTGCGGCTGCGCCGCCGTCCTGGTATGAGGGCCCGGGACTTCTGAATCTGGAGTAACATCTTCTGCTCTCGAGGGTTCACGATCTCCTCGGCTGGTGGAACCACCGCCACTACCTCTCTAGCCGCGCGATGGTCTCTAGTAGTAGTCGGTCTTCTATTTCCTGCCATTCCGAACTTCGATCCCCACGGACGGCGCCAAATTGTTGGAAGCACACCTGCCCTACCCCCGCTGGAGTGCAGGGGTGCAAGGCGAGGCTGAACAACGGTCGATCGCACGCGAGGGTGCCGGCGAAGGTACAAGTAGGTTGGATAGGTTGGATGGAAGAAAGGCCTCACTGTTCCTCAGGATAAAAGACCTCACTATTACACTGTTCACCCCATGGTATTTATAGGGAACACCAAGGGGCACTGGTCTAATTACAAAAGGGCACAGAAAAGATTCCCGACAACATACAACGAAAGGGTAAAACTGTACAAACACAACTGGAGCAGAAAACCATAGCTTGCCTTCCTCCATCCCGCCGCCATCTTGCTCTGCCCACCTCCGCGGAAAGGTGAAGGTCGAACCCTCGACTTAGTTGGTCGCGGGGTCTGTGTTCGCTCGTCGTCCGCCGAGCTTTACGTCGCAAGCGAAGGGGCCTCGGAGCATGCGAGGGTCGCTCTCCGTGTTCTGAGCGTGGCGTCGCAAGCGAAGGGGCCTCAGAGCATGCGAGGGTCGCTCTCCGTGTTCTGAGCGCGCCTTTACCTGCAAAAAGCATAAAGTACTTTGAGGGTTGAGTTTATGTCCGAAGGTTAGAAAACCGATCCAGAGGGTTTAACCGACGGAGGAAAAAAACGGCCTGCGTGGCGTCGCTGCCGAGGGTCCCTTCCCTCAACAGGGACCAAGCTCTGCTTATCTTGACTTGTCTTTCTTTGGCTTTTACCTTGGCTTTTGGACATCTCGAGTGAGTTTTCTTCTCTATCTACTTCTATTTTCTTTTCTTCTATGATCACGGTTACGATGTGTTGACTATGCACTCATCAAGGGGGAGATTGCGAACACAAGGTTGATATGTGCCCTTGTGGTTCCCTTCCTGAGTGATGAGCGATCGGTCAACAGGCTCACCGGAACGGGTGAGAGGCAACATGTCTCTTGGCTGTGTTGATGTGCAGGTGTGGAGCTCGAAGACAGTGGTCGAAAGTCAGGTGAAGGTCAAGGAGAGACGTGCCGTGCCGACGGACCGGGAGCGGTGAAGGGCGGACGTAAGGCTTGGACCGACGGACCGGGAGACCTGAGGACCAGCTGTGGTAGCTGGCACGTGGCATCGACGAGCAAGAGGACATGGGGATGTGCGGTGCATCGACCGAGTCAGGAGGAAGGTGATGGCGTCGTGACACTTGGCGGGAGGCCCAGAAGGAAGGCAAATGCACTGTGCCCGTTGTGGAGGCTGGACATGCTCCGGCATCGGTGCTGGAACTCGGGGTGTGCGAACCACATCCCGTCTACGGCGCGGGTTTGGTAGTTGAGCCTAAAAAAACTACCCTCAACGATTTCCGAGTTTGGGCCACAAAACTCGGGGTGGCGAGTTTCCGAGTTTGGGCCTCAAAACTCGGCGAGGACGGTTTCCAGGTTTGGGCCTCAAAACCTGGGCTCACGGGTTTCTATGTTTGGGCCACAAAACACAGCCAGAGGACAGGTTTCCCCATTTCAGCATCAAAACCGATGGGAGGTCCAAAAAGGACGGTCAACGTGTGGCGGCGTGGAGAGGCTGGCGTGGCGGCGAAGCTATCCACTAGGAAGACGCGGCGGTCGACACGACGGCACGTGACGGCAACCTGAGGCATGCGTCGAGGCGAAGCTAAAGATGAGGAAGGCGCGTGACCGTCGAATCGTGACTCTTCAGAGTTGGACCGGGATACCCCTAGGGTTGGGCACTTCGCTCTTGTATCTAGGGGTGGAAGGGGACTATTGTTATTAGGCTATAAATAAGAGAGGCGCCCCTCCTCTCTCCTTATCCTGGCAGCCATTATTTCCTGAGCTCTCTCTCTCTAGCCCCCTCCTCTTAGGTTCTAATCATACCTCGCTGCCTGTGATCCGCAGAGACGGCTAATCATACCTCTGTGTATTTGGATTTTGAGGAAACGAGACTGTAATCTTGTTATCTCCTCGTGTGGAGAAGTTTCGGCTGAAATTCGAGATCAATTCGTGTTTTGAGTTGTGTTCTAAGCGTTTTGGTTTTTCCCTTCTCGGAGATTCCACTTGAACTAAGTTGTTCTAGGTCGTGAGGCGCATCTTTGCACCGAAGGAATTGATCTCAAACCTCATGAGCTAGTAGATCGGCTGGTTTTGTGTTGGATTGATTTCCTTCTCCATTGCTCCGAATACCATCGATTCACCGATTTGGAGTTAGGTTCGAGCCATGATCTCCTAGGAGTAGCTCACTAACCTCCTTGGGACACCTCGTACAATGTCCAAGCCTTAGAGCTTTTGATTAGGAGGAGATCGGGTTGAATTGTGGAAGAACTGCACAGTTTTCGGGGGCATCGGACGCTGGTGTTCTTGGCATCGGACGCTGACCTGAGTAGCATCGGACGCGTCGTTGGCACGTGTCAGTTTCTATGTTTTTGAGTGAGCATCGGACGCAGGGCATCGAACGCTCCGTTGACCATTGGACGCACCGGGGCCAGAGCATCGGACGCTGAGCTATCACTATCACAGTGTCCGATGGTCATGCAGTAAGGTTCCAGAACAGCTCTGTTCACATCGGACGAGTCCGTCACTGAGGCATGCAGTGATTTGTTCGTTGTTTCATCCGTGGTTCGTTCGTCCGTTCTCGGATTTGGTTTCTGGCTTTTGAGTTGGACTTCTTGGATTGTGTAGTATCCCGTTGTGCTTCTAGGAAGCATCCACACTACATCTGAGGTCATGGATACTCGCAAGCTCATGTCTTGCTTTTGGGGTGACTTTCTGGGACAAAGGCCATCTGTTTCATAAGCTAAAATTTGAGGCTCCCATTCACCCCCCCTACGGTCGCCATTTCTGTCCTTCAAACTGAGATGACTGGGTGCACCAGTTGCAAAAAATGCAACTACGAGGTTTTCAATGCATCAGTGGGAAAAACAATCCTCCCGCACGAGTTTTGCGGCACCGTTCTGTCGGAAATGAAAGTGCCAAAAACCCACCGCACATGAATTTTGGGTCAAACTGAGATGATTGGGTGCGTTCGTTGCGAAAAATAGAATTGCGAGTTTTTTGGCGCATCAGTGGGAAAAACGGCCATCCCTCATGAGTTTTGCGGCACCGTTCCGTCGGAAACGAAAATGCCGAAAACCCAACAAACATGACTTTTGGGTCAAACGAAGATGATAGGGTGCGGCCGTTACGAAAAATTCAACTGCGAGGTTTTTGGTGCATCAGTGGGGAAAACGGCCATCCCGCGTGTGTTTAGCGACACCATTCCGTCCAAAATGAATGTGCCAAAAACCTACCAATCATGAGTGTTGGGTCAAATGAAGATGACTGGGTGCGTCCGTTGCGAAAAATTCAATTGAGTTTTTTGGCGCATTAGTGGGAAAAATCGCCATCCCATGTGAGTTTTGCGGCACCGTTCCGTTAGAAATGTAAGCGCCAAAACCCCACCAAACATGAGTTTTGGGTCAAACGGAGATGATTGGCTGCGTCCATTGCATAAAATGCAACTGCGAGTTTTTCGGTGCATCAGTGGAAAAAACAGAGTTCCCTCGTGAGTTTTGCGGCACCTTTCCGTCGGAAACGAAAGTGCCAAAAACCCACCGGACATGAGTTTTGGGTCAAACTAAAATGATTGGGTGCGCCCGTTGGGAAAAATGCAACTGCGAGTTTTCGGTGCATCACTGGGAAAACGGCCATCCCGCGTGTGTTTAGTGGCACCGTTCCGTGAAGGACCGAGAATGCAATAGCAAGCGCGACCAGAGGGGGGGTGAATGGGAGCTCAAGAAATTTCTCTCAAAACTTTGGCCAAATGTCCCAAAATCAACCCCCGAAAGCTACGAAAGAAACCATCATGCCCATGACCCTTGGAAGAGGGTGGATGATACCTAGGATGACAGCGAGGCACCACAAAGTGATAGCGCACCAAACCCCAAAAGCACCGGCACGAGTACGACCCCTCAAAAACCAAGTCTCGAGCGTAGATAGACGGCTACGTCGAGAAATCTCCAAATACCAATGCTAACAAGTAGCAAAGATACCTAGAGAGGTTCCTTGGTCAACTCTAGGGCCAAACGAGAAGTCCGGAAACCAGGAGAACAAGTCGGGAGAGCAAACGCACTAAACCGGAGGCTACAGCAGGATCCCGGACTGTCTGCCGGTATGGTCGCGGACTGTCTGCCCAGTGGTGGACTGTTCGGGCTCAAGTCGCGGACTGTCCGCCGGCCAAAAGAGCAAAACCGCACAGCTGCTGAAGTCCCCTGGACAGTTCCCGGACTGTCCGCGAAAACCAACGGCGGACTGTTAGCCGGTCAAACTTCGGCACTGTTCACCGAGACACACAGCCACTGCTCGGCTGAATCCCGACGCGCGGACTGTCCGCCGGTCAAACCGCGGACTGTCCGCCGGTCAAACCGCGGACTGTCCACGAACGTGCAGAGAGGAAGATTTCAGTTGCCTTCTCCCCAAATCTCTCCAAATTCGATCCAAATCAAAATCCCACGTTCCCAAACTTGGAGAAGATGATCACGGGGTAGTTAGAAGACTATCCCCAAGAAATCATCCACTTAAATTGATTCAATCACCTGGAAATCGAAAGGGGAAGATCAAGAACGAAAAAGCGCCACGAAAACGAAATCAACCCGATCTACTTGTTCATGAGGAGTTAGATAAATTCCTTCGGTGGAAATGATCTCCTCACTATAAAGAACAAGTTGATTCAAACGGATTTCACAAAGACGTAGTAGAGAGGGAGATCGAGTGATGAGAAAATCACGGAGAAACGAAAAACGCGAAGAACACGAACAAAACACGAATCAAGTCATCGATCTGCAACCGTTTGGCTACCACACGCTACAACAGTGAGGTTACGGCCTCACTTCCTCAAAATCTCCAGTACACAGAGGTATGGTTCTCTGCGGATCTCAGCTAGCTACAGGAGGAGATTGCGAGAGCAGCAAACCCTAGAAGCAAAGAGCAAATGACTGAGATAGATGGGGAGGTGGGTGTCTCCCCCTACTTATCCTAATTCTAACTATTCCTATTTCCCACTCTACCCCTAACTACTTACAGAGCGAACTAGCTAAACCCTAAGGTTATTCTGGACCAACTCGTGGTAGGTGGTGATCCGACGGCCACGCCCGCACAACTCGTAGCGTTGCCTCGACAGAACCTCCCGATTGCCGCCACGTGCCATCACCGCTCTGCGTCCTTTTCCTGGACGTCGCACCCCCGGTTTTGTGGCCCAAACCGAGAAACCAGCCTTCACCGTCAACCCCCGGTTTTGAGGCCCAAACCAGGAAACCAGCCCACCATCGCCTGAGTATTGTGGCCCAAACTCAGCAAACCCGCAGCACCCGGGTTTTGAGGCCCAAACCTGGAAACCGTCCTCAGCCTGAGTTTTGTGGCCAAACTCGGAAACCATCAGCGCCCAGGTTTTAAGGCCCAAACCTGGAAACCGTCCACCCGATGTTTTTTCTCTGGCTCTACCACCAAACTGAACTGTAGAAGGGATGCACCGCTCGTGCACCCCGTCCACCGACACGTGTCCCCAAGTCCATGACTCAGGCAACACATGACCGTAAGTCTTCTCTCGTCGCTGTCCCAGGCTGTCAGCCACCACAGCTGATCCTCGGGCCACCGGTCCCTCAGTCCAAGCCTCACGTTCGCCCTTCGCCACTCTCGGTCCCTCGGCACGGCACGTCTCTACTTGGCCTTCACCTTGCCTCTGATCACTGTATCTGTGCTCGACACTTGCACAACACAAGCCAAAGAACATGCGCATCATCCCAGTTGACAATCACTCATCATTCAGAGACTCGGCATACACCCATGTATCCGCAATCTCCCCCTTGATGAGTGCATTGTCAACTACCAACACAAATCATAAGGAAATAGAAGAAGGAAGAAAGAAGGAGAGAGAACTCGACCAAATGACCCAAAAGCATAGCAAAGCCGAAGAAGGTCAAGTGGAAAGAGCAAGACAACTTGGTCCCCAAAGACATGGGCAACGGCTCAACGCAACCAAGCAAAGCAAAGCTAGCCCTCAAGAGGAGGTAGAACAGGCTCAACACCGCTAGCAAATAACAATTGAAAAATCAAAGCAAAAATGCTAGTCCGTCAAGATAGAGGCACAGAGGCTCAACACAACTAGCAAGAAAGCTCGACACCAATTGAAAATCTGAGAGGCGAATGCTAGTCCCTCAAGAAAGAGGCAAAGGCTCAACACAACTAGCAAAAACGCTCCGAACCAATTGGAAATTTCAACAACTCATCATAAGCAAGCTCCCCCTTGCATGGTGCACAACTGATTCCTCTCCCCTTTGAACATGGGAGCTATGGGAGGTATGATTTGTACAAATTCTCCCCCTTAGTTGAAAATGCACCATCAAGCAAAACGAACCAAAAGCAATTTTCTCCCCCTTAGAAAATGCATCGTCAAAAATGCCAAACAAGAGAAGTTCTCCCTCTTCCAAAATGCTTATGAGTCAAAATGCAAGTTAGAAACAAGAGCAACATCGCGCAACACAAAGTGCTCATTAACTCGCACCGACCCACGAGACAACACTTTACCTTTGCTATTGTCGCCAAAGGTGATAAACTCCATTCCGGCGACTGGACTAAGACTGGAGAACCACTTGGCGTTTCCGGTCATGTGCCTCGAACACCCAGAATCCACCAACCAAACGTTTTCCAATCGTTTTACCTACATCAATAAATAGAAATAGGGTGAGCATACGGTCCAACACTGGGGTTAGTGAAATAAGGGGAATACCAGTGTTGGGCCGACTGCTCAAAAGAACGGTTAGCAGAAAAACCATTCCTAGCACGCCTATGGGGAAAGCGATCACCACGCTGAGGAAAACGTGGTCCGCTGGGAAAGGAGCGCTCACCGTGATACTAAAAACGCGGTAGAGGAAAGCGCTCAACTACAAAGCCACCGCCATGGGGTCCATAGCCTACAACTGCAGGCTCCCGCCGGGCACGTCCTCTCTGCTGCCTAGGCCTGGGAACTTGAGGTTCTGGACCTCTAGGCCTAGCAGCACGCCTTTGAACATTCAGGACATGTACATCATGGAAAGGATGGTACATGTCCGGATTGTTCATCTCCCTCGCACGGCGTGCCTCTCTCTTACGCCGAAAGCAAAACTCACTCAAGTGTCCATCTCGCCCACAATGCTCACAATGGTACCTCACCGCTCTCAAAGGGGGTTGTTGGTACTCATGGTATTGGGTGTGGATCACTTTGCCCTTCCGTGGCATAAGCTCCTCCTGGATGGGTGGCATGGTGTCCAGCTTGTTCTTGAGGTGGTTTAGTTTGGGAGCCCATGATTGTTTCTTGGGTGGAGCTCTCGGAGGCTCAACAAAGACCCCATCCTTGGTGTTAGGCTTGAGAGGCTCTTTGGGTGGAATCTTGGTACGCTTGGGAGTAGTGGTGGAGTTGGGCTTCTCACATGGGTTAAGACCACTCCACTCTCCAATCTTGCCGAAAGATGAAACATCAACACCTGGAGCAAAACCAACATCGGGACCTCCAGCAGCTCGATTGAATTGGGAGATCATTATCCCGAGCTGTGGCTCACCGCTAGACACCCATGACAAGATGGTCCGAAGGTATGTGTTTTCCTCCTCGGTTTGCATCTTGTCATGCTTCACATTAGCAATCTCCATCTCCAAATCCTCACAAAGAACACACCTAGCCACACATGTGCTACCTGAGTTGGCATCTTCAAGAGACACAATCTTGGCATTCTTCTCTGCCAACTCAGATTGCAAGACAGGACAAGTCTTGCATGCACCCAACAGCATGGGTCTAGCCCGGAGCTCATCCACCTCTCCTACCAACGCAGCATACTTACCTCTCAAAGTGAGAAGGTCAGTCATGTGCTTGGTGCACATCTCACACTCCTCCTCAGTGACAACAACGGTGGACTTGACAGACTCAAGTTCCTTCACCGTATCCTCCCATTTCTGCCTAAACTCTTTGCGCTCTCTAGCGGCACTCCTAAGCAACTTGTCTTGACTAAGGAGAGCGTCAGTAAGTTTCTCGACCTCAGCAGAAAGTTCATCGGGGGTCAGAGATACCTGGGAGGTGTCGTCGTCGTCGTCGTTGTTCTGAGGAGTCTCCTCCAGCTCGTCGTCGACCTCCTTGCCGAGGGCCATGGTGCAGAAGCCGTCGTTGGCGGCGAAGAAGCAGAGGCCATTGAGCTTGTCCTCGATCCTCTTCTTCTTCTTGGACTCATCGTCGCTTGAAGAAGCGGAGTTGTCGTCCGTGTCGTCGACGTCGCTGAGCGTGGCGAAGAAAGCACGCTGCTCAGCCTGGGCCTTCTCCAAGTACTTGGTCTTGATGTACTCCTTGTTGAAGCCGCCCTTCCGCTTGTGCCTTGCAGGGACGTACTTCTCCTTACGCTTGCCGGAGTCGTACTTGTGCCCATGATCGCCCTTCCCAGATGAGTGCTTCTTCTTGGGACAGTTGGCGATGAAGTGGTTGGGATCGCCGCACTCGTAGCATCCCGAGCGTCCTCCTCCGCGGCGATGGTTCATGCGATTGTTGTGGAACCGTGAGAACCGGTTGGCGAGCATAGCCAACTCGTCATCCCCCAAAGACTCCAGTTGCTCCTCTGTGACAGAAAAGAGAGAAGAGAGTGCAAAACCTCCAGAGGGGTCAGCAGAAGAGCTAGAAAGCAAAGCCATTGACGGGCCAGAAGGATTTTCATAAGAAGCCCTCGCCATGGCATCGATCTTACTGGACTTGAGCTTACTGAAGAGCTCGTCGCACGTGAGGGTCTCATAGTTAGGCGATTCGATGATCGCCTGAACCTTGGAATCCCACACCGACCGATCAAGAGTATGCAAAAGCTTCAAAGCCCACTCATGATCGTCGAAAGGCAACAGCTCCTTGTTAGCCCTCATCCTGTTGACAATCACCTGAAAGCGAGCGAATAAACTTTCTATGCTCTCGCCAGGCATATGTCGAAAGTTCTCATACTCTCGCTTGAACGACTCGTACAGACGGGTTTTGACTTGAGAGGTTCCCTCATGGAAACGCATGAGGGTGGCCCAAATCTCCCGAGCCGTAGCGAGGTGAGAAACCTGATCAAACTCACTCATGCTCAGGCATGAGAAAAGAGCATTACAGGCTCGGCTATTGGCATCGTGCTCATCGATCTGAAGCTGAGAGACACGAGCAGCCAAGACCACGTAATCGGCAGAGTTGCAAATATCCCAGATGGAAGCACCCAAACTCTGCAGATAGGCCGACATGCGTATCTTCCAATACGCATAGTTCATCCCATCGAAAAACGGCGGTTGGCCCACGCCGCGATCCATGTCGCCTTCTGTGGATCTGGTACCGGCTAAGGTGGAAGATCCTTATCCTGCTCCGATACCAATTGAAGGACCGAGAATGCAATAGCAAGCGCGACCAGAGGGGGGGTGAATGGGAGCTCAAGAAATTTCTCTCGAAACTTTGGCCAAATGTCCCAAAATCAACCCCCGAAAGCTACGACCGAAACCATGATGCCCACGACCCTTGGAAGAGGGTGGATGATCCCTAGGATCACAGTGAGGCACCACAAAGTGATAGCACACCAAACCCCAAAAGCACCGGCATGAGTACGACCCCTCAAAAACCAAGTCTCGAGCGTAGATAGACGGCTACGTCGAGAAATCTCCAAATACCAATGCTAACAAGTAGCAAAGATACCTAGAGAGGTTCCTTGGTCAACTCTAGGGCCAAACGAGAAGTCCAGAAACCAGGCGAACAAGTCGGGAGACCAAACGCACTAAACCGGTGGCTACAGCAGGATCCCGGACTGTCCGCTGGTACGGTCGCGGACTGTCTGCCCAGTGGTGGACTGTCCGGGCTCAGGTCACGGACTGTCCGCCGGCCAAAAGAGCAAAACCGCACTGCTGCTGAAGTCCCCAGGATTGTTCCTGAACTGTCCGCGAAAACCAACGGCGGACTGTCCACCGGTCAAACTTCGGCACTGTTCACCGAGACACACAGCCACTGCTCGGCTGAGTCCCGACGCGCGGACTGTCCACCGGTCAAACCGCGGACTGTTCGCGAACGTGCAGAGACGGCGATTTCAGTCGCCTTCTCCCCAAATCTCTCCAAATTCGATCCAAATCAAAATCCCACGTTCCCAAACTTGGAGAAGATGATCACGGGTAGTTAGAAGACTATCCCCAAGAAATCATCCGCTCAAATCGATTCAATCACCGGGAAATCGAAAGGGGAAGATCAAGAACGAAAAAGCGCCATGAAAACGAAATCAACCCGATCTACTTGTTCATGAGGAGATAGATAAATTCCTTCAGTGGAAATGATCTCCTCACTATAAAGAACAAGTTGATTCAAATGGATTTCGCAAAGACACAGTAGAGAGGGAGATCGAGTGACGAGAAAATCGCGGAGAAACGAAGAACGCGAAGAACACGAACAAAACGCGAATCAAGTCATTGATCTACAACCGTGTGGCTACCACACGCTACAACAGTGAGGTTACGGCCTCACTTCCTCAAATTCTCCAGTACACCGAGGTATGGTTCTCTGCGGATCTCCGCTAGCTACAGCAGGGGATTGGGAGAGCAGGAAACCCTAGAAGCAAAGAGCAAATGACTGAGATAGATGGGGAGGTGGGTGTCTCCCCCTACTTATCCTAATTCTAACTATTCCTAATTCCCACTCTACCCCTAACTACTTACAGAGCGAACTAGCTAAACCCTAAGGTTATTCTGGACCAACTCGTGGTAGGTGGTGATCCAACGGCCACGCCCGCACAACTCGCAGCGTTGCCTCGACGCAACCTCCCGATTGCCGCCACGTGCCGCCACCGCTCTGCATCCTTTTCCTGGACGTCGCACCGCCGGTTTTGTGGCCCAAACCGGGAAACCAGCCTTCACCGTCAACCCCCGGTTTTGAGGCCCAAACCGGGAAACCAGCCCACCAGCGCCTGAGTTTTGTGGCCCAAACTCAGCAAACCCGCAGCACCCAGGTTTTGAGGCCCAAACCTGGAAACCGTCCTCAGCCCGAGTTTTGTGGCCAAACTCGGAAACCATCAGTGCCCAGGTTTTGAGTCCCAAACCGGGAAACCGTCCACCCGATGGTTTTTCTCTGGTTCTACCACCAAACCGAACTATAGAAGGGATGCACCGCTCGTGCACCCTGTCCACCGACACGTGTCCCCAAGTCCTCGACTCAAGCAACACATGACCGCAATATTTCGCTCGTCGCAGCCCCAGGCTGTCAGCCACCACAGCTGATCCTCGGGGCACCGGTCCCTCAGTCCAAGCCTCACGTCTGCCCTTCGCCACTCTCGGTCCCTCGGCACGACACGTCTATACTTGACCTTCACCTTGCCTCTGATCACTGTATCCGTGCTCGACACCTACACAACACAAGCCAAAGAACATGCGCATCATCCCAGTTGACAATCACTCATCATTCCAACCCTCGGCTTCGGCCTCGGCTGCGGCGAGGGACTCCTCCATCCGGCGAAGCTATTCCCTAGCCTCGTCCGCCTTTTGCCTGATGGCGCGCAGCCGGTTGTGCCTCTCAAGCTGGTCTAGGCACCTTTTCTTCTCTTGCAACTCAGCTTGAAGTCTTTCCAGGGCCTCGAGGCCCGATTCCTCTTTGTCTCCTCCCTCACCCTCTCCGGGAGTGTGGGGGTGCGGCTGCGCCGCCGTCCTGGTATGAGGGCCCATTCCAAACTTCGATCCCCACGGACGGCGCCAAACTATTGGAAGCACACCTGCCCTACCCCTGCTGGAGTGCAGGGGTGCAAGGCGAGGGTGAACGACCGTCGATCGCACGCGAGGGTGCCGGCAAAGGTACAAGTAGGTTGGATAGGTTGGATGGAAGAAAGGCCTCACCGTTCCTCAGGAAAAAAGACCTCACTGTTACACTGTTCACCCCATGGTATTTATAGGGAACACCAAGGGGCACTGGTCTAATTACAAAAGGGTACAGAAAAGATTCCCTGACAACGTACAACGAAAGGGTAGAACTGTACAAACACAACTGGAGCGGAAAACCCTAGCTTGCCTTCCTCCATCCCGCCGCCATCTTGCTTTGCTCACCTCCGTGGAAAGGTGAAGGTCAAACCCTCGACTCAGTTGGTCGCGGGGTCTGTGTTCGCTCGTCGTCCGCCGAGCTTGACGTCACAAGCGAAGGGGCCTCGGAGCATGCGAGGGTCGCTCTCCGCGTTCTGAGCGTGACGTCCCAAGCGAAGGGGCCTCGGAGCATGCGAGGGTCGCTCTCGGTGTTCTGAGCGCGCCTTTACCTGCAAAAAGCATAAAGTACTTCGAGGGTTGAGTTTATGTCTGAAGGTTAGAAAACCGATCTAGAGGGTTTAACCGACGTAGGAAAAAAAACGGCCTGCGTGGCGTCGCTGCCAAGGGTCCCTTCCCCCAACAGGGACCAAGCTCTGCTTATCTGGACTTGTCCTTCTTTGGCTTTT
This sequence comes from Coix lacryma-jobi var. lacryma-jobi, assembly GCA_009763385.1. NCBI lineage: Eukaryota > Viridiplantae > Streptophyta > Magnoliopsida > Poales > Poaceae > Coix > Coix lacryma-jobi. The sequence goes on along the minus strand of CM019826.1, from coordinate 105,157,444 downwards.
ACCTTGGCTTTTGGACATCTCGAGTGAGTTTTCTTCTCTATCTACTTCTGTTTTCTTTTCTTCTATGATCACGGTTATGATGTGTTCACGATGCACTCATCAAGGGGGAGATTGCGAACACAAGGTTGATATGTGCCCTTGTGGTTCCCTTCCTGAGTGATGAGCGATCGGTCAACAGGCTCACTGGAAGGGGTGAGAGGCAAGATGTCTCTTGGCTGTGTTAATGTGCAGGTGTGGAGCTCGAAGATAGTGGTCGAAAGTCAAGTGAAGGTCAAGGAGAGACGTGCCGTGCCGACGGACCGGGAGCGGTGAAGGGCGGACGTAAGGCTTGGACCGATGGACCGGGAGACCTGAGGACCAGCTGTGGTAGCAGGCACGTGGCATCGACAAGCAAGAGGACATGGGGATGTGCGGTGCATCGGCCGAGTCAGGAGGAAGGTGATGGCGTCGTGACACTTGGCGGGAGGCCGAGAAGGAAGGCAAATGCATTGTGCCCGTTGTGGAGGCTGGACATGCTCCGACATTGCTGCTAGAACTCGGGGTGTGCGAACCACATCCCGTCTACGGCGCGGGTTTGGTAGTTGAGCCTCAAAAAACTACCCTCAACGGTTTCTGAGTTTGGGCCACAAAACTCGGGGTGGCGAGTGTGACACCCTGGTGTCAAGCACTGCATTAGGAACTTCATTATCTACTGAAGGAGCATAAGCAATGCATTGCATCATTGCATGTGCATATGAGTGCTTGTTGCCTTTTGTTTATTTATTTGGCTTTCTTTATGTAGAGGATTTAAAAATGGTTTTCAGAAAAGTGTCTTATATGAAGGTTGTAGAGAAAAATGTTTTGAGCAACTTTTATGTTTGGGTCAAAACCTAGTTTGGAGTTTTTGAAACTGTTTTGAGTGGTCAAAGTTTGAAAGAATTTGGAAAAAGAAAAAAAAAACGTTTTTTTTCCCGGTGCCACCCCTTTCGGCCCATCTGGCCTTTCGGCCCAGCTCGCGTGCGCCGGCCCGCTCCCAGCTCGCTCGCGTGCCGCGCGCGCCGCGCGCTGTCGCCGCTGACACGCCGCGCCGTACGCCGGCCGCAACCGCCACGTGGCCGCCGTATCCTGCCGAGGATCCTCGCCGGCCACTCCTCGCTCGATCCTCTCTCACCCGAGCACGCAAGCTATCTCCCCCGGCCACTCTCCGCTCGCCTCGCCTGCAGCGCCCGCTCGCCGTGCACGGCATCGCCCGCGCTGCCTCGCCGACCACGCCGCCGTGGCCCCGCCACGACCACCGGCCGGGCAAGCCGATCAAAACCCCGAGCGCACCGCACTCTCCTCTCCCCTCTGCCATTCCAGCTCGCCCGCTCTCACTCCCGCTCTCCCTCTCAGCTCCCACAAACGCGCAAGCATCCGACCACTCTTGCCGGCCGACCACCACCATCACTCCCCTCCGCCGTTCCGGCCACACCCGACCACCACCATCCAATCCCTCTCGCCAGCCTCTCCGCTTACACCGTGCACACGCCGTGCGCACGTTGTCGTCCCCGACCAAGCCCCATTGCCGCCGGAGGACGAAACGCCCCCTTCGGTTCGTCGTCGCCACCGTAGAGCCCGCAACGTCGTTCCTCCCCGACACGACCTCCAGCATCTACCTCCTTCGCCGTCAAGCATCATCAAGCCAAGGCAAGGTGAGAACACCACCTAGCTTCAACGCTATCGCTCTCTCCCACCCCTTCTTCCCCGGCTGAGCGCCATGGCCGTCCGCCGCAGCCATGCACAAGGCCAAGCTCCCCTGGAGCCATCCAAGCCAAACCGACCCACTCACGTAGCTCCCTAGGGTTCACGAAGCACTGCGCACGCGCCAATTTCTCCGGCGACCGCCGGACACGGCCAAGCCGAGCCTCACCGCCGCCACCGTCCGCCATGGCTCGTCGCCGGCGAGCTACGGTCACCCTCTGGCCAAACCAACACCACCGCTGGATGCGCCTCGTCGAGACGAGTCTATCGAGCCTAGCCTCTCCGCCGGCGACCTCACCGTCGACGAGCTTCGTCGGTCAACCATTCTCCCCTATTTTCCGTCTCGCCCGAGCCCCCGAGCCAGGCCTCGGACGGGCGATTGCCTTTCCGTCTCGCCCGAGCCCCCGAGCCAGGCCTCGGACGGGCGATTGCCTTTCCGTCTCGCCCGAGCCCCCGAGCCAGGTCTCGGACGGGCGATTGCCTTTCCGTCTCGCCCGAGCCCCCGAGCCAGGCCTCGGACGGGTGATAGCCTTTCCGTCTCGCCCGAGCCCCCGAGCCAGTCCTCGGACGAGCGTTAGTTTTCTGTCTCGCTCGAGCTAGGCCTCGAGCGAACCCTCGGGCACTCTCTCGTTCGAGCCGGGCCCCGAGCGAACACACACGCCTACCCGCGGGCCCCGCGCGTCAGCCACTCGCTGGTCTATGGACCGGGTGTACGCAAGCCAGGCCGGGAGATTTCAAATGTTTTTCTGTTAGGGTTTTATTTTCCAGAGATGCTTGTTATTTTTTGGGTAGCACGTTTTACAAATCCAAATGGAGTGCTTTCAGTTTTGCTAGTTTGTTTATGAGTAGATCTATCTTGGAAAAATATAAAAGTATTTTTGGTAGAAGTTTATTTTACTGTTTTCTTTTATTCCACTATATATGCTTTTGCTAAGATAAATGGTTATATATGTTTTCTGGTTGAGATAATTCTTGGAAATTTTTGTGTAGGTTTATTATCCTGTTTTACACCTGTGGAAAATATGTGATGCACTGTTTATGTGGAAAAAGTTTCTGTTAGGGTTTAAAGTCTTGTTTAGCTGATTTCTTGGAAATAAGGTTAAGGTGTTTTATATGTCAAAATAAAATATGGGAAAATTCTTGTAGTCTCTGTTCAAAACGTTCAAGCTAAGAAAAATGTAAGCATGATCTGTTATGTGAAGAAATCTGAAGTTGTTTTGCAAATGTGCTTTTCTATGTTTTCCTTTGGAAATTCATGTAAGAAATAATGTAATGTTTCTGTTCATGGAACTTTCTTGATAAGCATAAAATGTGAAGGAAAATCTGGGAAAAATATAAAATAGAGTGGTGCACCCTTTTACAGTAGGGTTGTAGTTCAAAGTACCTTTTGAGCAGTTTATTTGTTATTTTCGCATCTGCAGTTCTGTATTTTATTTTTGGCTGAAATGTGTTCAGTGGAGTCCAGCAACTGTTGTTTGCCTGCTGGAATTTTTGTGGGTTTTTCTGAGTCCAGAAAAGTGCACTTGCAGTTCAATCGGAGTTTCTTTTGATTTATTTAAATAAGGAAAAAGGGGAATAATCAGATTTGTTTTATGAAATAATTAAGAAATTACCTCAATGTCAAAAGTGGTTCAACAAGTTGGCTTTGTTGGTTTGCAAGAAATATTTTGTCATGTCTTCTTCATCTAGCACCGCATTTATTTAATTATATATTCATCGCATGCAATAGGATCGACCCCACCGGAGCCCCATCCAGAGCAGGAGTTAAACGCCGAGCCGGAGATCCAGGAGCTGCAGCAGCCGGAGGAAGTCGACCCCGTCCACGACCCTAACTTACCTGAGTGCCCCTCTCACGAGGCATCAGTCTTCACTCAAGGCAAGCCCCGGAGCATATTAAGCCTCCTATCTTTTGCAATTAAGATTACTTGAGTCCTTTTATATTGTGATGCATTAGGTTTAGGAGTTGGAATGAATCCTACTTGCTGCATTGCCATTCCTTGGTTATTGATTAATATCTACCTTGTTATCATGTTATTTATTACAATGTAGAATTGCTTAGCCTGCTTAATAAAAGTGGTAATTAAGGATGTTTCCGTAATACCCCTGGTGGGTATTTACCGGATCACGGTTGGCTATATTTGCTACCATGGAAAAGAACCTGAGTAGTAATGAAATACGGTCAACGGGATGGCAGGGCACAAGTTCGGAAACTTGGGGCAGTCCATCCGTTGGATCGTGTAGGTTTGTATCGATGTTGGCCCTCGTTCATTTTTGAACGCGCCCTTTTACTTAGGGATATGTCGGTGCTGTAATCATCGACCCCAAAGCCGGTTAGAAGCTGTTCGGGCCGGTCTCAACCCGTGTCGTGCCCTCTAGTATGGAAATTGCGATCTGCCGCGTGAGGCCATCGCCAGGTTCCAATTGGGCGGTCCGTGCTTGAACCGCGACGATTACCACCACGAACAAGCGTCGAGCGGTTGCCCAATGCATGGACCCGACGGGGAAAGTGTGGGTGGTATTAAAGCTCTTTCATCAGCTAATTTGGAATTCGATTCGAGTCGCCGTCTCCCCCGGTTAGTGGGAAACTATGGCGAGCTTCACCACGATACAACTCCATGTGATGTTTAAAGGTTCAACTAAAATTTGGATGAGTCAACTGGATATGGTTATATTATTGATTGGTAGATTCAAGTGAGTGCTCTAGTACAGGTGAAAAACCTAGAATTAAGGAATAGGTCTAAAAATGGCAGCTCATCTTTATCACTAATTACTTCCTATCTGAACTTGAGCTTCTCGTAACTAAAAGATCCCAGCTCCACCCAAAAAAGGCCTTGCATACCCTTGGTGTCTTTATTTTCAGTTGGACGGGTAAGTCTAGCTGAGTACATTCCCGTACTCAGGGTTTATCCCGTTTGTTGCAGATGGCCAGGTCTACTTTGGCTATTGTAAGCACTGCCTCTACCCGGTGGAAGGTGATGAGGAGTAGGCCCAGGGCAGGGTCGTCCAGAAGCTTCCCTTTTTCTTTTGCTGGTCTGAGACTGTTAGTGGCACATTATCTGAAAAAGGGAGGAGTGAGTCGTGTTGAGTGGATTTATCAAACAAGGTTTTATTTGGACCACATGTGTAGTGGTCGTGTTTCAAACTATTTCAGCTTCCGCACTTTTAAAATTCGGTTTGTAATAACTCCGTTTTAAAATTCGTACTCTGATGTTAAATTCAGTTTCATTTCCGCTGTGATGTTTCTTTACGAGTGTGATCCTTGAACAATGCGATCCTGTATGATGTATGGTGTTAGAAATCCTTCGTGATTTCCGGACTACCGGGGTTATATGGGTTCAAGTATCAGTCGAAGTCAGACGAATTTGGCTAAGATAATACTTGAGCTCTTATAATCAGGACGGTTCTGCCACAGCGAGTTTCCGAGTTTGGGCCTCAAAACTCAGCGAGGACGGTTTCCAGGTTTGGGCCTCAAAACCTGGGCTCACGGGTTTCTGAGTTTGGGCCACAAAACTCAACCGGAGGACAGGTTTCCCGGTTTCAGCCTCAAAACCGAGGGGAGGTCCAAAAAGGACGGTCAACGTGTGGCGGCGTGGAGAGGCTGGCGCAGTGGCGAAGCTATCCACTAGGAAGACGCGACGGTCGACAGGACGGCACGTGACGGCAACCTGAGGCATGCGTCGAGGCGAAGCTTAAGATTTGGAAGGCGCGTGACCATCGAATCATGACTCTTCAGAGTTGGACCGGGATACCCCTAGGGTCGGGCACTTCGCTCTTGTATCTAGGGGTAGAAGGGGACTATTGTTATTAGGCTATAAATAAGAGAGGCGCCCCTTCTCTCTACTTATCCTGGCAGCCATTATTTCCTGAGCTCTCTCTCTCTAGCCCCCTCCTCTTAGGTTCTAATCATACCTCGCTGCCTGTGATCCGCATAGACGGCTAATCATACCTCTGTGTATTTGGATTTTGAGGAAACGAGACTGTAATCTTGTTATCTCCTCGTGTGGAGAAGTTTCGGCTGAAATTCGAGATCAATTCGCGTTTTGAGTTGTGTTCTAAGCGTTTTGGATTTTCCCTTCTCGGAGATTCCACTTGAACTAAGTTGTTCTAGGTCGTGAGGCGCATCTTTGCACCGAAGGAATTAATCTCAAACCTCACGAGCTAGTAGATGGGCTAGTTTTGTGTTGGATTGATTTCCTTCTCCATTGCTCCGAATACCATCGATTCACCGATTTGGAGTTAGGTTCGAGCCATGATCTCCTAGGAGTAGCTCACTTACCTCCTTGGGACTCCTCGTACAAAGTCTAAGTCTTGGAGCTTTTGATTAGGAGGGGATCGGGTTGAATTGTGGAAGAACTTCACAATTTTCACGGGCATTGGACGCTGGTGTTCTTGGCATCGGACGCTGACCTGAGTAGCATCGGACGCGTCATTGCCACGTGCCAGTTTCTATGTTTTTGAGTGAGCATCGGACGCAGGGCATCGAACGCTCCATTGACCATCGGACGCACCGAGGCCAGAGCATCGGACGCTGAGCTATCACTATCGCAGCGTCCGATGGTCATGCAGTAAGGTTCCAAAACTGCTCTGTTCACATCGGACGAGTCCGTCACTGAGGCATGCAGTGATTTGTTCGTTGTTTCGTCCGTGGTTTGTTCGTCCATTCTTGGATTTGGTTTCTAGCTTTTGAGTTGGACTTCTTGTATTGTGTAGTATCCCGCTGTGCTTCTAGGAAGCATCCACACTACATCTGAGCTCATGGATACTCGCAAGCTCATGTCTTGCTGTTGGGGTGACTTTCTGGGACAAAGGCCATCTGTTTCACAACCTAAAATTTGAGGCTCCCATTTACCCCCCCTCCGGTCGCCATTTCTGTCCTTCAAACTGAGATGACTGGGTGCACCAGTTGCAAAAAATGCAACTACGAGGTTTTTAATGCATCAGTGGGAAAAACAGCCCTCCCGCACGAGTTTTGCGGCACCGTTTTGTCGGAAATGAAAGTGCCAAAAACCCACCACACATAAATTTTGGGTCAAACTGAGATGATTGAGTGCGTTCGTTGCGAAAAATAGAATTGCGAATTTTTTGGCGCATCAGTGGGAAAAACGGCCATCCCTCATGAGTTTTGCGGCACCGTTCCGTCAGAAACGAAAATGCCAAAACCCCACCAAACATGACTTTTGGGTTAAACGAAGATGATAGGGTGCGGCCGTTACGAAAAATTCAACTGCGAGATTTTTGGTGCTTCAGTGGGGAAAACGGCCATCCCGCGTGAGTTTAGCGACACCATTCCATCCAAAATGAATGTGCCAAAAACCTACCAATCATGAGTGTTGGGTCAAATGAAGATGACTGGGTGCGTCCGTTCGAAAAATTCAACTCAGTTTTTTGGCGCATTAGTGGGAAAAATCGCCATCCCACGTGAGTTTTGTGGCACCGTTCCGTTAGAAATGTAAGTGCCAAAACCCCACCAAACATGAGTTTTGGGTCAAACGGAGATGATTGGCTGCGTCCATTGCGTAAAATGCAACTGCAAGTTTTTCGGTGCATCAGTGGAAAAAACAGAGTTCCCTCGTGAGTTTTGTGGCACCTTTACGTCGGAAACGAAAGTGCCAAAAACCCACCGCACATGAGTTTTGGGTCAAACTAAAATGATTGGGTGCGTCCATTAGGAAAAATGCAACTGCGAGTTTTCGGTGCATCACTGGGAAAAACGGCCATCCCGCGTGTTTTTAGCGGCACCGTTCCGTCCGAAATGAATGTGCCAAAAACCCACCAATCATTAGTGTTGGGTCAAACGGAGATGACTAGGTGCGTCCGTTGCAAAAAATTCAACTGAATTTTTTGGCGCATTAGTGGGAAAAATCGCCATCCCGCGTGAGTTTTGCGGCACCGTTCCGTTAGAAACGTAAGTGCCAAAACCCCACCAAACATGAGTTTTGGGTCAAACGGAGATGATTGGATGCGTCCATTGCGAAAAATTAAACTGCGAGTTTTTCGGTGCATCAGCGGGAAAAATGGCCATCCCACGTGAGTTTTGTGGCACATTTCGTCGGAAATAGAAGTGCCAAAACCCCACCAAACATGAGTTTTGGGTCAAACAGAGACGACTGGGTGTGTCCATTGCGAAAAATTCAACTACGAGTTTTTCGATGCATTAGTGGCAAAACGGCCATCACGCGTGTGTTAAGCGGCACCGTTCCGTCCGAAATGAATGTGCCAAAAACACACCAAACATGAGTTTTGGGTCAAACGGAGATGATAGGGTGTGCCCGCTATGAAAAATTGAAATATGAGTTTTTCGTTGCATCAGTGGGGAAAACGACCATCCCGCGTGAGTTTTGTGGCAACGTTCCGTCCGAAAGGAAAGTGCCAAAACACACCGAACATGAGTTTTGGGTCAAACGGAGATGACTAGGCACGTCCGTTGCAAAAAATTCAACTGAATTTTTTGGCTCATTAGTGGGAAAAATTGCCACCCCGCGTGAGTGTTGCGGCACCATTCCATTAGAAATGTAAGTGTCAAAACACCACCAAACATGAGTTTTGGGTCAAACGGAGATGATTGGGTGCGTCCGTTGCGAAAAATTCAACTGCGAGTTTTTCGGTGCATCAGCGGAAAAAATGGCCATCCCGCGTGAGTTTTGTGGCACCATTTCATCGGAAACGAAAGTGCCAAAACCCCACCGAACATGAGTTCTGGGTCAAACAGAGATGACTGGGTGTGTCCATTGCGAAAAATCAACTACCAGTTTTTCGGAGCATTAGTGAGAACAATGGTCATCCCGCGTGTGTTTAGCGGCACCGTTCCGTCCGAAATAAATGTGCCAAAAACCCACCAAACATGAATTTTAGGTCAAACGGAGATGATAGGGTGCGTCCGTTACAAAAATTTGAACTATGAGTTTTTTGGTGCATCAGTGGGAAAAACAGCCAACCCGCGTGAGTTTTGCGGCACCGTTCCATCGGAAACGAAAGGGCCAAAAATGGACCAAACATGTGTTTTTGGTCAAACTGAGATTATTGGGTGCGTCCGTTGCAAACAATGCAACATCGAGTTTTTTGGTGCATCACTGGGAAAAACGGTCATCCGGCGTGTGTTTAGCGGCACCGTCCCATCCAAAATGAATGTGCCAAAAACCCACCAATCATGAGTGTTGGGTCAAACTAAGATGACTGGGTGCGTCCATTGCAAAAAATTCAACTGAGTTTTTCGGCGCATTACTGGGAAAAACCGTCATCCTGCGTGAGGTTTATGGCACCATTCTGTTAGAAATGAATGTGCCAAAACCTCACCAAACATGAGTTTTGGGACAAACGAAGATGATTGGGTGCGTCCATTGAGAAAAATTCAACTGCGAGTTTTTCGGTGCATCAGCGGGAAAAATGGCCATCCTGCATGAGTTTTGTGGCACCATTCCGTCGGAAATGAAAGTGCCAAAACCCCACCGAACATGAGATTTGGGTCAAACGGTGATGACTGGGTGCGTCCATTGCGAAAAATTCAACTGCGAGTTTTTGGGTGCATTAGTGGGAAAAAGGCCGTCCCAGGTGAGTTTTGCGGCACCGTTCCGTCAGAAATTGAAGTGCCTAAAACACACCAAACATGAATTTTGGGTCAAACTAAGATGATTGGGTGCGTCCATTGCGAAAAATGCAACTGCGAGTTTTTCAGTGCATCAGTCGTAAAAACGGCCATCCCGCGTAAGTTTTGCGGCACCGTTCCGTTAGAAACGAATGTGCCAAAACCCGAGCAAACATGAGTTTTGGGTCAAATGGAGATGATTGGGTGCATCCATTGAGAAAAATTCAACTACGAGTTTTTCGGTGCATCAGCGGGAAAAATGGCCATCCCGTGTGAGTTTTGTGGCACCATTCCGTCGGAAACAAAAGTGCCAATAACCCACCAAACATGACTTTTGGGTCAAACGGAGATGATAGGGTGTGTCCGTTACGAAAAATTCGACTGCGAGTTTTTTGGTGCTTCAGTGGGGAAAACAGCCATCCCGCGTGTGTTTAGCGGCACCGTTCCGTCTGAAATGAATGTGCCAACAACCCACCAATCATGAGTGTTGGGTCAAACGGAGATGATAGGGTGCATCCATTACGAAAAAATGAACTGTGAGTTTTTCGGTGAACCAGTGAGGAAAATGACCATCCCGCGTGAGTTTTGTGGCACCATTACGTCTGAAAGGAAAGCGCCAAAACACACCGAACATGAGTTTTGGGTCAAACTGAGATGATTGGGTTCGTCCATTGCGAAAAATGCAACTGTGAGTATTTCGGTGCAGAAGTGGAAAAAATAGCGTCCCCTCACGAGTTTTGCTGCACCGTTCCCGTCGGAAACGAAAGTGCCAAAAACCCACCGCACATGAGTTTTTGGTCAAACTAAGATGATTGTGTGCGTCCGTTACCAAAAATGCAAGTGCGAGTTTTTTGGTGCATCACTAGGAAAAACGGCCATCCCGCGTGTGTTTAGCGGCACCGTTCCATCTGAAATGAATGTGCCAAAAATCCACCAATCATGAGTGTTGGGTCAAACGGAGTTGACTGGGTGCGTCCGTTGCGAAAAATTCAGCTGAGTTTTTCGGCTCATTAGTGGGAAAAATTGCCACCCCATGTGAGTTTTGCGGCACCATTCCGTTAGAAACGTAAATGCCAAAACAACCAATCGAACATGAGTTTTGGGTCAAACGGAGATGATTGGGTGCGTCCATTGCAAAAAATTCAACTACGAGTTTTTCGGTACATTAGCGGAAAAAATGGCCATCCCACGTGAGCTTTGTGGCACCATTTCGTCGAAAACGAAAGTACCAAAACCCCACCGAACATGAGTTTTGGGTCAAACTGAAATGACTGGGTGTGTCCATTGCGAAAATTTCAACTACAAGTTTTTCGGTGCATTAGTGAGAACAACGGTCATCCCGCGTGTGTTTAGCGGCACCGTTCCGTCCGAAATGAATGTTCCAAAAACCCACCAAACATGAGTGTTGGGTCAAACGGAGATGATAGGGTGCGTCCATTACGAAAAATTGAACTATGAGTTTTTCGGTGCACCAGTGGGCATCAGTGGGGAAAACAGCCATCCCGCGTGAGTTTTGTGGCACCGTTCCGTCCGAAAGAAAAGTGCCAAAACCCACCGAACATGAGTTTTGGGTCAAACTGAGATGATTGGGTGCGTCCATTGCGAAAAATGTAACTGCGAGTTTTTCGGTGCATCAGTGGAAAAATAGTGTTCCCTCGCGAGTTTTGCGGCACCGTTCCATCGAAAACGGGGGAAAGTGCCAAAAACCCATCGCACATGAGTTTTGGGTCAAACTGACATGATTGGGTGCGTCCGTTGCAAAGAAATTCAACTGCGTGTTTTTCGGCGCATCAGTGGGAAAAACGCCCCTCCCGCGCGAGTTTAGCGGCACCGTTCTGTCCGAAATGAATGTGCCAAAAACCCACCAATCATGAGTGTTGGGTCAAACGGAGTTGACTGGGTGCGTCCGTTGTGAAAAATTCAACTGGGTTTTTCGGCGCATTAGTGGGAAAAGGGGGATAGCTGGAAAAGGCTGGTTTCCCGGTTTGGGCCACAAAACCGGGGGTGCAGAGCGAGGGCGGCACGTGGCGGCAATTGGAAGGTTGCGTGGAGGCAACGCGGATGAGTTGTGCGGGCGTGGCCGTCGGATACACCTACCACCGAGTTGGTCTAGAATAACCTTAGGGTTTAGCTGGTTCGCTCTGTAATTAGATTAGAGAGGGATAGAGTAGGAATTGTACTTAGACTAGAATTAGGATAAGTAGTCGGGGAGACACCCTCCTCCCCCCATCTCAGTTTTAGCCAACTCATTTGCTCTTGCACTTAGGGTTTCCTGCTCTCCCATCCCCTGCTGTAGCTAGCTGAGATCCGCAGAGAGACTCAACTCTGTGTACTGTTGATTTGAGGAAGTGAGGCCGTATCCTCACCTTTGCGCTGCAAGATCGATGTGTCGATTCACGTTTTGATTCGAGTTCGTTGTGTTCTTCGCGTTCTTCATTTCTCCGCGATTTTCCCATCACTCGATCTCCCTCTCTGGTGCGTCTTTGCGAAATCCGTTTGAACCAATTTGTTCGTATCATTGAGGAGGTCATCTCGACCAAAGGAATTCATCTAACTCCTCATGATCAAATAGATCGGGATGATTTCGTTTTCGTGGCGCTTTTTCCGTTCTTCCACCTTCCCTTTTGATTTCCCGGTGATTTGGTTGATTTGAGCGGATGATTTCTTCGGGATAGTCTCCTAACTACCCCGTGATCATCTTCTCCAAGTTTGGGAACTTGGGATTTTGAGTTGGATCGGATTTGGAAGGATTTGGGAGAGGGGCGACCAAAATCGCCCTCTCTGTTCATCCGCGGACAGTCCGCCGGTGAACCGCGGACAGTCCGCGCGTCGGGGTCGGCCGGACCAGTGGCCTGACTCCGCGCTGTTGGAGCTGTGCTTTTTGAATGGCGGACAGTCCGCCGGTGTTCCTCGCGGACAGTCCGGGAACATCCAGTGGACTTCAAGCAGCACTGTGTTTTTGCTCGTGTGGCCGGCGGACAGTCCACGACTTGAGCCCGGACAGTCCGCCACTGGGCAGACAGTCCGCGACCGTAGTGCCGGACAGTCCGGGACTTGCCTGAAGCTTCCGGTTTTGTGCGTTTGCTCTCCCGGCTTGCTCGCTTGGTTTCCGGACTTCTCGTTTGGCCCTAGAGTTGACCAAGGAAACCTCTCTAGGTATCTTTGTGCTACTTGTTAGCATAGGGTATTTAGGAGTTTTCTCGACGTAGCCGTCTATCTACGCCGGGACTTGGTTTTTGGGTTGTGTTCGAGCCGGAACTTTTGGAGTTTGGTTTGTTTGTTCTTGTGGTGCTCCGCTGTGATCTTAGGGATCATCCACCCTCTTCCAAGGGTCGTGAGCATCATGTTTTGGTCCGTGCTTTTCGGGTTGATTTTGGGACAGTTGGCCAAAGTTTCGGAAGAATTTTGATTGGCTCCCATTCACCCCCCCCCTCTGGTCGCCTTGTTTGTGCTTTCTCGGTCCTTCAATTGGTATCGGAGCGGGTTAAGGATCTTTCACCTTAGCCGGTTCCAGATCCACAGAAGGCGACATGGATCGCGGCGTGGGCAAACCGCCGTTTTTCGATGGGACGAACTATGCGTATTGGAAGATACGCATGTCGGCCTATCTGCAGAGTTTGGGCTCTTCCATTTGGGATATTTGCAACTCTACCGATTACGTGGTCTTGGCTGCTCGTGTCACTCAGCTTCAGATCGATGAACACGATGCCAATAGCCGAGCCAGTAATGCTCTCTTCGTGTTGAGCATGGGAGAGTTTGATCGCGTTTCTCACCTCTCTACGGCTCGGGAGATTTGGGCCACCCTCATGCGTTTTCATGAGGGCACCTCTCAAGTCCAAACCCGACTCTACGAGTCGTTCAAGAGAGAGTATGAGAACTTTCGACATCAGCCTGGCGAGAGCATAGAAAGTTTATTCGCTCGCTTTCAGGTGATTGTCAACAGGATGAGGGCTAACAAGGAGCAGTTGCCTTTCGATGATCATGAGAGGGCTTTGAAGCTTTTGCACACTCTTGATCGGTCGGTGTGGGACTCAAAGGTCCAGGCGATCATCGAATCGCCTAACTATGAGACCCTCACGTGCGACGAGCTCTTCAGTAAGCTCAAGTCCAGTGAGATTGACGCCATGTCGAGGGCTTCTTATGCGAATCCTTCTGGCCCGACTATGGCTTTGGTTTCTGGCTCTTCTGCTAACCCCTCTGCTGGCTTTGCACTTTCTTCACTCTTTTCTGTCACAGAGGACCAGCTTGAGTCCTTGGGGGATGAGAGTTGGCAATGCTCGCCAACCGGTTCACGCGGTTCCACAACAACCGCATGAACCGTCGCCGCGGTGGAGGACGCTTAGGATGCTATGAGTGCGGCGACCCCGACCACTTCATCGCCAACTGCCCCAAGAAGAACAAGCATTCGGGAAGGGCGATCATGGGCACAAGTATGACTTCGGCAAGGCAAGGAGAAGTACGTCCCCGCAAGGCACAAGCGGAGGGGCGGCTTCGACAAGGAGTACATCAAGAAGAAGTACTTGGAGAAGGCCCAGGCTGAGCAGCGTGCGTTCTTCGCCACGCTCAGCGACGTCGACGGCTCGGATGACGACTCCGCTTGCTCAAGCGATGACGAGTCCGAGAAGAAGAAGAGGATCGAGGACAAGCTGAACGCCTCTGCTTCTTCGCCGACGACGACGGCTTCTGCACCATGGCGCTTGGTGATGAAGTCGACGGCAAGCTGGAGCACACCCCTCGGGACGACGACGACGACGACACCTCCCAGGTATCTCCTCACCTACGCGATATCTCTGCCGAGATTGAGAAGCTACTGCCGCTCTTAGTCAGAAAGTTGCTTACCGTTAAGCGCTAGGCGTGCGCTAGAGAGCGCAAGGAGTTTAGGCAGAAGTGGGAGGACACGGTGAGAGAGCTTGAGTTTGCCAAGTCCACCGTGGTCGTGTCGGAGGAGTTGAGTGTGAGTCGTGCACCACGCACATGACTGATCTTCTCACTTTGAGAGGTAAGTATGCTGCGTTGGTTGGAGAGGTGGATGAGCTCCGTGCTAGGCCGCAGCTGTTGGGTGCTTGCAAGACTTGTCCTGTCTTGCAATCCGAGTTGGCAGAGAAGAATGCCAAGATTGAGTCTTTAGAGAAGGCCAGCTCGGATAGCACTTGTGTCACGAGGTGTGCTTTGTGTGAGGGCTTGGAGAAGGAGATTGCGAATGTCAAGCATGGCAAGATGCAAACCGAGGAGGAAAACACATACCTTCGGACCATCTTGTCATGGGTCTCTTGTAGTGAGCCGCAGCTCGGGATGATGATCTCCCAATTTAAGCGAGCTGCTGGAGGTTCTGGTGTAGGTCTTGCTCAGGGTGTTGATCTTTCTGCTTTTGGGAAGATTGGAGAGTCGAGTGGTCTGAATCCTAGTGAGAAGCCCAACTCCACCACTACTCCCAAACTTACCAAGCTTCCACCCAAGGAGCCACCTAAGCCTACCACCAAGGATGGGGTGTTTGAGGAACCCCCGAGAGCTCCGCCCAAGAACCAAGTGTGGGCACCCAAGCCAAACCACCTCAAGAATAAGCTTGACACAATGCCACCCATCCAGGAGGTGTTGCCACAGAAGGGTAAGGTGATCCACACCCACAGTCATGAGTACCAACAACCCCCTTTGCGCGCGGTGAGGTATCATTGTGATTTTTGTGGGAGAGATGGACACTTGAGCGAGTTCTGTTTTCGGCGCAAGAGAGAGGCGCGCCGTGCTCGGGAGATGGACAACCCGGACATGTACCACCCTTTCCATGGTGTGCATGTGTCGAATGTCCAGAGGAGAGCTGCTAGGCCCAGAGGTCCAGAACCTCAAGTCCCCAGGCCTAGGCAGCAGAGAGCTCCGAGGAGATGCTAGGCCTAGAGGCGCAGTGCCTCAAGTTGCTAGGCCTAGGCCTCGTAGAGAGCGTGCCCGACGGGGTCCTGCTTTTGCAGGCTATGGACCCCATGGCGGAGGCTTTGTTGAGCGCTTTCCCCCACCGCGTTTGGAGTATCGCGGTGAGCGCTTCTTCCCCAGCGGACCATGTTTTCCTGTGCGTGGTGATCGCTATCCTCGTAGACAGTCTAGGAATGGTTTTTCTGCTAACCGTTCTTTTGAGCAGCCGGGCCAACACTGGTATTCCCCTTACTTCACTAACCCCAGTGTTGGACCGTATGCTCACCCTATGTCTTTTTATTGATGTAGGTAAAATGGTTGGAGGACATTTGGTTGGTGGATTCCGGTTGCTCGAGGCACATGACCGGAAACGCCAAGTGGTTCTCCAGCCTTAGTCCTGTTGCCGGAAAGGAGTACATAACCTTCGGCGACAATAGCAAAGGTAAGGTATTGTCTCGCGGGTCGGTGCGAGTTAATGAGCACTTTGTGTTGCGCGATGTTGCTCTTGTTTCTAACTTGCATTTTAACCTTCTTTCTGTTTCGCAACTTTTTGACGACGACTATGAGATTCGTTTTAAACCGAATCTCAGTCGTATTTTGGATCCTCAGGGCAATCTTGTGTGTTTGATTTCGCCCTTTGGAAAAGTCTTTTGTGCGAATTTCTCGGAGTCTTTTGGCACTTCTCGTTGTCTTGTGGCTGGACCTTCCTCCTCCGATCTTGGAAGTGGCATAGGAGACTTGGACATTTGAGCTTCGACTTGCTTGCAAGGCTTAGTTCACTTGGCCTAATCCGAGGATTGCCCAAGTTGCATATGGAGAAGGATCTTGTTTGCCACTCTTGTAGACGACACGGGAAGATGGTTGCCGCTCCCCACCATCCAGTGACTCAGGTCATGACCAAGCGCCCTGGAGAGCTTTTGCACATGGACCTTGTTGGTCCGGCTCGGGTGAGCTCGGGTGGGGGGAAGTGGTATGTGCTTGTTGTTGTTGATGACTTTTCGAGATATTCGTGGGTCTTCTTTTTAGCTGAGAAGACGAGACCTTCTCCTTTGTTCGCAATCTGATTTGTGCGTCTTCAGAACGAGTTCCCTTTGAACTCGATGCGAGCCATTAGGAGTGATAATGGTTCCAAATTCAAGAATTCGGATTTTGAGAAGCTTTGTAACTCTTTGGGTTTGGAGCACCAGTTTTCTTCCCCTTACACACTGCCTCAAAATGGTTGTTGTAGAGGAGAGAATCGGACCCTGTTGAGATGGCCAGACGATGCTCGATGAGCATAGGACTCCTAGGCGTTATTGGGCCGAAGCTATGAACACTGCGTGTATATTTCCAATCGCATTTTTTGAGGCTTTCTTGAAGAAGACTTATGAGTGCGTTTTGGAAAACAGCCAAGGTAAGTTATTTTAGAGTCGTCGGTTGCCATTGTTTATATTGAAGAAAGGCAACCTGGACAAGTTTGAGTCTCGTTCCTTCTTCTTTTGACGGTGTATTTTTGGGTTATGGCACTCACACTCACGCATATCGGTGTACTTAACCTTGATACTAACCGAGTCATGGAGACATCAGATGTTCACCTTCGACGAGACTCTCGTTTGTCCTTTCTCGCTTTGAGCGTGTAGGTGACCATGAGGTTGGTGAGCCTCTTTTTGATGAGAGGACGAGGGTGCTGAAGGTATGGATGATCCAGCACTCCCTCCACCTGCCGTGCCACAAAGAGCGGCTTCTACGACGACTCACGGCCCCGACACCTCTTCTTCCTGGGGGCCGTGGGATCCGCCCACCCCGAGCAGTAGTACCTTTTGTACCCGGGGAGGCACCAGCTGCTGTTGAGGGGGAGGCTACTTCAGCCCGGGGAGGCTCCACGACACATTCAGCGCCAGCACCCGCCTCAGCAGATGATCGGCAGCATCGACGAATGGGTTACTCGGTCAGGTCACAGCACATCTCTCACTTCGCTCATTCTGCTTTTGTTGCTAATTTTGAGCACCCCGAGATGTGGACACGCTTTGACGGATCCGGATTGGGTCAATGCCATGCATGAGAGTTAGAAAAACTTTGAGAGAAATCGGGTTTGGGTTCTAGTTCCTCCTCCTCCTAACTGTAATCCTATTGCGGACAAAAGGGTTTTCAAAAATAAACAAGGAGAAGACGGCCACAATTGTGAGGAACAAAGCGCGTCTTGTGGCCAAGGTTATAGTCAGAAGGAGGGGATAGACTTGAGGAGACTTTTTCTCCTGTAGCTCGTTTGGAGGCTATTAGGAACTCTTGGTTTTGTTGCATCCAAAGGTTTTAAACTCTTTCAAATGGATGTCAAGAGTGCCTTCTTAAACGGCTACATAGAAGAAGAAGTGTATGTTGAGCAACCCCCCGGTTTTGAAATCCCAAGTTTCCAAAACCATGTTTTTAAACTTCACAAAGCTTTATATGGTTTGAAACAAGCCCCTAGAGCCTGGTATGATAGATTTGAAACTTTTTTGCTTGCTAAGGGTTTTAAAATGGGATGTGTAGATAAAAACGCTCTTTCTCCTCAGGCAAGGCAAAGACACTCTCTTGGTCCAGATTTACGTGGATGATATCATTTTCGGTGGTTCTTCTCACGCTTTGGTTGCCAAGTTTGCAGATATTATGAGCAGGGAGTTCGAGATGAGCATGATGGGCGAGCTGACCTTCTTTCTCGGGTTGCAAATCAAGCAATCCCGAGAGGGACGTTTGTGCACCAGGGCAAGTACACCAAGGACTTGCTGAAGCGGTTCGATATGGGTGAGGCCAAGCCTCTTCCAACACCATGTCGACGACGACTGCCCTGGATGCGGATGTGGATGGAGATGCAGTGGATCAGAAGGAGTATCGAAGCATGATCGGGTCGCTCGTCTACCTGACGGTGACACGCCCGGACATCCAGTTCGCGGTGTGCTTGTGTGTGCGCTTTCAGGCGTCGCCGCGCACTTCTCACCGTCTGGCGGTGAAGCGGATTTTCAGGTACCTTCGTTTCACACCTGAGCTCGGGATTTGGTATTCTGCTTCTTCTACTCTCTCCCTTTGCGGTTATTCGGATGCCGATTTTGCTGGTTGCCGTATTGAGCGCAAGTCCACTTCTGGGACTTGCCAGTTTATTGGTTCTTCTCTTGTTTCGTGGTCTTCTCGCAAGCAGTCTAGTGTCGCTCAGTCCACTACAGAGGCTGAATATGTTGCTATGGCTAGCTGCTGTTCCCAGTTGCTTTGGATGATGGCCACTTTGCGTGATTTGGTCTGAGCTTTTCTCGTGTTCCTTTGCTTTGTGACAGCACGAGTGCTATTAGCGTTGCTAAGAACCCCGTGCTTCACTCGAAGACCAAACACATTGATGTGCGCTTTCATTTCTTGCGAGACCACCAGGAGAAGGGTGATATCGACCTTCGCCATGTCGATACTCATCATCAACTGGCTGCTGATATTTTCACCAAGCCTTTAGACGAATCAACCTTTAATCGGTTGAGGGGTGAGCTTGGTGTGTGTTTCCCCTTTTAGATGGGGGAAACATTTTGGATCTTGTATAGTAGACTGACTTTCTTTCGTTTGTCTTTCTTTTCTCTTGCTTTTAGCATACGCATTTACATTCTGAGCTTCAAGTCTATAATCACTAGAATGTAAACTATGCTCTATGTAGTATGCTCCGATGCTTATGTTGATGCTTGTAGCTTATGCTCTTTCTGATCACTAGTACATGTTGAAGCTGAGCTATTTTTGAAATGGTGAATTTGCTTAATAACTTAAAATCTGAAAATGTTCACCATTGAGATATGCAACTAGCATGTGTAGGATGTGTTGAGTCCATTCATGCTTTTCATATATGCTAGGTTGCTATGTCTCTAGTTCTGAGTCATTCACTTGCTTGGTCTGTTCATATCTTGCTTAAAATTTTGAACCAAGTTTTAGTGAATTGAAAAGATCGAGATGGGACTGCTTGTCAACACATCACGGTATCGAGACAGTTTCTCATTGCACCTTGAGTTAAACTTGAGCCGTGTAGTGTATGACCGAAACCGCAGCTTTAAGCTTCTGATTGCTTCGGCATAGGCTTTGCTCGGTTGAAAAGTTAGGCAATGACAAGCTTTCAACCTCTCGCAATCACATGCTAATAATTCAACTTGTGTAATTTCACCGCAGCAACTCCGATATAAAAATGAAATCACAAGTATTTGCTTCATTTCTATGCTTGATGATTGAACTTTGCTAGGGGTAGTTCACCTTGTATACATGTTTAGCACTCGTTTGGATTCCTGTCTATACTGAGTAGTGCTATTTTGATGGTGACTCCCTTTTTGGCTAAAAACTGCTCACATGCTCATATGTTCATATTCGTATGTGTGATCAGTTGAGCCTTTGCTATTTGAGTGCCTAGTTGAGTCATTGGAGTTCTACTGTTTAGAGCATCTTTGCACTCTTGTGAATATATGCCTGAAGCTACTCACTTGCATTTCTGACTCATATGCATGTTGGAAGGGGGAGTTTCTTGCCTTGATGCCTTTCTTGATAAGTGCATTTTCAACTAAGGGGGAGAGTTCTTGCAAATCATATACTCCTGGATGTTCAACTAGAGGGAGTTTTCCTAGTTGATTGCACTTGTCGAGGGGGAGTTTGCTCGTTGTGTTGAGCCTTTGCCTCTGTCTTGAGGGACTAGCAAACATTTTCAGGGTTTTTTTTTCGATCGATTGGTTCTCTTTTAGTTTGAGTCATTCCAATTGGTTCGGAGCATTGGTTTCGAGCTTTCTGTGCTAGTTGTGTTGAGCCTCTGTGCCTCTATCTTGAGGGACTAGCATTTTGCTTCGATTTTCATTCGGCTTCAATTGGTTTTGAGCTCTTTTCTCTGGAGTTTCCAATTGGCTTCTGCTAGCGGTGTTGAGCCTGTTCTACCTCTTCTTGAGGGCTAGCTTTGCTTTGCTTGGTTGCGTCGAGCCGTTGCCCATGTCTTTGGGGACCAAGTTCTTTTGCTCTTTCCACTTGACCTTCTTTTTCTTTGCTAGGCTTTTGGGTCATTTGGTCGAGTTCTCTCTTCTTCTTCCTTCCTCTTTTCTTCTTTCTATTATGATTTGTGTGAGTAGTTGACAATGCACTCATCAAGGGGGAGATTGCGGATACATGGGTGTATGCCGAGTCTCTGAGTGATGAGTGATTGTCAACGGGTTTGATCGCAGGGTCTTTGGCTTGTGTTGTGCAGGTGTCAAGCACGGAGACAGTGATCGAGGGCAAGGTGAAGGTCAAGATGAGACGGGTCGTGCCGACGGACCGGATGCGGTAAAGGATGGGCGTGCCGTGCGGCGGACGTGCCATGCCGATGAACCGAGCGGTGAAGGGCGGACGTGAGGCTTGGACTGAGGGACCAGAGTGCCTGAGGATCAGCTGTGGTGGCTGGCAGCCTGGGAACAGCGACAAGTGAAGACTTGTGGGGCACGGTGTGCTCGGGTCGAGGACCTGGGGACACGTGTCGGTGGACGGGGTGCACGGGCGGTGCATCCCCTCTACAGCTTCGGTTGGTGGTGGAGAGCCAGGGAAAAACCATCAGGTGGACGATTTCCAGGTTTGGGCCTCAAAACCTAGGTGCTGAGGGTTTCCGAGTTTGGCCACAAAACTCGGGCTGAGGACGGTTTCCAGGTTTGGGCCTCAAAACCTGGGCGCTACGGATTTCTGAAGGACCGAGAAGCTACCCGAAAGCGACCAGAGGGGGGGTGAATGGGAGCTTCAAAAATTTCCTTTCGGAAACTAGATGCCACTGTCCCAAGATCAAACCCAAAAGCGAAACCTAGAGCTTGCTAATGTCCACGACCCTAGATGTAGGGTGGATGCTTCCTAGAAGCACAGCGGGACACTAGACAACCCTAGAAAGCCAACCCAAAAGACGGAACTCAAATCCGATCAAGAACGAACGAACCGCGAACGAAGACGCGCGAAACTGCAGCGACCGGACTCTGGCCTGCGTCCGGTCAGCAGGGACCGGACGCGTCCGGTCGTCAGAAAACAGCTCTGGGAGCTCTCTGTTCGCGACCGGACGCACGGAGCTCAAGCGTCCGATCGTTCACTGAGCGTCCGGTCAGATGGGAACAGTGCAAGCGTAGCGTCCGGTCGAAATGCAAACAGAGGCCCGGTCGAGAGCGTCCGGTCAGTACGCAGAAAAGCTTGGCGCCGTGCTCAACGACCGGACTCTGAAAGCGTGCGTCCGTCGTCAGCCCGACAGAGCGTCCGGTCACCCGCGACTGCACTGAAACTCCGGCGATTCAACCCGATCTCCTCCGAATCAAGTGCTCTAGGCTTGGGATTCGATCTGAGGAGTCACAAGGAGGTTAGTGAGCTATCTCTAAGAGATCATGGCTCGAACCTAACTCCAAATCGGTGAATCGAAGGAATTCGGGGGAAAGAAGAAAGAGAGACGACCCGAAACTAAAACTTGATCGATCTCCTAGACCGTGGTTAGAGATGATTTCTTTCGGTGGAAGGAAAGAGTGCCTCACGATCTAGAGCAACTCAGTTCAACGGAATCGTGAAAGATGAACCGAGCACAAAGATCAAGCGACGGGAAAACTCAAGGCACAAAGCAATCCGCGAAGAACATGATGAACATGAAATCAAAACGTGAATTCACACCAAGAGATGGGATCCAAGGTGAGGATACGGCCTCACTTCCTCGAATCAACAGTACACAGAGTGGAGTCTCTCTGCGGATCTCAACTAGCTAAAGCAGGGGTGTGGAGAGTGGAAACCCTAGGAAATGAAAGCTCTAACTGAGATTGAGATAGGGAGGAGGGTGTCCCCCTAGACTACTTATACTAACCTAGCCTAAGTCTATTTCCTACTCTACCCCTCTCTACTCTAATTTACAGAGCGGACCAGCCTAACCCTAAGGCTATTCTAGTCCACCCGCTGGTGGTAGGTAGATCCGACGGCCACGCCCGCACGGTCTTCCGCGTCGCCTCACGCAACCTTCAGATCGCGCCACGTGCCGCCACTCTCCGTTTTGCGGCCAACGCCCACCACCCCACCACTGCCGCCCACGGACCACGACGGGTCCGGACGGGCCCAAACCAGGAGAGGCCCACAGCTGAAACCACGCGTCCAACACGTCAGCCCCAAACCAGGAAACGCCTTTCCATCAGCCCCGGTTTTGAGGCCCAAACCGGGAAACCAGCCTCCAGCCCGAGTTTTGTGCCCAAACTCGGAAACCCTCAGCGCCCGAGTTTTGAGCCCAAACTCGGAAACAGGCCCACTCCCAGGTTTGAGGCTCAACCTGGAAACCCAGCACCAGGTTTTGAGGCCCAACCTGGAAACCGTCCACGTTGGTTTTTCCCGGGCTCTACCACAAAAACCGGCGTCGTAGAGGGGATGCACCGCCTGTGCACCCCTTCCACCGACATGATCGCACTTCTCCGCTTGTCGCTGTCACAGGCTGCCAGCCACCACAGCTGATCCTCCGGCCTCCAGTCCATCAGTCCAAGTCCACGTCCGCCCTTCACCGTCCGATACATCGGCATGGCACGTCCGCCGCACGGCACGCCCATCCTTCATCGCGCCCGGTCCGTCGGCACGGCACGTCGCAACTTGACCTTCACCCGCCATCGATCACTGTCTCCGTGCTCGACACCTGCACAACACAAGCCAAAGAACATGCGCATCATCTCCATGACAATCACTCATCACACAGAGACTCGGCATACACCCATGTATCCGCAATCTCCCCTTGATGAGTGCATTGTCAACTCCACAACAAATCATGAATAAGAAGAAGAGGAGGTAGGAAGGAGTGGGAAGAGAAAACCCAACCAAATGACCCAGAAGCCTTAACAAAAGCCGAAAGAAGGTCAAGTGGATGAAGCAAGAACTTGGTCCCCAAAGACATGGGCAACGGCTTGACGCAACCAGCAAAGCAAAGCTAGCCCTCAAGAAGAGGTAGTAGAACAGGCTCAACACCGCTAGCAGATACCAATTGAAGATCGGATGACAACAGAAGGCAAAATGCTAGTCCCTCAAGATAGAGGCACAGAGGCTCAACACAACTAGCAAGAAAATCACTCCGAACCAATTGAAAATCAACCCAAACCAAATGGGAAAGCACACCAGACGATACCAATTGAAAGCCAAATGAAAAAGCTTATGAAAGCTCATGAGAAGCTAGGAACGTTTGCTAGTCCCTCAAGACAGAGGCAACGGCTCAACACAACTAGCAAACTCCCCCTCGACAAATGCAAGCAATTAGGACAAAAGATTTTCAGGGCATATGATTTGCGTAAATTTCTCCCCCTAGTTGAAAATGCACTTATCAAGGCCAAAAGGTATCGAGAAGAGAAGCAACTCTCTTCACATAAACTCCCCCTGAACACAAAGATCTCCTTCCACAATGCATATGAGGTCAAAATGCAAGTTAGGAGCTTCAAGGATATAGTCAAAAGAGTGCAAAGATGCTCTAATCAGTATAGCTCCAACATCTCAATTAAGCACTCAAATAGCAAAGGCTCAAACTGATCACTTATACGAAATATGAAGCATATGAGCATGTGAGCAGTTTTAAGCCAAAAGGATAGTCACCATCAACATAGCACTAGACATGTATAGAAGGAATCCAAACAAGTGCTAAGCATATATACAAGGTGAACTACTCCCTAGCAAAGTTCAATCATCATGCATAGGAATGAAGCATATACTTGTGATTTCAAATTCATATCGGAGTTGCAGCGGTAAAAGAATTCACAAGTTCATTTTAGCATGTGATTGCGAGAGGTTGAAAGCTTGTCATCGCCTAACTTTTCAACCGTGCGAAGCCTATGCCGAAGCAATCAGAAGCTTAAAGCAACGGTTTCGGTCATACACTACATGGCTCAAGTTTAACTCAAAGTGCAATGAGAAACAGTCTCAATACCATGAGGTGTTGACAAGCAATCCCATCTCGATCTTTTCAATTCAACAATACTTGGTTCAGATTTTAAGCAAGTTATGAACAACCAAGCAAGTGAATGACTCAGAACTAGAGAATAGCAACCTAGCATATATGAAAAGCAGGAATGGACTCAACACACCCTACACATGCTAGTTGCATATCTCAATGGTGAACATTTTCAGATTTATATACATTAGGCATAATTCACCATTCCAAAAAAAATAGCTCGCTCATAACATGTAACAGTGATCAGAAAGAGCATAAGCTACAAGCATCATCATAAGTATCGGAGCAATACTAACAAGAGCATAATTACATTCTAGTGAATATAGACATGAAGCTCAGAATGTAAATGCGTATGCCCGACACAGAACTGAAGGAAAGAAGATACCAAAAGGAGAGACTCAAGAACTCAAAAGAAAAGAGCCTCAAATAAAAGAGTCAGTCTGTACATCTCAAAATGCTTCCCCCATCTAAAAGGGGAAAACACACACCAAGCTCACCCCTCAACCTATTAAAGGTTGATTCGTCTAAGGCTTGGTGAAAATATCAGCCAATTGGTGATGAGTATCGACATGGCGAAGGTCGATATCACCCTTCTCCTGGTGGTCTCGCAAGAAATGAAAGCGCACATCAATGTGTTTGGTTTTCGAGTGAAGCACAGGTTCTTAGCAACGCTAATGGCACTCGTGCTGTCACAAAGCAAAGGAACTCGAGTAAAGCTCAAACCAAAATCACGCAAAGTGGCCATCATCCAGAGTAACTGGGAACAGCAGCTAGCCGCAGCAACATATTCAGCCTCCGTGGTAGACTGAGCGACACTAGACTGCTTGCGGAAGACCACGACACCAGAGAGAAGATCCAATAAACTGGCAAGTCCCTGAAGTAGACTTGCGCTCAATGCGACAACCAGCAAAATCAGCATCAGAAAAGCACCAAAGCGAGAGGGTGGAAGAAGCAGAATCACCAAATCCCGAGCTCGGGCGTGAAACGAAGGTACCTGAAGATGCGCTTCACCGTCTGACGGTGAGATGTGAAGTGGCGTGGGAAGCCTGAAAGCGCGCGCACAAGCACACGGCGAACTGAATGTCCGGCCGTGTCGCCGTCAGGTAGAGGCAGCGATCCAATCATGCTGCGGTACTCCTTCTGGTCCACTGCTTCTCCATCCGTGTCATCATCCAGGGCAGTCGTCGTCGACATGGGCGTTGGAAGAGGCTTGGCCTCACCCATGTCGAACCGCTTCAGCAAGTCCCTTGTGTACTTGCCCTGGTGCACAAACGTCCCCTCTCGGATTGCTTAATTTGCAACCCGAGAAAGAAAGTCAGCTCGCCCATCATGCTCATCTCGAACTCCCTGCTCATAGTATCTGCAAACTTGGCAACCAAAGCGTGAGAAGAACCACCGAAAATGATATCATCCACGTAAATTTGGATCAAGAGAGTATCTTTGCCTTGCTTGAGGAGGAAAGAGCGTTTTATCTACACATCCCATTTTAAAACCCTTAGCTAGCAAAAAGGTTTTTAATCTCTCATACCCAGGCTCTAGGGGCTTGTTTCAAACCATACAAAGCTTTGTGGAGTTTAAAGACATGGTTTGGAAACTTGGGATTTTCAAAACCGGGGGGTTGCTGGACATAGACCTCCTCCTCAATATAGCCGTTTAAGAAGGCACTCTTGACATCCATTTGAAAAAGTTTGAAACCCATGGATGCGCAGCATAAGCCAAGAGTATCCTAATAGCCTCCAAACGAGCTACAGGAGCGAAGGTCTCCTCATAATCTATCCCCTCCTTCTGACTATAACCCTTCGCTACAAGCCGGGCCTTGTTTCTCACAATGTGGCCCTCCTCTCCTTGCTTGTTTTTAAAATACCCATTTTGTCCCAATAGGTTACAGTCAGGAGGTGGTGGCACTAGAACCCAACCCGATTTCGCTCAAAGTTCTCTAGCTCCTCATGCATGGCATTGACCCAATCCGGATCCGTCAATGCGTGTCCAACATCTCGGGGCTCAAAAGACGCAACAAAAGCAGAATGAGCAAAGTGCGAGATGTGCTGTGACCTGGAGCGTAACTCGCTCGTCGATGTCGCCGATCATCTGTTCAGGGGGGTGCTGGCGCTGGATGGATGTGGTGGCGCCTCCCGGGAAGAAGTAACCTCCCCCTCAACAGTAGCTGGTTCCACCCCGGGTACAAAGGTACCGCGCGAGGTGGATCCACGGCCCCCAGGAAGAAGACGTCTCGGGGCCACGGACGGCGTCGTCGTCGAAGCCGCTCCCGGCGGCGCGGCAGGCGGAGGGGGTGCGGATCATCTATACCTTCAGCACCCTCTTCCTCGTCATCGAAAAGAGGCTCTCCAACCTCGTGATCACCTGCACGCTCAAAACGGAAGAAGGAGAAACAAGAGTCTCGTCGAAGGTGACATCTGATGTCTCCATGACTCGGTTAGTGTCAAGGTTAAGTACACGATAAGCTCGAGTGTGAGTGCCATAACCCAAAAAAACACCGTCAGAAGAACGAGACTCAAACTTGTCTAGGTTGCCTTTTTTCAATATAAAACAGTGGCACCAAAGACTCTAAAATAACTCACCTTGGGCTGGCGACCAAAACGCAACTCATAAGAGGTCTTCTTCAAAAACACTCTCAGAAAAATGCGATTCGAAATATAGCATGCAGTGTTCATAGCTTCGGCCCAATAGCGCCTAGGAGTCCTATGCTCATCAAGCATCGTCCTGGCCATCTCAACAAGGGTCCGATTCTTTCCTCTCTACAACACCATTTTGGGGTGGGTGGTGTAGGGAGAAGAAAACTGATGCTCCAAACCAAGGCGTTTACAAAACTTCTCAAAATCCGAATTTTTAAACTCGGAACCATTATCACTTCTAATCGCTCGCATCGAGTTCAAAGGGAACTCGTTCTGAAGACGCAAAATCAGATCGCGAGCGAAGGAGAATGTCTCGGACTTCTCAACTAAAAAGAAGACCCACGAATACCTCGAAAAGTCGTCAACAATAACAAGCACATACCACTTCCCACCAACCGAGCTCACCCGAGCCGGACCAACAAGGTCCATATGCAAAAGCTCTCCGGGGTGCGAGGTCATAACCTTGGTCAAAGGATGGTGGGAGCAGCAACCATCTTTCCATGCCGGCAAGCATGGCAAACTAGATCCTTCTCCAACGAAAGCTTGGGCAATCCTCGGATTAAGCCAAGTGAGCTAAGTCTTGCAAGCAAGTCAAAACTCAGGTGACCGAGCCTCCTATGCCACTTCCAAAGATCAGAAGAAGAAGGACTAGCCAAAAGACAGCGAGAAGATCCAAACGACTTTGAGAAATTCGCGCGCGAAAGACATTCCCAAAGGGTGAAATCAGACATACAAGATCACCCTGAGGATCTAAGATCCGGCTAAGGTTCGGTTTGAAACGAATCTCATAGCCTTCACGAAAAAGTTGCGAAACAAAAAGCAAGTTGAAATGCAGGTTAGAAACAAGAGCAACCTCGCGCAACACAAAGTGCTCATTAACCCGCACTGCACCAACGGACAATACCTTGCCCTTACCTTTGTCGCCGAAGGTTATGTACTCTTTTCCGGCGACCGGACTATGGCTGGAGAACCATTTGGCATTTCCGGTCATGTGCCTCGAGCAACCGGAATCCACAAGCCAAATGTCCTCCAACCGCTCCTCCTACATCAATAAAAAGACATAGGGTGAACATACGGTCCAACACTGGGGTTAGTAAGATAAGAAGGAAACCAGTGTTGGGCCGGCTGCTCAAAAGAACGGTCAGTGTAAAAACCATCCTGTCTAGGGGGATAGCGATCACCACGCACAGGAAAACGTGGTCCGCTGGGGAAGAAGCGCTCACCGCGAAACTCTACCTGCGGTGGGACAAGGCGCTCAACAAAGCCTCCGCCACGGGGTCCGTTACCTGCAAAAGCAGGACCCCGTCGGGCACGCTCTCTACGAGATCTACGCCTAGGAGCCTGCTGCTCAACTCTAGCGTCTCTCCTCGGAGCTCTCTCCTGCCTAGGCCTAACAAACTGAGGTCCTGGACCTCTAGGCCTAGTCTCCCTCCTCGGGGCTCTCATCTCCTGCCTAGGCCTGGGACCCTGACGTCCGGCCTAGCAGCTCTCCCCTGGGCTTCGGTACATGTCCACCATGAGCTGGATGGTACATGTTCCGGGTTCTCCATCTCCCGAGCCCTGCGCGCCTCTCGCTTGCGCCGAAAGCAGAACTCGCTCAAGTGACCATCCCTCCACAAAAATCACACTGGTACCTCACCGCACGCACAGGGGGTTGTTGGTGACCAGGGCTGTGGGTGTGGCTCACTTTGCCTTTGCCCTTCTGTGGCAACTCCTCACGAATGGGTGGCATAGCATCAAGCTTGTTTCTGAGGTGGTTTGGCTTGGGTGCCCAAAGGGTTCTGGGAGGAGCTCTCGGGGGTTCCTCAACCACACCATCTTTGGTGATAGGCTTGGCTGGCTCTTTGAGTGGAAGCTTGGCAAGTTTGGGAGTAGTGGTGGAATTGGGCTTCTCACATGGGTTCAGACCACTAGACTCTCCAATCTTACCAAAACTGAGAGATCAACACTCGGGCCAAGACCTCACCAGGGGGCACCAGCAGCTCGCTTGAATTGGGAGATCATCATCCCGAGCTGCGGCTCACTACAGGAGACCCATGACAAGATGGTCCGAAGGTATGTGTTTTCTTCCTCGGTTTGCATCTTGCCATGCTTCACATTTGCAATCTCCATCTCCAGCCCCTCACACAAAGCAC
Organism: Coix lacryma-jobi var. lacryma-jobi; assembly: GCA_009763385.1. NCBI lineage: Eukaryota > Viridiplantae > Streptophyta > Magnoliopsida > Poales > Poaceae > Coix > Coix lacryma-jobi. Next base: position 105,128,566 of record CM019826.1, on the reverse strand, counting down.
ACCTCTTGACACAAGTGCTATCCGAGCCGGCCTTCTCAAAAGACTCAAGCTTGGCATTCTTCTCTGCCAACTCGGATTGCAAGACAGGACAAGTCTTGCACGCACCCAACAGCTGCGGCCTAGCACGGAGCTCATCCACCTCTCCAACTAACGCAGCATACTTACCCTCAGAGTGAGAAGGTCAGTCATGTGCGCGGTGCACGACTCGCACTCCGCCTCCTCCGACACTACCACGGTGGACCGAGCGAACTCAAGCTCCTTCACCGTGTCCTCCCACTTCTGCCTAAACTCCTTGCGCTCTCTAGCGGCACGCCTAAGCAATTTATCTTGGCTAAGGAGGGCAGCAGTCAATTTCTCAACCTCGGAGGAAGCTCGTCGTAGGTGAGAGATACCTGGGAGGTGTCGTCGTCGTCGTCGTTCCGAGGTGTGTGCTCCAGCTCGCCTCCGACCTCATCTCCGAGCGCCATGGTACACAGGCCTTCGTCGCCGGCGAAGAAGCATAAGCCGTTGAACGTGTCCTCCAGCTTCTTCTTCTCGGACTCGTCATCACTCGATCGAGCGGAGTCGTCATCCGAGCCGTCGACGTCGCTGAGCGTGGCGAAGAACGCACGCTGCTCAGCCTGCTGCTTCTCCAAGTACTTCTTTGATGTACTCTTTGTCGAAGCCGCCCCGCTTCTTGTGCCTTGGGGGAACGTGCTTCTCCTTGTACTTGGAGTCGCGCCTGTGGCCGTGATCGCCCTTCCCCAGATGCTTGTTCTTCTTCTTGGGGCAGTCGGCGATGAAGTGGTCGGGGTCGCCGCACTCGTAGCATCCCGTGCGTCCTCCTCCTCGACGACGGTTCATGCGGTTGTTGTGGAACCGCGAGAACCGGTTGGCAAGCAAAGCCAACTCGTCGTCTCCCAAAGACTCCAGCTGGTCCTCTGTCACAGAAAAGAGAGAAGAAAGCGCAAAGCCAGCTGAGGGGTTAGAGGAAGAGCCGGAAACCAAAGCCATGGACGGGCGAGAAGGATTTTCAAAAGAAGCCCTCGCCATAGCATCAATCTCACTGGACTTGAGCTTACTGAAGAGCTCGTCGCAGGTGAGAGTCTCATAGTTCGGCGATTCGATGATTGCCTGAACCTTGGAGTCCCACACCGAACGGTCAAGAGTGTGCAAAAGCTTCAAAGCACGCTCATGATCGTCAAATGGCAACTGCTCTCTGTTAGCCCTCATCCTGTTGACAATCACCTGAAAGCGAGCGAATATAAACTTTCTATGCTCTCGCCAGGTTGATGTCTAAAGTTCTCATACTCTCGCTTGAACGACTCGTAGAGTCGGGTTTTGACTTGAGAGGTGCCCTCATGAAAACGCATGAGAGTGTCCCAGATCTCCCGAGCCGTAGCGAGGTGAGAAACACGATCAAACTCACCCATGCTCAAACAAGAGAAAAGAGCATTACGGGCTCGGCTATTGGCATCGTGCTCATCGACCTGCTGTTGAGTCACACGAGCAGCCAAGACCACGTAATCAGGGGAGTTGCAAATATCCCAGATCGAAACGCCCAAGCTCTGCAAATAGGCCGACATACGTATCTTCCAATACGCATAGTTCGTCCCATCGAAAAACGGCGGTTTGCCCACGCCGCGATCCATGTCGCCTTCGGTGGATCTGGAACCGGCTAAGGTGGAAGATCCTTAACCCGCTCCGATACCAATTGAAGGACCGAGAAGCTACCCGAAAGCGACCAGAGGGGGGGTGAATGGGAGCTTCAAAAATTTCCTTTCGGAAACTAGATGCCACTGTCCCAAGATCAACCCCAAAAGCGAAACCTAGAGCTTGCTAATGTCCACGACCCTAGATGTAGGGTGGATGCTTCCTAGAAGCACAGCGGGACACTAGACAACCCTAGAAAGCCAACCCAAAAGACGGAACTCAAATCCGATCAAGAACGAACGAACCGCGAACGAAGACGCGCGAAACTGCAGCGACCGGACTCTGGCCTGCGTCCGGTCAGCAGGGACCGGACGCGTCCGGTCGTCAGAAAACAGCTCTGGGAGCTCTCTGTTCGCGACCGGACGCACGGAGCTCAAGCGTCCGATCGTTCACTGAGCGTCCGGTCAGATGGGAACAGTGCAAGCGTAGCGTCCGGTCGAAATGCAAACAGAGCGTCCGGTCGAGAGCGTCCGGTCAGTACGCAGAAAAGCTTGGCGCCGTGCTCAACGACCGGACTCTGAAAGCGTGCGTCCGGTCAGCCCGACAGAGCGTCCGGTCACCCCGCGATGCACTGCACTGAAACTCCGGCGATTCAACCCGATCTCCTCCGAATCAAGTGCTCTAGGCTTGGGATTCGATCTGAGGAGTCACAAGGAGGTTAGTGAGCTATCTCTAAGAGATCATGGCTCGAACCTAACTCCAAATCGGTGAATCGAAGGAATTCGGGGGAAAGAAGAAAGAGAGACCCGAAACTAAAACTTGATCGATCTCCTAGACCGTGAGGTTAGAGATGATTTCTTTCGGTGGAAAGAAGTGCCTCACGATCTAGAGCAACTCAGTTCAAACGGAATCGTGAAAGATGAACCGAGCACAAAGATCAAGCGACGGGAAAACTCAAGGCACAAAGCAATCCGCGAAGAACATGATGAACATGAAATCAAAACGTGAATTCACACCAAGAGATGGGATCCAAGGTGAGGATACGGCCTCACTTCCTCGAATCAACAGTACACAGAGTGGAGTCTCTCTGCGGATCTCAACTAGCTAAAGCAGGGGTGTGGGAGAGTGAAACCCTAGGAAATGAAAGCTCTAACTGAGATTGAGATAGGGAGGAGGGTGTCTCCCCTAGACTACTTATACTAACCTAGCCTAAGTCTATTTTCCTACTCTACCCCTCTCTACTCTAATTTACAGAGCGGACCAGCCTAACCCTAAGGCTATTCTAGTCCACCCGCTGGTGGTAGTAGATCCGACGGCCACGCCCGCACGGTCTTCCGCGTCGCCTCCACGCAACCTTCAGATCGCCGCCACGTGCCGCCACCACTCTGCACCCCCGGTTTTGCGGCCCAAACCGGGAAACCAGCCTTTTCCATCAGCCCCCGGTTTTGAGGCCCAAACCGGGAAACCAGCCTCCAGCCCGAGTTTTGTGGCCCAAACTCGGAAACCCTCAGCGCCCGAGTTTTGAGGCCAAACTCGGAAACCGGCCCACTCCCAGGTTTTGAGGCTCAACCTGGAAACCCAGCACCCAGGTTTTGAGGCCCAAACCTGGAAACCGTCCACCGTTGGTTTTTCCCGGGCTCTACCAACAAACCGGCGTCGTAGAGGGGATGCACCGCCTGTGCACCCTTCCACCGACATGATCGCACTTCTCCACTTGTCGCTGTCACAGGCTGCCAGCCACCACAGCTGATCCTCCGGCCTCCAGTCCATCAGTCCAAGTCCACGTCCGCCCTTCACCGTCCGATACATCGGCATGGCACGTCCGCCGCACGGCACGCCCATCCTTCATCGCGCCCGGTCCGTCGGCACGGCACGTCGCAACTTGACCTTCACCCGCCATCGATCACTGTCTCCGTGCTCGACACCTGCACAACACAAGCCAAAGAACATGCGCATCATCTCCATTGACAATCACTCATCACACAGAGACTCGGCATACACCCATGTATCCGCAATTTCTGAGTTTGGGCCACAAAACTCAGGCGTTGGACTTGGAGGCTGGTTTCCCGGTTTGGGCCTCAAAACCGGGGGATAGCTGGAAAAGGCTGGTTTCCCGGTTTGGGCCACAAAACCGGGGGTGCAGAGCGAGGGCGGCACGTGGCGGCAATCGGAAGGTTGCGTGGAGGCAACGCGGACGAGTTGTGCGGGCGTGGCCGTCGGATACACCTACCACCGAGTTGGTCCAGAATAACCTTAGGGTTTAGCTGGTTCGCTCTGTAATTAGATTAGAGAGGGGTAGAGTAGGAATTGTACTTAGACTAGAATTAGGATAAGTAGTCGGGGAGACACCCTCCTCCCCCCATCTCAGTTTTAGCCATCTCATTTGCTCTTGCACATAGGGTTTCCTGCTCTCCCATCCCCTGCTGTAGCTAGCTGAGATCCGCAGAGAGACTCACCTCTGTGTACTGTTGATTTGAGGAAGTGAGGCCATATCCTCACCTTTGTGCTGCAAGATCGATATGTCGATTCGCGTTTTGATTCGAGTTCGTTGTGTTCTTCGTGTTCTTCGTTTCTCCGCGATTCCCATCACTCGATCTCCCTCTCCGGTGTGTCTTTGCGAAATCCGTTTGAACCAATTTGTTCGTATCATTGAGGAGGTCATCTTGACCAAAGGAATTCATCTAACTCCTCATGATCGAATAGATCGGGACGATTTCGTTTTCGTGGCGCTTTTTCCGTTCTTCACCTTCCCTTTTGATTTCCCGGTGATTTGGTTGATTTGAGCGGATGATTTCTGGGGATAGTCTCCTAACTACCCCGTGATCATCTTCTCCAAGTTTGGGAACTTGGGATTTTGAGTTGGATCGGATTTGGAAGGATTTGGGAGAGGGGCGACCAAAATTGCCCTCTCTGTTCATCCGCGGACAGTCCGCGCGTCGGGGTCGGCCGAACCTGTGGCTCCGCGCTGTTGGAGCTGTGCTTTTTGAACGGCGGACAGTCTGCCGGTGTTCCTCGCGGACAGTCCGGGAACGTCCAGTGGACTTCCAGCAGCACTGTGTTTTTGCTCGTTTGGCCGGCGGACAGTCGGCGACCTGAGCCCGGACAGTCCGCCACTGGGCAGACAGTCCGCGACCGTAGTGCCGGACAGTCCGGGACTTGCCTGAAGCTTCCGGTTTTGTGCGTTTGCTCTATCGGCTTGCTTGCTTGGTTTCCGGACTTCTTGTTGGGCCCTAGAGTTGACCAAGGAACCTCTCTAGGTATCTTTGCTACTTGTTAGCATAGGTATTTAAGAGTTTCTCGACGTAGCCGTCTATCTACGTCCGGGACATGGTTTTGGGGTTGTGTTCGAGCCGGAACTTTTGGAGTTTGGTTTGTTTGTTCTTGGTCGTGCTCCGCTGTGATCTTAGGGATCATCCACCCTCTTCCAAGGGTCGTGAGCATCACGTTTTGGGTACGTGCTTTTTGGGGTTGATTTTGGGACACTTGGCCAAAGTTTCGGAAGAAATTTGATTGGCTCCCATTCACCCCCCCCTCTGGTCGCCTTGTTTGTGCTTTCTCAGTCCTTCAATTATTGGTTGGGGAATAACTGTCATATGTACACTGATCACAAGAGTTTAAAGTATATCTTTACTCAGGAAGACTTGAATATGCGGCAAAGGAGGTGGCTGGAATTAATCGAGGACTATGATCTAGAAATACATTACCACCCAGGTAAGGCAAATGTAGCTGCTGACGCTCTGAGTCAGAACCCTCACTGCAATTGTTTATCAGTTGCACCCATAAACCTTAGTCTATGTCAAGAGCTAGCAAGGTTGGATATAGAAATAGTTTCGCAAGGAAGCCTGACTAATGTTAGGGTCGAGCCTACCATACGAGAAGAAATTATAGTAGCCCAGAAGGTGAACAAGGGAATAGGTCATATTATGGCAAAAATCAAAGCAGGGGAAATGACTTGTTTCAGAGTTGATGAAGCAGGTGTGTTATGGTTTAAGGACCGATTAGTTGTTCCCAAGATGCCCGAGCTCAGACAGAAGAATCTTGATGAAGCTCATCTTACTAGGTTAGCCATCCATCCAGGAAGTAATAAAATGTATCAAGATTTCAAACAAAGATTCTGGTGGACAAAGCTGAAGATTGAAATAGCTCGCTATGTGGCTCAGTGTGATACTTGTCAAAAAGTAAAGGCAATACGTTTGAAGCCAGCAGGTGAGTTACAGCCTTTGCCTATTCCAGCATGGAAATGGGATGATATTAGCATGGATTTCATAGTGGGTCTTCCCAAAACTTCCAAGGGATTTGATTCGATATGGGTAATCGTGGACCGTCTAACCAAATCAGCTCATTTTATCCCAGTTAAGGCTACTTATAGAACTCCTGTCTATGCTCGAATCTATATTGCCAGAATTCTAAGTCTTCATGGAGTACCAAAGACCATAGTCTTTGATAGGGGAACACAGTTTGTCTCTCAGTTTTGGAAGCATTTACTTGAATCATTAGGAACCAAACTTCTTTTTAGCACAACATATCATCCTCAGACTGGGGGTCAAACCGAGAGGGTAAATCAGATTTTAGAGGATATGTTGAGATCCTGTGTGCTTATCCTGATCAGTGGGATGAATGCCTTTCACTAGCAGAGTTTTCTTATAATAATAGTTATCAAGAGAGTATCAAGATGGCACCCATTTGAAGCACTCTATGGACAAATATGTCGAACTCCATTGAATTGGTCAGAGCTTGGCGAGAGAAGATTTTTCAGATCAATTTAGTAAAAGAAACTGAAGAAAAAGTTAAACAAATACAAACTAACCTGAAGGTAGCTCAGACCCGACAAAGAGTTACGCGAACAGAAGACGAAGACCGTTAGTATTTTCTGAGGGAAGCTATGTATACTTGAAAGTATCACCAATGAAGGGAGTGGTTCGGTTTGGAGTAAAGGGAATGCTGGCACCTCGATACATTGGACCTTTCAAATTTATAAAGCGGTGTAGAAAGCAAGCTTACCGGTTAGAGTTGCCTGAACAACTCGCTACTGTACATAATGTGTTCCATGTGTCTCAGTTAAAGCAATGTTTGTGAGTGCCTGACCAAGTGATGAATTATGAAGGCGTGGACATTCAGCCAGATTTGATTTATTCAGAGTATCCAGTCAAAGTGCTTGATCAAAAGGACCGAGCAACCCGAAGTAGAACTGTTAGGTTCTATAAAGTGCAATGGGATCAACACTCGGAAGAAGAGGCCACGTGGGAATCTGAAGATTTTCTGTTGGAACATTTTCCAGATTTCCTCGCTTCTATATAGGTATGTGTTTCGCCGACCTAGGAAAAGCTTACATTGGTACCTTAGGGAAAAATAATAGATTTAGATCCTGACACATTTCGTTTTCGATTACTTAGCCAATCATTCCAATCTCGTGACGAGATTTCTTTAAGAGGGGACGAGCTGAAACACCTCTCGTGTTTAAGTCAACTAAAACCTGACATGTCATCATGAGCATGGAAAGCATTCATGTAGCAACACAAAAGGTGCATTTACAATTTGCATATAACTTGATCTCAAATGCATCATATGATTGTTTATTTCTGTTTTATGCTATGAATGTGTGATAATTAGGGGATTGTAATTGGCTGATTTCTAGTAAAGGAGGGTTTTGGGAGGAAACATGTGTATGGGAAATCTACAAGTCCTTATAGTAGCTCTCTATGATAAATACTAGGATCTAAGCTGAATCAGGGTATGGCCCTAAAAGCAAAGTTGTAGATACTGCTGAGAGGAACAACTTTGGTACATAAAGTTAACAAAAATTCTGCACAGAATTTGAATTAAGACAAAATTGTTTGAACCCTAAAACCTACCCTTGAACCACAGTTTACAAACCAATGAGAATCTGCCCTTGGTCCTTTAATCAAAGTTGTAGGGATTGGCAAATGTGACAACTTTTATGTTTACAGAAATTGAAGTTCTTCCGGAAATTTCAAAGTATTTGAGAAATCAATTTAGGTCAAATTTGAATTCAAACTCTAATTCAAAAACTAAGCCGAATTGGCACACGGTTCTTTAAGAAAGTTTGTAGATCACAAAATTCTGAACAACTTTCATTCTTACAGATTTTGCACTTCAGTTCAAAATTTGGTCGCAATTTGAAAGGGGACAGGACTCACTGTAGCCACAGTGCCTGGACCCTTGCATGGCCACCACGACGGCCGACGCGGACGCAGCGCTCGTCCGGCGCCGACACGCCGCCTCCACATGCCAGCCCGCGCAAGCGCATGCGCAATGCGTTGGCACGCCATCCGCGCACCACCTCGCCTATAAAAACCTCACCGCCGCCGCGCTTTCATCCTTTCCCCTCTCCTCTGTCTTCGCCGGTGGACGCAGGAGGGGTCGTCGTCAAATTCCGCCGACGTCAAGCCACCATGCCCCTCTCCAACTCTCACACTACTCCGTCGTGACCCCGAACACCTCCCTGAACTGTTGGTTCGGAGCCCAGACGCCTTCATTGCCCGGACCGAGCCTTTCTTCCCCAACTCCGGTGAGCCGCCGCCGCGGACGTGTTCGACGTTGTGCGGTAAGTGGGGAGCTCCTCGGGTCAATTCGTTGCGCCATTAGCTCCGCCTTGATGCGTTGTCTTGCATGGGATCGACGCTTGGGTCTCTACCGCGCAGGGACCGCTGTAACGCCGTCGCGGAGCCTCGGACTGCCGCCACCATCGACCTCCATCTTCCCGAGCTCCTCCGACCGAACCGACGCGAGCACCAGCCGTAGGTGAGCACCCTGGTGCCGATGCTTGCCTCTGTTTGATCGCTACCGCACGGGTTCGTCGGGAACGTCGGTGCGCCGCCGGGCATGGCGTGGCCGAGCCGCCATTGCCGCGGCCGCCGTGTCTCCGGTCAACACGTCGTGCGGTAAGTGGGGAGCTCCTCGGGTCAATTCGTTGCGCCATTAGCTCCGCCTTGACGCGTTGTCTTACATGGGCTCGACGCTTGGGTCTCTACCGCGCAGGGATCGCCGGAACGCCGTCGCGGAGCCTCGGACTGCCGCCACCATTGACCTCCATCTTCCCGAGCTCCTCTGACCGAACCGACGATAGCACCAGCCATAAGTGAGCAGCCTGGTGCCGATGCTTGCCTCTGTTTGATCGCTACCGCATGGGTTCACCGGGAACGTCGGTGCGCCACCGGGCACGGCATGGCCAAGCCGCCATTGCCGCGGCCGCCGTGTCTCCGGTCACTTATAGCCCCAACCGAGCTCATGTATGTGTTCGTGGCGCATAGGGTAGCATTGTGGTGGTGTTGGTTTAGTCGCTGGCCTCGCCGTCCGCGAGATCGGCCGGCGGTCAGCGCCGCCGCGCGCCTGGACAAGGCCCTGGGCTGGCCTGACGACCGGGTCCCGCTTGTCAGTGACTAGGCTTAGGGTTTTTCAATTTCAGCGAATATGAATAGTTGGCCACTTTGTTATTTTTGCTGTATTTTTGTTATAGCTCCAAAAATTCTGAAAACTTTTGTGTAGACTCTCTGACCTGTGTAGAAATTTGCAAAATATGAAATTGAGAATTTGGACAAGTTTTGATGGTGTATTAAAATAGCCGATTAATTAGCTTTAGCACTTTAAATAATTTTTGTAGGCCTTTCCTGAAGTCCAAAAATTGTGAAATCAATTTTGTGATACTTTGCAGCACCTAGTACACCTCTCCAAAAATTATGAGCCTTTTTGGTAAAAATCAATTTTTAGCCTTAATAATTAAGCCTTTAATTAAATAATGGTTGTTTGATTGATTAATTTGATTCTGCAATCTCATTTGTTCTATCATGTTGTCAAAAGTTATTTTGTCACTGTTATGTTAATTGAGTCTATTCACACAGAAAGTTTTGGGTTAGGAGAAAAACCTTTGGTGAAACCCTAGTTATGTTGTCTAACAAACTAAATGTTTAATTAACGACTTATATATATGAATGAGTTAATTACTGTTGGAAGGAATCATGATATACAAAGTTGTAATTATGTTCTTGTTAAGTTCTCTACTGAATGCCTATGTTATGGGTTAAGCACTTGACCATTGTGATCATGCTTGACATGAAACTAGCCCTTGCATTGTTCCTGTCATTTTCTGATCAGATTCGATGGAAATAAGATATCACCATGATAATGAGGTTTTCTTTGAAATGTTGTATAGCAAAGTTGTAGCACTTTTGTATATCTAGCTGCTCCTAAAATTTCGTAATTTTTGGATGTATGAGTTGGGAGATATGCTTGTTCAATCTGGATCATAAAAACTATCCAGAATCTGGACAGTTTTTATAAACTAAACTGTTAGGAGTATTTAACTTGTGAATCAGCTCTGGTGTATTATAAGAAAATTGTAGAGGATTTCATATGCTTTCCAGAATGGTTTAGATCATGATTTTTGATGATTCTGAATTTCAGTTATGGTCTGTGGAACAGAGGTGTATGAATCTGTCCAGAATCTGGACAGATTTAACCAAATGAAATGTTTGGTCCATTTGACCCTGGAATCAACTCTTGGGTATTACAGCAAAGTTGTCTTCTACTCTAAACTATGGCCTCTAATTTCCACCTAGACAAAACCTATGCAAGAAAGAAACTATCTAAAGTGCAACTAAGGTTTTGTTATGTGTGTTTGCTATCTCTACCGCAAAAGGAGTTATGCAACCTAGTTTCCAAACCTATCAACTAGCAAAAGTAAGGTAGGAAAGGTAAAGCACATAAACAATGTAGCAATGTAAATGCGGAAGCTAAAGAGTGTGATAGAGATGCAAACTCCCGTCGATGACTCTGGTATTTTTACCAAGGTATCGAGAAGCGTGCAAGCTTCCCCCTAGTCCTAGTTGGAGCCCCTCGCAAGGAATCCCTCGCAAGGGCCAAGCTCCCAGTCGGGTAACTCTGTGGATAGCTCCGGTCCTTCCCCACGTGCAAGTGGGTCTCCGGATAAGCCACTCGTGGCAAAGCCTCTCCCAGATGCTCTCCGCCGTCTTCACTATCAAGCTTCCGGCCGAAACGCCGTGGGCCTTGTTCCCTTCGGTACACGGAGGCGGCCACACCACAAACTTGGTTGGTGTGGTCTCGCAAGACTACAAGCCCCGCCGATGTACAACCACGGTGCGCGCAAGCACCGATAGATAAGAGGTTTTCAACCTCACTAAATACTAGGCCTAACACCTAGAGCAAGCACAAAGCGGTTGTCTAACTAGCTTAAGCACTTCGCAAAGCACATATACTAATCACCTAGTATATCACTTAAGCACTTTGGTGGCTAGAGCAACTAAATATGTGTCTATACACTTGGTACACTTCCTTGAGCTCCAACCTTATGTTGTTGGCCGGCCATGGGGGTATATATAGAGCCCCAACCAAATAGAGCCGTTGGGCAAGAAGATGGGCGATTCTGCCATAGACCAGACACGCTTCACGTCCTTACCGGACGCGTCCGGTCACTCACAACGGCTAGTTGGCCGACTGCATAGGCACTGACCGGACGCTGACATGAGTCCGGTCACAGATGATCGGACGCGTCCGATCATGATTTTGTGCCTCTGGAACCTCTTTGTGTTCGATCGGACTCAGCTGAGCTGCAGCGTCCGATCGTCCTCGAAGCGTCCGGTCACGCGGTCACGCTGAGGAACAGTAGCATTGGTGCATCTTATCGCAACTGTCGCAGCGTCCGGTCACATGAACGTGGCGCTGCCGGCTGGTGGTGCTGACCAGACGCATCCTGGCCAGCGTCCGGTCACTGCTTGGGCAGCGTCCGGTCACTCCTTTTTCTTCAGTTTCTCGCAGTTTCTTGCGTCGTCTTCGTTCCATTCTTGTGCCTTGGACTTTGCTTGATCTTGAGGGTCTTCTACTGATCTTCTAATATCTTGCTTGAGGTGTTGATCATCGGATCATCACGAAGCCTCTGTCCAAGTCACATTTGCAACCTATTGGACTACAAAACAAACACTTGCAAACATATTAGTCCAATTTGGTTATGTTGTTCATCAAACACCAAAATCCGAAGTTAAATGGTCTGAGGTCCATTTTCCTTATAATCTCCCCCTTTTAGGTGTTTGATGACAACACGACCAAAGCAAGCAAATAAACAATACATAATTTAAAATGCAATCTACTTGCTAGGATGCAATGCAAAGGCAAGATCATATGATGTTTTAAAAGATACCACAATGAGACATATTTAATCTAACATATCTTGCCCTTGCCATAGAGTCCCTCTTTGTGACTTTATGGATTAAGACTCCCCCTAACTCCATAAATCACTTCCTCCCTTTTTGAACCATTCCCATGAAAATAACCATAGAAATTTTGAAAATTTGATTTTGGTTATTTTGTTTGGGCTTGTTTTTGGTCCCTACATTCTCCCCCTTTGGAATAAAACACCGAAAAGGAAGACATTAAAGCTCAAGAGAGGAAACATTATATAAGCTAAAACTCCCCCTAAGTATATGCATACATATGGTGTAAGGCAAAGCATATGCATAAAGGGTAATTTAGTGCATAAAGGAGTTTAATCTATATAATGTATGGAGAATAGCATATGAAAAATAAAATGAAATCGACATAATGACATTGGTTAGGAATACCATATGTAGATATGAAATGAATCAAAGTTACGCATGATGCTTGTCTCCGAGAACTCCATTTTCCTTGCAATGAGATTACTACACACATGATAAACTTGAAGATAGTGTTAGTCTCAAAGCTTCCAAATTGTAGAGTAAACTCCCCCTAAAAGTGTGCAGACAAGTTTGTCATATTTGTAGGAGTCATGCACAATGACTTGCAAGGTCAAACTACCATTTTCCATATTGACATCACAAGAAATGTGACACCAATTGAGGATGGTAATCGGGGTAGTTTATCTATAATTTGGACTTTGGCACATATAAGATAAATACAAAGTAAAAGAAGCTATGTTCTGTGCTTCTAACCAATTAAGACGATGTAGGTTTGCTCTAAGGATAAAAAAGAAACCGAGCAATCCTACCATATGATAAGCCTAATGTGTGCATGACAAAAGATATGAAAATACCAATGCAAACCTAGGCAATGAAGGAACTAGATGCTAAAAGTAATTGCAAGAATTTAAATCTAGTTACCTATCATGGGAGGGGGAACTTGGGTCCATAGTACCCACTTACATACTTGGTAATGACATGATCCAATGTGAAGCACCCCATGATATGCACCCAAAACTTGGCCAAGTCTCCAAATTCCACGTGGTCCACTTGACTACTCACATCCCTTTCGAGACCCAAACCTTTTTGGTGCTCTTCATGGTTGTGATAATGTCCTTCGGCACCCAGATACATTTGGCTCCATTGTTGGCTTGCTTGTTCACCTTTATGGCCACCACCTTGTCATTCTTTTTCTTCTTCAAGAGATAGGGTGTGGAGGCCTTCTTGTTCACCTTGTTGGTGTAGGTGTTGGAGAGCTTTCTTGTTTGCTTTTTGTTTTTCGCTTTCTTCTTTTCTCCCCCATGCTTCACCTTGCACTCATAGGACTTATGGCCTTCCTTGTGGCAAACATAACAAACCACCGTTTGCTCCTCATCAAGCTCCTTCACTCCCTTGATGGTGTTATCTTGATGAGTTTGGGTTTGCTTCGCCTTTCCTTTTGCTTGGGTCAAGTCTTTGGTGAGGCGAGCCACTTCTTGCTTTAGTAGCTCATTTTCCATTGCAACTTCTTGTGTACATGTATCTACAATCATATTCTCAACACAAGCTTGTTCGCACATGGGTGAGTCTAAATCAACTAAGTCAATGCAAGAAGTAGAGGCATCCTTTTTAGGTATATCAAAGATTGATTTTTCAATTTTAGGTGCCTCGATGGGGTGTGCTTCGATGGTTTCAAGATTGGCAACTTTGTTAGTTAGCTCATCACAATATTTGCACATAATTTCCATTTTAGCAAGCAAACTTTTGTAAGCATCTTGTGTGGTAGCTAACTTTGCTTTTAGTTTTTCATTTTTCTTAACAAGTTGCTCATCATTACTTGTGCTATCATATGTGCTTGCACTAGCCTCAAGTTTCTCAATTTTATTAGATAGCTCAACATTTAGGTTTGAAAAAGTTTCATATTGATGAAGCATGGCATTGTAAGCTTGTTGAGAACTATCTAATTTTTCTTTTAAGGCATTTATTTTCTTTTGTTGGCTAGTGCAAGCCTTAGCATATTTGAGATTATCTTGCACAAGTTCATTATAAGAAGGTAGCTCATCATCACTGTCACTATCACTATCACTAGAGATAGAGCCTGAGTTACCTCGTGCCACAAGGCACATATTTGAGGAGCTCGATGATGAGTGATTGTCGTCATGCCTCTTGTGTTGGGCTTCATCATCACTTGATGAATCATCCCATGTCTTGATGGTGGTAAGAGCTTTGGCCTTGCATCCCTTCTTTTTCTTGTCATTGGGTGTGGGCTTTTGTTTTGGACAATCTTCCACAAAGTTCCCTTTCTTGCCACATCTATAGCATCCCTTTTTTATTTGCACTCTTCTTTGATCGGTGAAGAGGCAATCTTCTATGGTGATGGGCACACCCTTGACATTGAGATTGCGGATCATCCTCTTCACTCCTTTCATAAGCTTGATTGTTTCTTCTTCTTCTAAGGAGGAGTCGGATGAGGTGGAGGCTTGATCATCACTTGATTCTTCATCTTCATCATCCTCTTCTTCTTCACTTGAGGAGCTTGAGCTTGTCTCAACTTGCTTTTTGCCCTTCATCTTTTTGTGCTCACATGTGAGAGCAATGTCTTTGCTTGATGAAGTGGCTTCTTCTTGACCCATCTTGCGTGACATCTCAAATGCCACCAATTTGCCAATGACAATGGCCGGGGTCATGGTGCTCAAGTCCTCCATGTTGTGGAGGATGGTGATGATGGTTGCATATTTGTTCTGTGGAAGTACAGAGATGATCTTCCTCACAATATCCGCATCACCTAGCTTTGTAATTCCTATAGAATGGAGCTCATTGATAATTAGATTCTAACGAGAATACATATCACGAACAAGCTCATTATCATTCATTTTAAAGGAATCATAGCTTGTTTTTGTTAAGTGATGTTTTTGCTCACGTACATTACTTGTACCATCATGGAGCTCATGTAGCTTTAACCAAATTTCATGAGATGTTTGCAAAGTAAAAACTTGGTTAAAGACATCCATGCTAATAGATTCAAATAAGCAATTTTTAGCTCTAGCATTAAGATGAATTTCTTTTTCATCACCCGTGGTAGGCTTCTCGAGATTCTTAATGGGTTTCATCTCGTCGCGGGTGACTCTCCAAACACCTAGATCAACGGCTCCTAAAAAGCAAGCCATCCTAGCACTATAGTAAGGGAAGTTAGTGTCGTCAAAGTGTGGAGGCCTAGAGATATCCATCCTAACCTCTCTTAGGGGCGTCGGCTCAAAGGCGATGAAGCCAAGAGTCCACAAGAGAGCCAACTGGCTCCGATACCAATTGAAAGGACCGTGACGCCTAAGAGGGGGGTTGAATTTGGCAATTTAAAACTTCTACTCTAAACTATGGCCTCTAATTTCCACCTAGACAAAACCTATGCAAGAAAGAAACTATCTAAAGTGCAACTAAGGTTTTGTTATGTGTGTTTTCTATCTCTACCGCAAAAGGACTTATGCAACCTAGTTTCCAAACCTATCAACTAGCAAAAGTAAGCTAGGAAAGGTAAAGCACATAAACAAGGTAGCAATGTAAATGCGGAAGCTAAAGAGTGTGATAGAGATGCAAACTCCCGTCGACGACTCTGGTATTTTTACCGAGGTATCGAGAAGCGCGCAAGCTTCCCCCTAGTCCTCGTTGGAGCCCCTCGCAAGGAATCCCTCGCAAGGGCCAAGCTCCCAGTCAGGTAACTCCGTGGATAGCTCCGGTCCTTCCCCACGCGCAAGTGGGTCTCCGGTTAAGCCACTCATGGCAAATCCTCTCCCGGATGCTCTCCGCCGAAACGCCGCGGGCCTTGTTCCCTTCGGTACACGGAAGTGGCCACACCACAAACTTGGTTGTTGTGGTCTCGCAAGACTACAAGCCCTGCCGATGTACTACCACGGTGCGCGCAAGCACCGGTAGATAAGAGGTTTTCAACCTCACTAAACACTATGCCTAACACCTAGAGCAAGCGCAAAGTGGTGGTCTAACTAGCTTAAGCACTTCGCAAAGCACCTATACTAATCACCTAGTATATCACTTGAGCACTTTGGTGGCTAGAGCAACTAAATATGTGTCTATACACTTGGTACACTTCCTTGAGCTCCAACCTTATGTTTTTGGCCGGGCATGGGGGCATATATAGAGCCCCAACAAAATAGAGCCGTTGGGCAAGAAGATGGGCGATTCTGCCATCGACCCGACTCACTTCACGTCCTGACCGGACGCATCCGGTCACTCACAACGGCTAGTTGGCCGACTGCATAGGCACTGACCGGACGCTGGGATGAGTCCGGTCACAGATGATCGGACGCATCCGATCACGATTTTGTGCCTCTCGAACCTCTCTATGTTCGATCGGACTCAGCTGAGCTCCAGCGTCCGATCGTCCTCGATGCGTCCGGTCACGTGGTCGCGCTGAGGAACAGTAGCATCGGTGCGTCCGATCGCAACTGTCGCAGCGTCCGATCACACGAACGTGGCGTTGCCGGCTGGTGGTGCTGACCGTACGCATCCTGGCCAGCGTCCGGTTACTGCATGGGCAGCGTCCGGTCACTCCTTTTTCTTCAGTTTCTCGCAGTTTCTTGCGCCGTCTTGGTTCCATTCTTGTGCCTTGGACTTTGCTTGATCTTGAGGGTATTCTACTGAGCTTCTAATATCTTGCTTGAGGTATTGATCATCGGATCATCACGAAGCCTCTGTCCAAGTCACATTTGCAACCTATTGGACTACAAAACAAACACTTGTAAACATATTAGTCCAATTTGGTTATGTTGTTCATCAAACACCAAAATCCGATGTTAAATGGTCCGAGTTTCATTTTCCTTACATATACTACCATGTCTTTTTGTCCTAAAAATGCAGGAGCCACGTACCAGCGGGCAATTCAGAAGTGCCTAGACGAAGAAATCTAGGCAGAGCTCGTAGCTGCATACGTCAACAATATCGTCGTGAAGGCTAGGCTCGGCCCCACAGCTGATATATGATTTGCGCAAAACCTTCAAAGCACTGAACTAGTTTCGGTGGAAGCTCAAACCCAGAAAATGCACATTCAGGGTTCCGTCTAGCATACTGCTAGGCAACATGGTAAGCAAAGATGGCCTAAGGCCAAACCCCAAGAAGATCCAAGTTGTTCTAAAAATGAAGCCCCCAAGGTGTGTGAAAGACGTCCAAAAGCTGACAGGGTGCATGGCCGCATTAAGTCGCTACATCTCACGGCTTGGAGAAAAGGCCTTGCGTTCTTTAAGTTGCTCAAAGCTTCCGAGAAGTTCGAGTGGTCGGAAGAAGCCAAAACCGCCTTTCAAGAGCTAAAACAGCTCCTCACAACGCCACCATTACTAGCCGCACCGAGAGACGGCAAGACCCTACTGCTATACATCACGGCAACGGATCGAGTGGAGAGTACGGTCGTGGTCGTAGAGCGTGAAAAAGAGGGACAGGCCTACAAGGTTCAGCGTCCAATCTACTATGTCAGCAAAGCACTCAATGATTAAAAATCCACGTATCCTTAGGTGCAAAAGCTGATATATGCAGTGCTAATCACTTCTCGGAAGTTGCGGCATTACTTTGATTATTTCACAATCGCGGTGGTTACTGAGTACCCACTAGGCGTCATCTTACGCAACAAGGATGCCAACCGTCGGATAATAAAGTGGGCTCTAGAATTGAGTCCTTTCTCGCTCGAGTATCGCAGTCATACTTCCATCAAATCCCAGGCGCTTGTCGACTTCATAGTTGAATGGATAGACATGACAACCCTAGTACCAACAACCAGTACTGAGCACTGGGTGATGTACATCAACAGGTTGTTAAATCTCGAAGGCGCGGGTGCCGGGGTGCACTTCATCTCACCTTCTGGAGACAAGCTGAGCTATGTTCTCCACATTCACTTCAAAGCATCCAACAACGCTGCAGAATACGAGGCCTACCTGCACGGCCTCTAAATTGCTATCGAGCTGGGAGTCAAAAGACTAGAAGTTTTTGGTGATTCGGCCTTGTTCATAAATCAAGTCAACAAAGTTTGGGATGCCACCAGTGAAAAGATGGACGCTTATGTCGCCCAGATAAGAAAACTTGAGGGAAAGTTCTATGGCTTGTAGTTTCAACATGTAGTGCGGGCAGATAACCAAGCCGCCGATGCCCTCTCCAAGCTAGGGTCATCCAAAGCTCAGATACCACACGGCGTGTTCGTCCAAGACCTGGTCAAGCCGTCTATTGATGAAGGGCCATGCGGTGCCGTGGAGCAGCCCTTGGCTGACCAGACAATCGCCGTCGTCAAAGAAACAGGCAATGATTGGAGGGAGCTATTCATAAAGTATTTGACCAGCGCAGACATTCCCCAAGACAAAGTCGAGACAGAGCGCCTCATCCGGCGTAGTAAGCAATATGTCTTGGTCGACGGGAAACTCATGCGCAAGAATGCAAAAGACGAGTTGCTTCTAAAATGTGTCTCAGGAAGAGGGCGCACGCATCCTGGAAGACATCCACGCCGGCATATGTGGTAATCACAACGCTTCCTGGACGTTGGTTGGGAAAGCATTCCGAGTAGGTTTCTACTGGCCATCAGCAGTTGCGGACGCTGAAAGGCTAGTTAAATATTGCGAAGGGTGCCAATTCTTCGCCAAACAAATCCACATACCAGTGCATGACCTCTAGGCTATATCAGCATCCTGGCCTTTCTCATGTTGGGGCTTAGATATGATTGGACCACTCAAAACGGCTCTCGGAGGACTCAAGTACGTGTATGTCATGATTGACAAATTTTCCAAATGGATAGAGTACAAGCCGCTGGTGAAATCTACAGCACAAAAGGCAGTAGAGCTGCTCGACGATATCATCCACCGTTTTGGCCTGCCTAATTGCATCAATACCGACCTGGGCTCCACTTTCACAGTGCGGATTTATGGGACTTCTGCGAAGACAGAAGCATAGTCGTGAAATATGTATCTGTAGCTCACCCAAGAGACAATGGGCAAGTCATGCGGGCAAACGACATGATACTCGAAGCACTAAAGAAGAGCTTGTACAGGGTGAACGATAAAGACCCAAAGGTTGGTTGATGGTTGAAAGAGTTATCGGTGGTGGTATGGGGACTCAGAACACAGCCTAGTCGTAACACAGGCGTCTCCCCGTACTACATGGTGTTCGGTGCCAAAGCGGTCTTACCAGCGGACATCATGTTCAGATCTCCTAGAGTAGAGCATTATGACCAGGAGAAGTCCGACCAGGCCAGAGAGCTAGAGGTCAACTGCATAGAGGAATGGAGATTGGACTCATGCATCCGCACTGTGAAATACATTGAAGGGATCCGAAGATACTTCAACCGTAACATGAAAGAAAGACTTTTTGCTACAGAAGACCTGGTCCTCAGGAGAATCTAGAACACTGTCGGTCTACACAAACTTTCGTCTCACTGGGAGGGCCCTTACCTGGTCAAGCAAATCACAAGACCGACCTCCTACAGACTGTGTGACCTCAACGGCACTGATGTCCCAAATTCTTGGCACATCGACCAGCTTCGACGCTTCTATTCGTGACTACTGTTTGGAGTTAAAAGATATGTACTTATCCCTGTGTTTTCATACAATTCAATAAATAAGAATGTTCGTCATTTGTTAGCTTTTTTTGTTTTTTCTCCATCGTCAATATGAATAAGCAAACCCAAACAAATTCTCATATAACATACCCTGGTTGAAAGAAAATTTGTCACAACATCTGGTCACTTAAAACTTTAAAATTACATTTTTAAACAAAGGCTAACTAATAAAGTTTGTGGTACTATGGAGCGTTGGGTTCCTCATGCTCCCCACATAGGTCCAAATCTTTTACAAGAACGGCAACCGTCTCCCAGGATTGTTCGCAGAGCTCGGACACCTGGACTTCTGAAGTGTTCCTGGGGAAGCCGCTCTCTAGCCTCCTCACGTCCACCCCGAATAATGCGCATGTGCCACCGCCAGCACGTACGAGGCAACCTGTTCACCAGCTCCAGCCATGAATTTCTTCATAGCTGGCCATAACCCGGCGCACTGCTCCACCACACTGCTTGGTTGGGGCGGGAGCTCAATAGACTGGTCGGCTGCGTACACTGCATCTATGACAGGAGCAACCTCCGGACCATAGCATGGCACTGCACCTCCCAAAGCCTCGCCTCCTCGCAAGCCATCGCGACCTGGTTCTGCCAGGAATGACGTTTCTCTAAATCAAAGCAAATGTCGAGTCACTACAAGTAATCAGACAACAAAACATACAACATCAACAGCCAATCAGGTAACCTTCAAGCTCTTTCTCGAGGTCATCAGCCCGGGCTTTCTCCCTTTTCGCTGCGGCCTCGCTATCTTGCACTTTCATCTTTTCTATGGAAACATGCGAAGCCAGCTCTGTTTGCAAAAAAGGAGGGTTAGCAGGGAGTTCAACTATTAAGCAGCTAAAGATGGTAAAATGGTACCTTCATTTTCGCGAAGCAAGCGGCTGATCTCTGAGGCCTGACCTCGAGTTGCCTCACGGAGCTCAATTTCAACCCGCCGGGCGTCGTCCAAATCAGTTCGATAACGCCCACACGCTTCTTCTAGTTTTTGCTTCACATCCGCCAGGGGGCAATTGACTCATAGCATCAACGCCGTTCTTCCGACACGTCCGACAACCCCTGCAAATCATCAGAGTTATCAAGTTTAATCACTAACTGTTCCAGCCTTACACAAAATCTCTAAATATATTACTTGTGCATATTTCCGGAGTTGGTTCAACATCCGGTCAAAGTTCTTCAGCAGGAGATTGTCCGCGTTCTCCTCATGAAAGACCCACTCACCGGCCCGTTGACGCGCCACACGAACCAAGCGCTCAGGAGACCTCGGTGGATGAGGTATCTCCTCGATTTCGTCCTCGGGGATCACCTGGACCTCCTCAGCTTTAGCCCGGTCCGTGGCGTGTCCGATAGTGCCTTCTGTGGAGCCCGCCGACCCAAGAAAGTCAAGGGGTACCTCCTAGGGCAGACGCTGGTCAGGAGTTTCAACTCTGCCAGACCCCGCTTCGCCCTCTCTAGGACCAGCTCCATCAGAGGTCGGCTGCCCGCTGCCTTCGGCACCCGTACCACCTCCCGCCCCTGGCGCCTGCCCTTCGGCCATTCTATTGTTGGACTAGTCGGGCTCAGCATCAGGAGCCCTGACCAGCCCGAGAACTTCATCGCTGGTAGCAGGTTCAACCTCAGGCACAAGATCCATGTAAAATGTTTAGTTCAAACCAAGTTGCTCCTACAGATATGCAGTCGCACAGTTAAAGATTGGACACTTACAAGTGGCTGATGCGCAGACTGCCACTCAGTCTTGGGCCACTGGTTTTTTGTGCCAACGAGGGTGGCGAGACCAGCACTGCCGACCTCGCCGGCTCTTCGACCCGAGCTCGCTTGAATACAAGCGGCTCATCTTCGTTGTCGTCGTCATCCCAGTCGCGGATCGACCCGGATGTGTTTTGGCGACCGTCGCCGCAGATACTCAAGGAGCCACCTATCCGTGCCGTCCTTGACGAAGACCTCATGGTGGCCCCACGACTGCCAATTGGGTGCTTCCCCGTAGCCTTAACAACACGTGGGTTGGCAGCCTTTTGGCCCGATGTACTTTTCTTCGCCCCTTCAGTTGCCGCCTCTCCCGCCTAGGGGAGAGGGTGTTGGCCACCTGCCGGCCGAGGGTCAACCCCCTCCAACCAGTTGGTCGATGGCACATCCGAGATGTAAACTCCGAAGTGATCCTGCAAAAGCTAAAATCTGGCTACTCAATCACTCCAACAAAGTATTAGTAACAACAAAGGTGTCGAACAACAAAAACGAGAACTCCCATCTTGAATGGGTCGCGCCAGACTAACCAGATGTGTTACTTTATTTGTTTGCTTCCAATCTGAGAACTGGAGCACCGCATGCACACGCCTCTCCAACTCCTTCACCTCTAGATCCTCCGCGCTCTCACGGGTCGGGTCGGGGCGCCCCGTGTACTCATAGCCGGGCCACACCCTCTCCTTGCACGGCTGCACCCGACGGTACAACAAGTTGGTTGTGACCTGAATCCCGTCGACCATAAGCCCATTCACCAACCAAAGTAGCTCCAAGACCTGTTCCATTTCACTTACAGAGGGCTTCGTCGACGAAGTCCGGCTCGACTCAACGCTCTTGCCAACACTGCAAGTCACAGGAGGAGTCTGGCACTACGTCATGTAGAACCATTTCTCTTGCCAGCCGCTCACATTACTTTGAAGGGGAACCGTGATTTATTCAGATGCCATCGACTCCCGCAGCAACACATACGCACTTCTCGTAATGTGGGACCCGCGGTTATTTTTTAACAATTGAAAAAAATAGCGGAAGAGGTTGAAGTGCGGCTGTATCCCAAGATATGCCTCGAATAGATGGATAAAGATAGAAATGGAGAGGATGGAGTTCGAGCCAAGATTGCAGAGCCCGATTCCCTAGAAATGAAGGAGTTTCCGAAGAAACGCATGGCAAGGAAGACCAAACCCCCTAATAAAATAATCCTAAAAAATGACTATTTCATCGCTATTTGGGTGGGGATAGGTCTCACCACTCGATGCCCGCCAGCCGCCGGTCATCTTGTCCGTAAGAAGGCCACCGGAGACGAGGCGGTTGATGCTCTCCTCCGTGCTCTTCGAAGGCAGCCATTCTTGATCCATCTTGATAACTAGAGCCGCTGCCGATTTCTTCGCCTTCTGCGCCATCAGATCTACTGGAGAAAGTGGGAACGGAGTTCACGAAAGCTTCTCAAGATCTAGGGCTACAGTACGAGGCGGTAATCGTGAAGGAGGTAGAAAAATGAGGAATGGCAATGGGCGGAGTGAGGGATGACCTTGGCATTGTTTTTTTTATAAAGACAGCGCAACCTTTCGGGCCTAGGGTTTTTTGGAAACCGCGCCTCGACTGTTCGCATGACGGCGAATCATATAACTCTTGATATGGCCCAATCCAAAGCCCAAATGCAAAGCCCACGGTAAGTAAATAAAGCTTTTTTTCTCCAGTAAACTAAATCATACAAATCCTGCACCAGCCTTGTCAGCAAAGCTGGGGACTAGTTAGATGACCAGTTACAGGCACACACGTGGCAGAGCCGCGTCGGCTTCACGACCAGCTTCACCAGCTATACTCGGGACTGGTCGGCCCTTTTGCCATCCTTCTCAGCAAAGCTGGGGACTGGTCAGATGACTAGTTACAGGCACACACGTGGCAGAGCCACGTCGGCTTCATGACTAGCTTCACCAGCTATACTGGGGACTGGTCGGCCCTTTCGCCAGCCTTCTCACCAAAGCTAGGGACTGGTTAGATGACCAGTTAAAGGCACACACGTGGCCGAGCCGCGTCGGCTTCACGACCAGCTTCACCAGCTATACTGGGGAATGGTCGGTCCTTTCGCCAGCCTTCTCAGCAAAGTTGGGGATTGGTCAGATGACGAGTTACAGGCACACACTTGGTAGAGCCGCGTCGTCTTCATGACCAGCTTCACCAGCTATACTAGGGACTGGTCGGCTCCTTCGCCAGCCTTCTCAGCAAAGCTGGGGATTGGTCAGACGACCAGTTACAAGCACATGCGTGGCAGAGCCGCGTTGGCTTCACGACCAGCTTCACTAGTGTTGACATCTCTTAGCATCACTTCAGATAACGGCGCCAAAAATGCAGGTAGACAAATCTAACAACATTACCCTTAACGTTAGGCTGTCACCACTAGCAGCGACACTAGAGACGTGGATGGTATTTATGATCTTTCCCTTATAAAATATGAAATGAGATTATCTGCAAGCGCATAGATAAAATACATCCGTTGTAGCATTTCACCAAGGAGAGTTTCCTAGGTATCGTTTATTTATAATGGAGCAATGCATATTGTTAGTTACCCGGTAGGAGATGAACATCTACTACTATGACACACACATGTATGATTATGATAAGAGTTCCACTAGATCTAGGTAAAACGATTGGAGGACATTTGGTTGGTGGATTCCGGGTGCTCAAGGCATATGGCCGGAAATGCTAAGTGGTTCTCCAGTCTTAGTCCAGTTGCCGGAAAGGAGTTTATCACCTTCGGCGACAATAGTAATGGTAAGGTGTTGTCCCGTGGGTCTGTGCGAGTTAATGAGCACTTTGTGTTGCGTGATGTTGCTCTTGTTTCTAACTTGCATTTTAACCTTCTTTCTGTTTCGCAACTTTTTGATGATGACTATGAGATTCGTTTTAAGCCGAATCTTAGTCATATTTTAGATCCTCAGGTCACCCTGGGCACCAAAAAACTGAGAACCGAGAACCGAACCGAAAAATACCGAAACCAAAAAAATTAGTTCCTGTTCGGTTCCTATTTCTCGGGAACCGAATTTACCGAGGTAAATACCGAACCAAACCGAATTTACCGAACCGAACCGAATTACTGAATTTAGCTGAAATGTGATAAGTTTGAGTGTTGTTATATTATTTATTATATTATTGTAGACTATTATATTATGTATGTTTGGCACTCACACTTATTGTCTTGTGGACTTTTACATGTATATGTATTTTGCACTATTATTATCTACGAAATCATGTCAAAATTAGTTTTTGAACATGCCATTACATCTTATACATTGTTAGTTCGGTAAATACCGGAACCGAACCGAATTTACCGATACCGAACCGAACCGGTACCGAATTTTTTTTGCAACCGATCAGTACCAATTTCTCAGAAACCGAATTTACCGAGGAACCGAACCGATTGGTTCGGTATTTACCGAATGCCCAGCCCTGTCCTCAGGGCAATCTTGTATGTTTGATTTCGCCCTTTGGGAAAGTCTTTTGTGTGAATTTCTCGGAGTCGTTTGGAATTTCTCGTTGTCTTGTGGCTGGACCTTCCTCCTCTGATCTTTGGAAGTGGCATAGGAGACTCGGTCACCTGAGCTTTGACTTGCTTGCAAGGCTTAGTTCACATGGCTTAATCCAAGGATTGCCCAAGTTGTGCATGGAGAAGGATCTTGTTTGCCATTCTTGTAGACAAGGGAAAATGGTTGCTGCTGCCCACCATCCGGTGAATCAGGTTATGACTAAGCGCCCTGGAGAGCTTTTACACATGGATCGTGTTGGTCCAGCTCGGGTGAGCTCGGTTGGGGGGAAGTGGTATGTGCTTGTTGTTATTGATGACTTTTTGAGATATTCGTGGGTTTTCTTTTTAGCTGAGAAAACTGAGACTTTCACCTTTGTTCACAATTTGATCTTGCGACTTCAGAACGAGTTCCCTAAGAACTCGATGAGAGCTATTTATAGTGATAATGGTACCGAGTTCAAAAACTCGGACTTTGAAAAGTTTTGTAACTTCTTGTGTTTGGAGCATCAGTTTTCTTCCCTCTACACACCGCCACAAAATGGTGTTGTAGAGAGGAAAAATCAGACCCTTGTTGAGATGGCCAGGACGATGCTCGATGAGCATAGGACTCCTAGGCGTTATTGGGCCAAGGCTATAAACACTGCATGTTATATTTCCAATCGCATTTTTCTCCGTGCGTTTTTGAAGAAGACTTCTTATGAGTCGCGATTTGGGAAGCAACCCAAAGTGAGTTATTTTAGAGTTTTTGGTTGCCACTGTTTTGTACTCAAAAGAAAGGCAACTTGGACAAGACTGAGTCTCGCTCTTCTAATGGTGTATTTTTGGGTTATGGTAATCATACTCGAGCATATCGTGTACTTAACCTTGATACTAACCGAGTCATGGAGACATCCGATGTCACCTTCGACGAGACCATGCATTGTCCTTCTTCTAGATTTGAGCGTGCAGGTGATCACGAGGTTGGCGAACCTCTTTTTGATGATGAGGAAGAAGGTGCTAAAGGGATTGATGATCCAGCACTACCTCCACCTGTTGTGCCAATTGGGTCGACTTCAACCATGACTGCTCGTGGCCCCGACCCATCTTCTTCCACTACATGGGGGTCGTGTGATCCACCACCTCGGGTTGTACCACTTGTACTCGAGAAGGCACCAGCTACTGTTGATGGGGAGGTTACATCAGCAAGGGAGGCACCACGACACATTCTGCGCCAACACCCACCTCAACAGATGATCGGTGACATCCACGAACGCGTCACTCGGTCAAGGTCACAACAAATCTCTCACTTTGCTAATTCTGCATTTGCTGCTGATTTTGAACCCCGATATGTTGGACATGCTTTATCTGATTCTGATAGGGTTAATGCCATGCATGAGGAGTTAGAAAACTTTGAGAGAAATCGGGTTTGGGTTCTTGTTCCACCACCTCCTGTGTGTCACCCTATTGGTACAAAATGGGTTTTAAAAAACAAACAAGGAGAGGATGGACATGTTGTGAGAAACAAGGCCAGACTTGTAGCCCAGGGGTATAGTCATAAGGAGGGGATATACTATGAGGAGACTTTTGCTCCTGTAGCTCGTTTGGAGGCAACTAGGATCCTCTTGGCTTTTGCTGCATCCAAGGGTTTCAAACTTTTTCAAATGGATGTCAAGAGTGTCTTCCTAAATGGCTACATAGAAGAGGTGTATGTGAGACAACCCCCCGGTTTCAAAAATCCCATGTTTCCAAATCATGTTTTTAAACTTCACAAAGCTTTGTATGGTTTGAAACAAGCCCCTAGAGCCTGATATGATAGGCTGAAAACCTTTTTGCTTGCTAAGGGTTTTAAAATGGGATGTGTAGATAAAACTCTCTTTCTCCTCAAGCAGGGCAATGGCACTCTTTTGGTTCAAATTTATGTGAATGATATCATTTTCGGTGGTTCCTCTCATGCTTTGGTTCCCAAGTTCGCAGATACTATGAGCAGGAAATTTGAGATGAGTATGATGGGCTTGTTGACATTTTTCCTCGGGTTGCAAATCAAGCAATCCCGAGATGGGACGTTCGTGCATGTTGACGTTTGTTAGTGCAAATAGAATATGAAAGATTCTGCAAGCGCACAGAACACCATCGTAGCATTTTACCGGGAGTATTCCAGGATCGTTATTAATATATTACCACTGGAAAGCAAGGGTCAAGAATCTGATAACTCACTATCATGCATCTACTAACTCAGAGTACTAATTAGACTAGAGCAGGAGTAATTGATAAATGATATGATATTGAATGGAAGCATAATAAAGAGAATTTAATGATAAATGTATAGATAACTATAGTGGGAGGACAACGGAAGAGATCAAGGTTCCTATGCACTTCACTATTACTTGGGTTCTAAGGTAACAAGGATGAAAAGATATAGCAGTCATATAATAACACTTCGGGACATCAGAACACCAACCATGGAAAGGGATGAGAAGGGGGTTTGGGAAGTTCTGACTACGATCCTACGAACATCAACTCGAACGTGATGGAATACGTAGGCCATTAGGGCTGTCACCACCTGGGGCTACCACAACTATCTGTGGGGTTGAGCACAACCTCAGGTAACCTATAGACTAAACACCAAGTCTAATCTATAGATTATTACTCTAATTATGGCCTATAACTAGAGCACTCGATGCGAGCGGAGATCCTATGATAGAACATAACAACTATACTAATCATAATATGAAAGTCATAAAGTAAATAAAGAAGATAAATATATTAAAGCATAAGTCTTACAAAGAAAAGATACAAAGACATAACAAAACTCTGAAGACTCCTCCGGAACCGGAGCGCAGCTCCGCTCTCCCTAACTCCCGACTAGAGCTAAGCTATTACATTGGAAAATCTAAACCTAATTACATAGAGAGGAGAGGTTGTCCTTCGACGGACGCCTCTACAAATACTCCCTAATGATGTTGTGTTGCCTCAGGAGGGGTCTTGGGTTTATTATATAGGGGCTCCTGGCCTCTCCTCCACCATGAGCAAGCGATGTGGGACTAAATCCTTTGCCATATGCACATGGGCCCAGTGACGCCCATATTATGATTAGTTGTGGGCCCCGCCTTCCGTGGGTTGCCTTCTCGTGTCTTCTGGAATGTTCTAGAATATTCCAAGTCATATCCATCGAGGACTCTCGCTCCGGGACTCCAAATATAGCAAATCATATGTTCGTTTCGATCGTCTCGATGAGGTCTTCGCAATGGTGTGCTCTATTTCATCACATGAGATACTTTTTTATGGTAAAAACATGGATGTCCTACAAAACAAGTGAGAGCACCAAAACTCGTGGAACTTGTTAGTTTCAAACCCTACAACTATGCTTTGTGATTCATTTAGTGTTATTTCATGCAATAGTTGATGGTTAATTATGAGCATTAGTGAGCGTCAACAAGTTCCCCAAGCTTAACCTTTGATAGTCCCTTAGCAAAGTCAAACTCAACAATGGATCAAGAGTTGCTGCAATATCTTCACTTCTAATAAGTACACATGCATTCAAACAAAAGTTCTCATTTGGATTAGAAAAAGATATCATATTATTTATCATGGGGCTTTGTACTTTACCATGAATCTTGAGTAATTGAAAGATAGAACGATCAAATCAAGCACTATGCCTCTAGCTCTTTCACTTCACCATTATCCCAGAGTTTTTATGAATTTTCAAAAAGGTTAAGAACATATGTTATCAAATTAAACAATGGATCCAATGCGAAAGTCAACCACACATTGAATCAAGAAGTGCATGTGCATGGAAAATGGAGGCGGATGCTCTTTTGAATATATCACTCTCTTCTGTTTATTAGAAACACATGGCTATTAGGCTAATTCTACTGTCGGGCACGTGCCCATTTTTTCTGATATTCATATTTTTTTCTCTCTTTTTTTTCTTTTTTTTCCTTTTTTTCGAGGTTCCGTACACTTGTCCTTTTTTATTTCCTCGGGATCTATCTTTTTGAGGTTTCGGACACTTGTCCCTTTTTATTTCATCGGAATTTTTTTTTCAATAGCCATATGCTTCCAACAAACTTTTGAGAGGATAGGAACAGGTAATCATGAGCATTTATGCGGAAGATGGATGAAATGTGTAAGTGATCTCAATTCAATAGTATGATAACTTCTCATAGGGTCAACAAAGCTTAATTTAACTCAATGCAATTATTAGTCAAATTTATATTGAGAAATCTCCGGAACTCTAGTGTTGTTTTAAAACAAGATAATAGTAGCTCAAATCATCACATATCATATCTGTCAATTACTTAGACTCTAGATCAAGCATTTGCTATCCATATATTTAATTTCATTTTAAGGCATCATTAATTTTTTAAACTTAGGAGAACTCATGCTTAAAGGTTAGGTACTTGAAAGAAATACAATAGAGCAACTATTCATCATTTCCATTTTAAGAAATTAGGGAGAGAGTTCTTCAGATTAGACATGCTTTATTTATTTAAGCTAACACACACTATAACCTATTACTTAAAAAGATTAAGATAGTAGTAAGACATACCTGAATTACGAAGATAACGAGGATGCGTCTCCCTCAAGCTAATCCCTTCGATTGCATCGAGCCTTCATGTGCCCGAATATTTTTGTTCTTTTTCATTTGCTCACATTTTTTTTGTATTTTGAATTTATTTATAGAAAGAAAACTTAAGAGGATAAAGATACTTACCTGGATACACGGGAGTGCTTTCCTCCAAGCTGAATGTTGACGTAGTCGTTCGATCTTGCAATCTAGCGGACTGGCGGTGATAATGTTCTTCCTCTATCGGAGCATTGATTGATGTTGATGCTTCTTGAAATAGTGCTCCAACAGTGGATGGAACATCCACTTGCTCGTCAGCTTTTTTTGGTCATTCAATCCTGTGAAACTCAAATAGACAACAAAACTTGTGGAATAGATTAAGTATTAGTGGTTGGCCACTCAAGCCTTAGTTGTCTAGAGTTTTAGTAAGATCTCTTTCTCAATATTTTTTTGTATTTTAGTTTTTTTGATGCAATGATAATTTAATAAAATGAATGTATTTTTATTTTTATTTTTATGCCACCATGGTGAATATTTCATGTGGGTTTTTACACACCACAGAATTATTCACATGAGGCTTTAGATTTTATGATGAAGTCCAATAAGTAAAATATATATATATTTTTTTGCAATGCTAATGCGGAAAAGTAAATATGCTATGGAGAAATAATGATGGAAAGTAAATATGCAAAAATAGAAACTAATGTAGAAAAGATAAATATGGATAACTACCGATTATACCTTTCGACGAGGGTTCAATGTTTTAAGTCCTCTGAACAGGACTTCTCACCATGTTCCTTCCTGAGGTGTGTCATTTGATCCTGATATGTAAACCTTGATAACTACACCTCTTGATAAGGTGTCACTCATGTTCTTCGTTCGCCCAGTAATTTGAAGTGAAACAATAATTGTAGAAGCTGACAGCATCTTGCTCAGTGTGCATGTTTTTGTAGATCCAGGACCTTCGCTCTGTAGAATTTGGGAATTGACAAACTTCTCCATGTTTTGCTCAAGAGTGTGTCCGGCTCATAAAGACAAGGTAGAGATCAAGTGCATGGGCTCTGTTGGTGGAAAAACACCAACAGAACCAAAAGTTTTGTTCATTCTTCTCTAACCTTAGGCACATTGAACAAGATAAACTTGTTGTTTATATATTCTATTCAAACTTAACATGAGTGATAGAATAAAAAGATGAGCATGAAAGTAGCATCGTAAAATATTTAACAGATCAGATTTCTTATCCTAAGGAAAGATAATATATGCATAATGTGTTGATGTTTTCATGATTGGATCTTCCAAAGGATAGATGCATAACATTTTAGCTCATTTAGTTAAGATAATGAGATTCAAGAGAGTAAAGCTAAGAACAAAGAGTAAAGAATTGAACATGTTGAGTTGATTAGGTTGGATCAAGTGAGGTGTAACTTAAACATGTTTGGTTTTTTATTTATGCGCATACCAGAATCAAAGAGAAGCATTTAATGTGATAGTCACTTACCTTGAAATGTTACCTTATTATTGAAGAGTGATTGTGTCGAACCACCTTGTGAAAGCTTCTCTTGTCTTGCTGTTTGTTGTTCATGAATGGCTTGTCTTTTCTTGCTTATCTCACAGTGGGCCAACTGAGTCTTGATCTCAACAGGTCCAGATGATGGAGACTTTGCCAACTATTCTCTTGATTTGTAGGGTCGGGTACTATCTCTCCATCTTCTAATTCTTGCAGTGTAGTGGCTTCATCCTTCATGATGTAACCCTCAATTCCTGGCAGTTGGTTCTTCCTTTATCGGTTGAGTCAATGTCTTCTCTTGGTTTTCTTCGGCTGCTCATAAGTGGTGTAGTTGTTAAAGAAGCAGCGACCCTTTTGATCAAAGATCCAAAAGTGGACGTCTCCAGGTCAAGAACGATCTTCCAAGAATGAGTGATGGATCATATTTTTCTTCTTGGATGGGGCAGCGTCTAGTTGCTTGTACCAATCAAAGTGTTGAGTAGGAGGTCAAAGTGTCTTGAAGCTGGATTTTTCCTTCTTCCCCTAGATCGCGAAGCGGATCTAGACAACGGAATCGTGTCTCCCCCAAGCTGGCTTGTCCGGTAGGTGGATGCCCAAATTTCTTCAACATGTTCATGTGTTGAATTTGTAGACCTTGTTGTGGTTGAAGTCGTACCACCTCACCCCCAAACTAGCTCTTGTGTTGCTTGATTAGAAGTGAGGAGAACTTCCACTGCTTGTCTTCAGTGTCCTAGCTTAAGCCTTGGGATGGCTCAAAGCTTGGCTGCCTTTGACATCACTTGTGACTTGTTTGATGATGAGTTTTGTCTATCCATGGTTTGGATTTTGGATCTTTAAGTTCACACCATGAACAAGCAAATCTCATCTCCTACAAAATGTTAGTGGACATATACCCGAAGGATTGCACTGAATTTGAAACATGGGTTGTTATCCACAACTTATGTGTTATTCATCCATGCTAATGAAAAGATGATTTTAAGATTACTTTAGCATAGACTAGCATTTTATGTGTTGGCTGCATTTTAACATGGTTCAAGGCAAAAGGTACTTGCAGTAGAAGATAAATTGAAATAAACTTTAATACTCATAGTACTTTCATCCATGATGAATGAGCTGAGTCTTCATTATGCAGTTCACCGTATGCCTTGCATCACCTCTGATGTGAATTCATCCTAGGACCTTTCCTAATGTGTATTTAGAGTTCCCTGCAGGGGTTAGTCCAACAAAATATCCAATGTCTACACTAGCAATTTTTAGTTCAATAATCGAACTAGACTCCATGTCTAATTGGATTAAGGAAGGCATTTTAACCTAAGCACTACGCTTAATTTAAAATCCTTTGAAAGTACTATCGAAAAGCACAACCAAACCAAAGCATACTATAGCAAACACAGGTAGAATGAGAGCATAAAAGAGATTTATTCAAAAAGAGAGGACAGAGTTGTCACACCCCAATTTTAAGAATAAAACTGAGGCATCAAACTCATGTGTGCCCAGGGATCAGTCGCACACATAAGCTAGACAAAATATGAAAAAGGTACCATCACGGTGTTTATTACATAACGATAGAAGCAAAACAAAGACTTACATCAGCGGAAAAGGTAAACTAGATATAGCTCTCACGGGCAACCACCACAGGGACTGCCGACTGGGAGATACGCTAGCCTAGAAACTTCTGGGGAAAACTCCAACTCCAACTTCATCTGTTACCCATCCGGGATTTTTATCCAAAAAGAAAGATAAACAACAAGCGTAAGTACTCCTTGTACTTAGCAAGCTAACATAGGGTTCATGAGGCTCAAAAGGCTGACACTGTCTGACTGCAGTTAGCTTTTATGTTGGCAAAGTTTTAACATTAGAGTAAACGAGTATTGTGCTTAACCCTTAAACCCCTGATCCATATTGTCCATCAATGATAAATGATTCACCATAAGAGCACCATCAACATAAAGTATCATTTAATTAAGTATCACAGTTCTGCTAGTTTTCTGGGCCGCTCGTGACCGTGAGCACGGCTGTTATAACAGTTTTACACTCTGCAGAGGTTGTGCATCTTTACCCACAAGCCGTGTTGCCCAGATACCCAGGGGAGCGACCCCCATAACACTTCCGAGGTGAGCGGGCAGGGTACACTATGAAGCCTTTCGTTGGTTCGTCTAACGAGTTAGGGCCGCTAGGTTTCCTTGGCAATCAGATGTAGCAAACCCCCCTTTCCTATGGCACAAGGCCGTCGCAGCTATACACATAGGAACAGGAGCAGCCCTACACCCGTAGTGGCAAGCCCCTACTGCGCCCTTTCGGGTAACCTCTAACAAGCTAGAAAAGGTCCAGTATACTGAGCTAAAACCAGAGCCATATAGCACTCATGGTAGCACTGTCAGTCCCAGCTTTTGCTAACAGCAAGTTTCATTAACCATTTATCAACATACCAATATGAGGACATTCATCATTGGACAGGATCATATATTTAAATTGATAGCACTAGCATTGTACCCATATGCATTTATCCCACGGGTATCAAGAGTATCACAGGTAACAAAAGCTAAGTAGATCTCTAAGGTTGTTCAGATAGACACATGCAATATGAAGTGCTTAATAAAGTGAATAGGTAACAAGGATGGTCCCATGCTAACTTGCCTTGCTTGGTGAACAGATGGTCTTCTTGCTGATCTTCGAACGAGAGCTCTTGGTCGAACCACGTTTGCTCACCGACTATACTCGATCACATGAAACATCACACACGCATTCCAAGTGCACACATGCATAGCAAACAAGGCTATCCATTAGAACAATACACCAACTGTGGTAAATAGAAATAAAACTTTGATAAAACAGAAGTACTCGATCCTACGATCACGATGATATTTGGTTCACCGAAAACAGACTTAAGACGTGAAAACTACTTCCGAAACAACATTTCTAAAGCCCTAAACAAGATTAACTTAGACCCTATGGCTAACCTAACCGAAACAGGCTAACAGAGGCATAGACGGATAGAGCACTAATTTACGAATCTAACGCAATTTGAACGGATCAAAACGGAGCTAAAACGTGGGTTTTATAAGCATTTTAACTCAGTGGCAAAGTTGTAAATAAGCAGAAATTCATTTGAATTCAACTCTGATTTTAAATGAAATTTAAATCAATTTTAAATCTGATTTCAACCGGCTGAAGGACTGCGGGTTGATTCTTGAGTTTCCCGGGGTCTCTTTAGGAAAAATCCCCCGAAGGGGTATCAGCCCTCCAGGGGCCTTGGATCTGAGCCGAACGGCTCCGATTAATGGAAGGAGGGAGAGGGGCACCGGGCGGCGCGCGAGGCCGGCGGGAAGGCAGTGCGCAGCGGCGGGAAAGGCCAACCACGGCGGCGCCATAAGCGGTGACGAGTAAACCTCGCCGGAGCTCACTGGAAAATCCAAACAGCCACCAAAAATTCCAGAAAAATATCAGGGAGAGAGAGGGGGATACGGTGAGTCACTCCCCGACGAAGATGGAGGCCGGAGAGGAGCGGAGCCGATGAATTCTGGCGGCCGGCGGAGCTCTGTTCAAAGGATAAGTGGTGGTTAGGGCGATGTGAAGATAAAGGAAGAGGAGGAGAGGTTCGGTCTCATCCTCAATTCGACGCGAAGCTCGATGGAGGCTCAGATTGTTCGGCAGCGCGGCGGAACGACAAGGTGAGCTCTGGGTCGCGGCGGCGATGGACTGCGATGGCTCCAGGGGGCTCGGGAGCGGATGGGTGCGGAGGGAAAAATGAAAGAAAGAGGGAGAGACTGCGAGCGCCTGCCGATTTGAGGCCGAAGGGGGGGAATGGGGCACGCCCATGACGCGAGGGGGGAGAGCGGGCGGCGGTTGCTCGCTCGGTGATTCAAGAGAGCGGAGCGGGAGCAGGAGGAAGGGGAACGCGGCTGACAGGTGGGGCGGCGCCGTCAGCCACCAGAGGGAGAGGTCGGCGGATTGCACGCGCGCAGATGGGCCAAGCTGGCTTGTTGGGCCGCATGGGCGGGGGAAAAGAAGTTGGGGGAGTCGGCCCATTGCGGAAGGAGAGAGGAGGGGAGGCAGGAGCGGTGGCCCAGGGAGAGTTGGGCCATCGGGCCGGTCGGGCCAAATGGGAGGGAGAGTGGCAAGAGAGGAGGAAAGAGTTTTTCTTTTTATTTCCAAAGCATTTCAAACCATTTCCAAAAGAAATTTGAATCCAAAAAAAATTGGACAAAAACCACTCATCACAGAAATTAAATTGCAAGGGCATGAATGCAACAACATGTTTCCTAACTTGGTTTTAATTTTGTGAAAATTATTTAATCCTAGGTTAAATGCACACCAAAAATCAATAAAGAAACATTTTCACCTATTTTAAAATTAGGGAAATTTTAGGGTGTCACAAATCTACCCCCCTTAAGAGAATCTCGTCCTCGAGATTCGGAGAAAGATGGTCAAGAGACAGATACTCTGGTATTGAAACTTCATCTTCACTTCGAAAAGGAACTCCAGGATGTGAGCAACCTTAAGATTGTGACTTCTTCATCTTGGCTACCCCCCTTAAGAAGAGTTGAACCAGAGGACACCGAAGGGTAGCTTCTTACTCCTTTTGAGAAGATTGTTAACCATAACGGCCTTCTGATATCCATCACTTTTGGTTGTCCCACACTTGAGATAGGAGCCGAAGAAGACAACTACTCCAGATAGATAGGGTAGAAGAGAGAGACGAAAACAGAAACCCAACCCTTTATGCATAAACCTCTTAACTAACCTAAATGAGATTGTGAGGAAATCCCACAAAATCATTTGCACACATTACAAAGATCCAAAACAACTATTATCATAAAGTCAACTCAACAGAGGCAATAAAGGTTCACACTTCAAACAAAGACTCGACTCACGCTACTATCGTTCTCTTCATATAAATGGCAAAGATCCTAAGCTCCACTTTTGACGAAGCAAGAAGGTGGTAAGAGAAGAGTCTAAAAGAGTATCAAGACAAGGTGTGTGGATGGAAACAAGATTTTAAAATAAACTTCAAGGAGGAGAGGAATAACAAGGGTAGATGTTACAAATAGAGAAGAAAATATCAAGGTTGATAGAACAAAGGTTCTATAGCAATTTTCAAAACTTTTAAACGACCAGTTTCTATCTAGGCTTGCGTTCTGCAGTCAACACAGCTCTGATACCATTTTGTCACACCCCAATTTTAAGAATAAAACTGAGGCATCAAACTCATGTGTGCCCAGGGATCAGTCGCACACATAAGCTAGACAAAATATGAAAAAGGTACCATCACGGTGTTTATTACATAACGATAGAAGCAAAACAAAGACTTACATCAGCGGAAAAGGTAAACTAGATATAGCTCTCACGGGCAACCACCACAGGGACTGCCTACTGGGAGATACGCTAGCCTAGAAACTTCTGGGGAAAACTCCAACTCCAACTTCATCTGTTACCCATCCGGGATTTTTATCCAAAAAGAAAGATAAACAACAAGCGTAAGTACTCCTTGTACTTAGCAAGCTAACATAGGGTTCATGAGGCTCAAAAGGCTGACACTGTCTGACTGCAGTTAGCTTTTATGTTGGCAAAGTTTTAACATTAGAGTAAACGAGTATTGTGCTTAACCCTTAAACCCCTGATCCATATTGTCCATCAATGATAAATGATTCACCATAAGAGCACCATCAACATAAAGTATCATTTAATTAAGTATCATAGTTTTGCTAGTTTTCTGGGCCGCTCGTGACCGTGAGCACGGCTGTTATAACAGTTTTACACTCTGCAGAGGTTGTGCATCTTTACCCACAAGCCGTGTTGCCCAGATACCCAGGGGAGCGACCCCCATAACACTTCCGAGGTGAGCGGGCAGGGTACACTATGAAGCCTTTCGTTGGTTCGTCTATCGAGTTAGGGCCGCTAGGTTTCCTTGGCAATCAGATGTAGCAAACCCCCCTTTCCTATGGCACAAGGCCGTCGCAGCTATACACATAGGAACAGGAGCAGCCCTACACCCGTAGTGGCAAGCCCCTACTGCGCCCTTTCGGGTAACCTCTAACAAGCTAGAAAAGGTCCAGTATACTGAGCTAAAACCAGAGCCATATAGCACTCATGGTAGCACTGTCAGTCCCAGCTTTTGCTAACAGCAAGTTTCATTAACCATTTATCAACATACCAATATGAGGACATTCATCATTGGACAGGATCATATATTTAAATTGATAGCACTAGCATTGTACCCATATGCATTTATCCCACGGGTATCAAGAGTATCACAGGTAACAAAAGCTAAGTAGATCTCTAAGGTTGTTCAGATAGACACATGCAATATGAAGTGCTTAATAAAGTGAATAGGTAACAAGGATGGTCCCATGCTAACTTGCCTTGCTTGGTGAACAGATGGTCTTCTTGCTGATCTTCGAACGAGAGCTCTTGGTCGAACCACGTTTGCTCACCGACTATACTCGATCACATGAAACATCACACACGCATTCCAAGTGCACACATGCATAGCAAACAAGGCTATCCATTAGAACAATACACCAACTGTGGTAAATAGAAATAAAACTTTGATAAAACAGAAGTACTCGATCCTACGATCACGATGATATTTGGTTCACCGAAAACAGACTTAAGACGTGAAAACTACTTCTGAAACAACGTTTCTAAAGCCCTAAACAAGATTAACTTAGACCCTATGGCTAACCTAACCGAAATAGACTAACAGAGGCATAGACGGATAGAGCACTAAATTACGAATCTAACACAATTTGAACGGATCAAAACGGAGCTAAAACGTGGGTTTTATAAGCATTTTAACTCAGTGGCAAAGTTGTAAATAAGCAGAAATTCATTTGAATTCAACTCTGATTTTAAATGAAATTTAAATCAATTTTAAATCTGATTTCAACCGGCTGAAGGACTGCGGGTTGATTCCTGAGTTTCCCGGGGTCTCTTTAGGAAAAATCCCCCGAAGGGGTATCAGCCCTCCAGGGCCCTTGGATCTGAGCCGAACGGCTCCGATTAATGGAAGGAGGGAGAGGGGCACCGGGCGGCGCGCGAGGCCGGCGGGAAGGCAGTGCGCGGCGGCGGGAAAGGCCAACCACGGCGGCGCCATAAGCGGTGACGAGTAAACCTCGCCGGAGCTCACTGGAAAATCCAAACAGCCACCAAAAATTCCAGAAAAATATCAGGGAGAGAGAGGGGGATACGGTGAGTCACTCCCCGACGAAGATGGAGGCCGGAGAGGAGCGGAGCCGATGAATTCCGGCGGCCGGCGGAGCTCTGTTCAAAGGATAAGTGGTGGTTAGGGCGATGTGAAGATAAAGGAAGAGGAGGAGAGGTTCGGTCTCATCCTCAATTCGACGCGAAGCTCGATGGAGGCTCAGATTGTTCGGCAGCGCGGCGGAACGACAAGGTGAGCTCTGGGTCGCGGCGGCGATGGACTGCGATGGCTCCAGGGGGCTCGGGAGCGGATGGGTGCGGAGGGAAAAATGAAAGAAAGACGGAGAGACTGCGAGCGCCTGCCGATTTGAGGCCGAAGGGGGGGGGGAATGGGGCACGCCCATGACGCGAGGGGGGAGAGCGGGCGGCGGTTGCTCGCTCGGTGATTCAAGAGAGCGGAGCGGGAGCAGGAGGAAGGGGAACGCGGCTGACAGGTGGGGCGGCGCCGTCAGCCACCAGAGGGAGAGGTCGACGGATTGCACGCGCGCAGATGGGCCAAGCTGGCTTGTTGGGCCGCATGGGCGGGGGAAAAGAAGTTGGGGGAGTCGGCCCATTGCGGAAGGAGAGAGGAGGGGAGGCAGGAGCGGTGGCCCGGGGAGAGTTGGGCCATCGGGCCGGTCGGGCCAAATGGGAGGGAGAGTGGCAAGAGAGGAGGAAAGAGTTTTTCTTTTTATTTCCAAAGCATTTCAAACCATTTCCAAAAGAAATTTGAATCCAAAAAAAATTGGACAAAAACCACTCATCACAGAAATTAAATTGCAAGGGCATGAATGCAACAACATGTTTCCTAACTTGGTTTTAATTTTGTGAAAATTATTTAATCCTAGGTTAAATGCACACCAAAAATCAATAAAGAAACATTTTCACCTATTTTAAAATTAGGGAAATTTTAGGGTGTCACAAGAGTATGATCACAGTGAGGAATATTTTTTTCTTTTTTTTAGATGTAGATGACATGAATGCATGCAAGGAACTAAACATGTTATGCACTTGATATGAGAAAACATAAACTAAATGAGGTGGATGAATGATTAAAAGTAAACATGCAGTGGAATGCAAGAAATTAAAAAGATAACTACTCATAAAGTTTAAAGTCCATGAGCAAGACTGTCTCACCTTGATCATACTTACCATGACTCAGAACTGGGATTTGTGAGTGGCGCAGTGTAAATATCCGTCATATCAGATGGGAGTTAAATTGTTGTGACGGCGACCTTTTCACCAATCTACACATGGTTAGAATAAATAATATATATGTATACACAAACCTGTGAGATGGCAGGGTTCCAGAATTAATGATGGATCTTGAATGTTCAGGCACCCTGGGTTCTTCATTCTTGTGGAAGCTTGCCATAAGGTTGAAACGGCATATGATGTCCTGTCTATTCCACACTCAACAGAACAAGGGGTAATCCTACTAAAGCTAGTGGCACACTAAATTAGCAGACATCAAGATTATTATCAAAATCTTTACACCAATTGCTTCCCCGGCAACGGCGCCAAAAATCCTTGTTGACGTTTGTTAGTGCAAATAGAATATGAAAGATTCCGTAAGCGCACAGAACACCATCGTAGCATTTTACTGGGAGTATTCCAGGATCGTTATTTATATTTTACCACTAGGAAGCAAGGCTCAAGAATGTGATAACTCACTATCATGCATCTACTAACTCATAGTACTAATTAGACTAGAGCAGGAGTAATTGATAAATGATATGATATTGAATGGAAGCATAATAAAGAGAATTTAATGATAAATGTATAGATAACTATAGTGGGAGACAACGGAAGCGATCAAGGTTCCTATGCACTTCTCTATTACTTGGGTTCTAAGGTAACAAGGATGAAAAGATATAGCAGTCATATAATAACACTTCGGGACAACAGAACACCAACCACAGAAAGGGATGAGAAGGGGGTTTGGGAAGTTCTGACTACAATCCTACGAACATCAACCCGAACATGGTGGAATAAGTCGACCATCAGTGCTGTCACCACCTGGGGCTACCACAACTATCTGTGGGGTTGAGCGCAACCTCAGGTAACCTATAGACTAAACACCAAGTCTAATCTATCGATTACTTCTATAATTATGGCCTATAACTAGAGGACTCGATGTGAGCGGAGATCCTATGCTAGAACATAACAACTATACTAATCAAAATATGAAAGTCATAATGTGAATAAAGAAGATAAATATATAAAAGCATAAGTCTTACAAAGAAAAAATACAAAGACATACCAAAACTCTGAAGACTCCTCCGGAATCGGAGCGCAGCTCCGCTCTCCCTAACTCCCGACTAGAGCTAAGCTATTACATTGGAAAATCTAAACCTAATTACATACATTCAAGAGGTTGTCCTTCGAGGGACGCCTCTACAAATACTCCCTAATGATGTTGTGTTGCCTCAGGGGGGGTCTTGGGTTTATTATATAGGGGCTGCTAGCCTCCCCTCCACCTTGAGCAAGCGATGTGGGACTAAATCCTTCGCCATATGCACATGGGCCTTAATGGGCCAAAACGCATTGAAGAGGTCGGTTGGAGTGCGTCACGCGAATGGTGGCGAGTTTGGGCCTTACACCAGATCGGTCGGTCTCAGGAGGGAGACCGGTCGGTCTGCCTCTATGACATGTGGGCCCTGCCTTCCGTGGGTCGCCTTCTCGTGTCTTTTGGAATGTTCTGGAATGTTCTAGAATCTTCCAAGTCGTATCCATCGAGGACTCTCGCTCCGGGAGTCCAAATATAGCAAATCATATGTCCGTTTCGATCGTCTCAGCGAGGTCTTCGCAATGGTGTGCTCTGTTTTATCACTTGAGATACTTTTATATGGTAAAAACATGGATGTCCTACAAAACAAGTGAGAGCACCAAAACTCGTGGAACTTGTTAGTTTCAAACCCTACAACTATGCTTTGTGATTCATTTAGTGTTATTTCATGCAATAGTTGATGGTTAATTATGAGCATTAGTGAGCGTCAATAGTGCACCAGGGCAAGTACACCAAGGACATATTGAAGAAGTTTGATATGGGTGAGGCCAAGCCTCTTCCAACACCCATGTCGACCACGATGGCCCTGGATGCGGACAAGGATGGAGAAGCTATGGACCAGAAGGAGTACCGGAGTATGATCGGGTCGCTACTGTACCTAACGGCGACACGCCCGGACATTCAGTTCGTGGTGTGCCTCTGCGCGCGCTTTTAGGCGTCGCCGTGCACTTCTCACCGTCACGCAGTCAAGTGCATTATGAGGTACTTATGTTTCACACATGAGTTTGGGATTTGGTATTCTGCTTCTTCCACCCTCTCCCTTTGCGGTTACTCGGATGCTGATTTTGCAAGTTGCCAACTTGAGCGCAAGTCCACTTCTAGGACTTGTCAGTTTTTGGGTTCTTCTCTAGTCTCTTGGTCTTCTCGCAAGCAGTGTAGTGTCGCTCAGTCTACCACTGAGGCTGAATATGTTGTTGCGGCTAGCTGCTGTTCCCAGTGGTTGTGGATGATGGCCACTTTGCGTGATTTTGGTCTAAGCTTTTCTCGAGTTCCATTGCTTTGTGATAGAAGTATCAGTTGTCATAACCATCTAAAACCTCATGCTGCATTCTTAGACCAAACACATTGATGTGCGCTTCCATTTCTTGCGAGACCACTTTGAGAAGGGTGATATCGACCTTCACCATGTCGATACTCATCTTCAGTTGGCAGATATTTTCACCAAGCCTTTGGACCAATCAACCTTTGCTAGGTTGAGAGGTGAGCTTGGTGTGTGTTTCCCCATTTTAGTTGGGGGAAACATTTTGGTTATTGTATCATAGAGACTTCTTTTATTTGGTTCTTGTTTGGTTTTTGCATTTCATCTTTTTTGCATCTTTATCTTTTCGAGCTTCATGTCTATAATCTATAGAATGAATCTATGCTCTGATTAGTGTATGCTCCATATATGATGTAGCTTAGTCTCTTCTTGATCACTGATACATGTTGTGAGCTGAGCTACTTTTCAGAACTGTGAATATGCTTAATTCAACATAAAATTTGAAACATGTTCACCATTGAGATTGGCAACTAGCATGTGTAGAATGTGTTTATAGTCACCTGTGCTTTTCATATATGCTAGGTTGCTATGTCTCTAGTTCTGAGTCTTTCACTTGCTTGGTGTATTCATATTCTATTAAAGTTAAACCAAGTATAGGTAAATTGAAAAGATCAAGATGGGATCACTTGACAGCACATCACGGTATCGAGACTGTCTCTCATTGCACATTGAGTCAAACTTGAGCCGTGTAGTGTAAGACCAAAACCGCTGCTTCAATCTTCTGATTGCTTATGCATAGGCTTAGCTCGGTTGAAAAGTTAGGCAATGTCAAGTTTTCAACCTCTCGCAATCACATGTTGAAAATTCAAACTTGTGTAATCACCGTTGCAACTCCGATAAAATTTTGAAAGCACAAGTCTATGTTTCATTCTATAGCATGATGATTGAACATTGCTAGGGGTAGTTCACGTTTTAAACATGTTTAGCACTTGTGTAACTTCCAGTCTATACGTGTTTGGTGCTATTCTGATGGCGAAACCCTTTCTGAATGGCTTAAAACTGCTCACTTTGCTCATATGTTCATATTTCGTATTTTGTGATCAGTTTGAGCCTTTGCTGGCATTTATGCTTGTTGTTGAATCATTGGATCAGCACTCTCTAGAGCATATATTCTTTCTATCGACTATATACATGAAGCTGCTAACCTGCATTTGTGACTCATATGCATCTTTGCCTTGTTGTGTGCATTTTCAACTAAGGGGGAGAAATTTGACAAATCATGTACCTAGTTGTGTGCACTATTGAAGGGGGAGCTTGCTCACTTGTTTTATTTGACAAGTTTTGTTGGTAAATTGGTTCGGAGCATTTTTCAATTGGTTTGGAGCGGTATTGCTAGTTGTGTTGAGCCTTTGCCTCTTTCTGGAGGGACTAGCTTGTCTTTGCCTTCCTTGCTATGAGTTTCTCGCTAGTGGTGTTGAGCCCGTTCTGCCTCTTCTTGAGGGCTAGCTTTGCTTTGCTTGGTTACGTCGAGCCGTTGCCCAAGTCTTTGGGAACCAAGTTGTTTCGCTCACTCCACTCGACTTCTCTTGGCTTTGGTTTGCTTTTGGTTGAGTTTGCTTCCTTCTTCTTCCGTTCTTTCTACTCTGTATGATTTGTGTTGGTAGTTGACAATGCACTCATCAAGGGGGAGATTGCGGATACTTGGGTGTATGCCGGATCTTGAGATGATGAGTGATTGTCAACTGGTATGATGTGCATGTTCTTTGGCTTGCGTTGTGCAGGTGTTGAGCACAGAGACGGTGATCGAAGGCAAGGTGAAGGTCAATTAGAGACGTGTCGTGCCGATGGACCCAGAGCGGTGAAGGGCGGACGTGAGGCTTGGATTGACGGACCGGTGGTCTGAGGATCGGCGGTGGTGGCTGGACAGCGACATGTGAATACTTGCGGGTGGACGGGGTGCATGGACGGTGCATCCCTCTACGGCGTCAGTTTGGTGGTTGAGCCACAGAAAAACCACCGAGTGGACGGTTTCTAGGTTTAGGCCTCAAAACCTGGGTGCGGCCGGTTTCCGAGTTTGGGCCACAAAACTCGGGCTGAGGACGGTTTCCAGGTTTGGGCCTCAAAACCTGGGCTCTAGCGGGTTTCTGAGTTTGGGCCACAAAACTCAGGTGATGGACGACAGGTTTCCCGGTTTTGGCCTCAAAACCGGGGGATGGCCCAGGTTTCCCAGTTTCGGCGTCAAAACCGGGGTGAGGTCCGTGAAAAGGACGATAGGCGCAGTGCCGACACGTGGCGGCATCCGGTGAGGTCGCGTCGAGGCGAAGCTACCTGATGTGTGGGCGTGGCCGTCAGATCAACATCAACCTTGAGTTGGTCAG
Organism: Coix lacryma-jobi var. lacryma-jobi; assembly: GCA_009763385.1. Classification (NCBI taxonomy): domain Eukaryota; kingdom Viridiplantae; phylum Streptophyta; class Magnoliopsida; order Poales; family Poaceae; genus Coix; species Coix lacryma-jobi. The sequence goes on along the minus strand of CM019826.1, from coordinate 105,084,762 downwards.
GAATACCCCTAGGGTTAGCCTGCTCGCTCATTAGTTATAAGGGTAGAAGGGGAATAATTGTATTAGGCTATATAAGGAGTGCCCACCCCTCCCTCCAAACTATCTCAGCCATTTCTATTTTCATTCTAGGGTTTCCTTCTCTCCCACATCCCTGCTATAGCTACTGAGATCCTCAGAGACGGTTTGATCATACCTCTGTGTATTTGGATTTTGTGGAAACGGGACCGGATTCCCATTGGCTCCTCGTGGAGACGAATTTCGGCTGGCTATTGTGATTGTGATTCGCGTTTTGAACTTGTTCTTCGCGTTCTTCTTTTCTTCACGATTTTCCCGTTGCTCGATCTCCCTCTACGTTGCTATGTTTGCAAAACCATTTGAATCAACTTGTTCTTTACTGTGAGGGGATCATCTCCACTGAAGGAATTCAACTCAAACCTCACGAACATGTAGATCGATTGGCTTTTGTTTTGGATCAACGTTTTTCATACTTTCTCCCGAACTTCTTCGATTCATCGATTTGGAGATAGGTTCGAGCCATGATCTCCTTGGAGTAGCTCAGTATCCTCCTTGTGACTCCTCTCACAAAGTTTGATCCTTAGAGGATTCGTTTTGGGTGAGGTCGAGTCGAATCGGTGGACGAACAGGTTTGCATCGGGGTGACCGGACTCTGGCCTCGGGATGACCGGACTATGACCTGTGAGTTCGGTTGTTGAAGGCTGAGCGAGAACTTCCTTGTACGTGAATGACCGGACGCTATGAAATCACATGACCGGACTCGCTTGTCGCACTGTTCATCGCTTTTGTGTGTGTTGACCGGACGCTGCCTGCAGAATGACTGGACGCATTGCCTCATGAGTCTGGTCCAACTCAGAGAGCTCCCAAATAGGTTTTGAACCGATCAGACGCGTCCAACCACAACTGACCGGACTTTGATCAGCACATTGTTGTCCGTGGTTCATTCGTTCATTGACGGTTTTGGTTTCTGACTTTCGCGTTGGGTTTCTAGGGTTGTGTAGTGTCTCGCTGTGCTTCTTGGGAGCATGCACCCTATTCCTAGGGTCATAGACACTATCAAGCTCTAGGTTTGCTATTGGGGTTGATTCTTGGGACAGTGGCGATAAGTTTTTGAAAAGAAATTTCAAGCTCCCATTCACCTCCTTCTGGTCACCTTTGTGTAAGCACTTTTGGTCCTTCACCTGGATAAACCCTGGTGTTCATCTAGTTCTTCCTTGCGTCACGTCTGGATCGTCGTCCTACGCGCCTTCCTCACTAATCTTCCTCGTGTAAGGATAGGGTGCGGCCTGGCCATGAGTATGCGGGGCGCCCCGACCCGACCCATGATAGCGCGGAGGATCTGGGGATGAAGGAGTTGGGGAGTCGTGTGCATGCGGTGCTCTAGTTCTCAAATTGGAAGCAACCAAAGAAAGTAACATAGCCATTTAGTCTGGCACGGCCCGTTCAAGATGTGAGTTCTCATTTTTGTTGTTCGACGCCTTTGTTGTTACTAATACTTTGTTGGTGTGATTGAGTAACTGGATTTTAACTTTTGCAGGATCACTTCGGCGTTTACATCTGTGGCAGAACCTCCTGAATTAAGTGGCCCACATGCACCCATCATTGTCATAAAGACCTTTGATCGGCGTGCACGAGTTCCAAATGACTCAAGAGGTCTGTCGGGTGTCCTCGGGAAACCCGAATCATCCACGTTATATTCTTTCCAGGAAAATCCCTCATCAAGCATCACAGTATTACAACAGTTTTATAGATAAGATAAATCAGAGTAAAAGCGGAAAGATTAATATACATAGATTAAAACTTATGTTTAAAGTTTACATCACCAAAATACTTATTACATAACTTGTTCGGAACTTTATATTACATATTTCACACAAATACTTGATACTTGCCCAAGGTCAAACATCATAATCGTTATCACTCTCCTCTACAAGAGTGAAGTAGCACTGTCCATCAAAAGGTGGATCCATGTACTCACCTGCAACAAGGGTTAACAAACCCTGAGTACAAAAGTACTCAACAAGTCTTAACCGACTAGAAAAGGGGAGAAGACTCAGTTATGAAGGCTATAGGGATACAAGATAAGGTTTTAGCAAGATCAAAAATATATCTTTTGCACAAAAGCTTACTAATAGTGAAACCTATTTCAAGTTTTAACTTAATAGTTGAACTTCATAACTACCCAAAGATTCTCAAGTCTTTATAAGTCATACCCCACCTCTAGTTCTCAATTCATAACAAACCCATTCTTTACTACGGTGCGGGTCAGTGGATTGAGGCTCCATACCCGAGGAAACATGGCGATTTGAATCTTTTAAACCCAGCTGGGAGTTCCCAATCACACAATATGGCAGGACTCTAACCTGCAACATATTGCACAACCACCAGTGATTTGTATGACAGGACTCTAACATGCAACATACCAAAGCACCACGGCGTTGTATGGCAGGACTCTAACCTGCAACATACCAAAGCACCACGGCGTTGTATGGCAGGACTCTAACCTGCAACATACCAAAGCACCACGACGTTGTATGGCAGGACTCTAACCTGCAACATACCAACCCGTATCCCGTGATTGGTACTATCATGCACTCGATCAAGGTCCAACCACGGACGGTTCCTAATCGACACAGACAGGAACACTACATCAAGATTCCATTGCGGATACAAGTTACCTGCCCGGTCTGAATTTCACTTTTAATCCATTTATCAGTTTGTACCTGAGAGAGGTATCCTAACAATGATGACTCATCATCCCTTAGTTTGCTCATGGCCTAAGCGGAGGATAATCTCATCACCGTGCATCTTGGCTAAGCATTTATAATCAAATAGGTAACAAGGATAGGGTAAAGGTAACCAACTGGTAATTCATCTACTGGTGTCATTCAACTCCTACTACTTAAATGCAGTTGATAAATCATTATATAAACTTTGCAATAGAAACGGAAAGGTTAAATGCACCGGGGCTTGCCTTGAGAATCAGCGAAGTCCGGAGATTCTGGAAAACGAGAAGGGTCTACACCCTCAGGAGAAATCCACTGAGAGTTAGGGCCTTCCGAAGCGAGATCTACACGTAGAAGTGCATATGCATGATTAATGAGATGCTTATGACATAAAAAGACAAGGTACAGGCTGATGAATAAAAACAACCAAACTTAACTTATCTAGAGTACAACTTTCCATCGTGGTAAAGTTGCATTTATTAACTAAAGTACAGATTTACTTGTCATATCAAAAGTACTCAAAACACAAGTTTTATAATTTTTATATTGGCACAAACATGCTATCATTAATCATGTCAAAATTCATAATTAACAGAGCTACAGATTAATTATAGCAAAAAGAACAAACTTAGTTACTGTGTAGAAAAACTAGAAAAAAGAAAAACTTTATTCTAGCCCAAATGGGGCTTTCGGCCCAGCCCAGCTCGAGCCAGCATGGCGCGAGCGCACGGCGGTGGGTGGGTGTGCATTCGCTTGAGACCCGGCTCGAATGAGTCAGCGCCCGTGTGGCTGCTTCGAGGCTTAGCTCGAGCGAGACGAAAAAAACAACCGTCTGTCCGAGGCCTGGCTCGGAGGCTCGGGTGATACCGAAAGCCATCGCCCGTCCGAGGCCTGGCTCGGAGGCTCGGGCGATACGGAAAGCCGTCGCCCGTCCGAGGCCTGGCTCGGAGGCTCGGGCGATACGGAAAGCCATCGCTCGTCCGAGGCCTGGCTCGGAGGCTCGGGCGATACGGAAAGCCGTCGCCCGTCCGAGGCCCGGCTCGGAAGCTCGGGCGATACGGAAAGCCATCGCCCGTCCGAGGCCTGGCTCGAAGGCTCGGGCGATACGCTGCGCCCTGATAGCTTTGCAGAAAAGCCCTCCGGCTTAAACAAAACTAACCCGCAGTCCACAACGCTATTCACATGAGTCTGCGACTTTTCAACCAACACCCTGCAAAAACCAGTCTTTACCAACACTAGGTCCCCGACCATGGCCGGCGCGCACGGTTGTGAACCAAGCGCCGGCGGGTCTTACGCCGGTCGACTCTGGCCAGAAGAGACCTAGCTGACACGCGCATCAACTCTGGCGGAGCAACCGCAGTCGATAGAGCTATAAAACTCAAACGCTACCACACCCTAGATGTCTGTCCAGCCATGGCGGCGGATTGGATCTCGGCGAGGTTCTCCGGTGAACCTACGTCGGTAGCGAGAGAACAGAGGAGATGGGAAACCCTATTAGCTCACCCTGGTTCCGATGCTCTAGCTGGTTGGAGCGGAGGAGGAGCGGAAGTAGGAGATCCACGGCACAGAGAACTTTGGCGGCAAACTCCGGCGAAGAGGCGCTGGTTCCGGTGAGTCCTGGGCACCACGCAATAAACCAGTGAGCCGATGATGTTTCTAGGATCAAGATGAAACACAAACGCAAGACAAAGAGGATAGAGGAGTGCCCAGTGGATCGGACCACTGCAAGATTGAGCTCGACGGAGCTTTTTCAGTGGCGGAGGGAAGAATGGCAATTGCTTGCTCTCTGAGTGAGTAGAGATTGCGCGCAGTGGTTCTGGAGAGGCGCAAGCACGTAGGGTATTTATACCCGCAGTCAAACGGGATGAGACCAAGCAGGGACAGTGAAATTGATGATTTAACCGGGAAGGTGCTCGTCGGTGCGCTGGTGGCAAACGTCGATGGCAAGTGCGGAAGAAGGCGCCACGACGCGAGGGTAAGTGCCAGCAGATGGGTAACTTCGCCACGGAGTTGGTCGCGCGCTCGTTCGAGAGAAAACCGCGGCCACCGCGCTGGCGTCGTCGGCAAAATATCACGGCCGCCGCCGCCGTGAACAGGGAAGGTGATCTTATCCCCCCCCTTTTCCCATTCCTTTTCTACCCTTTCTGAAAATCCAAAATTACTTTTGATTTTTGAATAAAAGTTGAAAATATGTTAAAATATCAAATGTTCAGAATTTAATTCTGAACATCTTTTATTTTTGCAACATATTCAAAATATGTTCAGAATTTGACTTAGAGTTTGAAAAACAAAAGAGGACAAAAAGGGCAGAAAAGTATTTTCAAAATTACTTTTGATTTCACATGAAAACTTGGAAAACTTTATACATCAAAATTGTTCCTTATCAAAAATAGAACAACTCTGCTTTTTGGAGCATAGCCAAATTGTGCTTAAATTTTGAAACTACCCAATAAGGGATAAAATTGGGTTTTGGAAATTGATTTTCAATTTGAACCTAATTCGAACTTGTTTTCCAAATTACTTCAGATTTTCTTTAGTAACTTGAAAATCTATCTTAATAAAAGTTGTTTCTTTTAATCCTCTTTACAACTTTGATTAAAAGACCAAAGTCTAATTCTTTTTAGTTTTTTGAAATCTAGTGTTATGGTTAAATTTAGGGTTTAAAAGAATTCAAATTTATTCAAAATTTTGTACAGAGACTTTCAAAACTTTGACTACCAAAGTTGTCCCTCTCAACAAGAGCTACAACTTTTCTTTTGCAATCATTTTGAAATTTGCCATACTTTTTGGACTTAAAGAGAGGAAAATAAGAAAACATAGAAAATTAGGTTTTCCATATACACTTAATATTACATTTAACATATAACCATATTACTTATAAAAGCATCACACCACTAGGGTTACACACTTAACATATCCTATCCACTAAATACAAACATGTTAACTTAAACTTGTTTTTAGTGAATGCATACTCAGGTTACCACTCCATGAAATGCTAATGCATATGATGACATGGCAAGTTTTAGTTTGGGTAACACTGGAGTGTTATAGCTCTTTCCCCCATAAAGAAATCTTGTCCCGAGATTTAACCTGTAGGCTAAGTAAAGGAAAAGGAAATGTGTCAGGCACTTCCATTACTAACCTTTACATAACACAGGGAAAGCTTATCATAAGACAGATTAGAAGGTCTTCCCAGGAGAGAGAAACTTCGGAAAACTTTCTAAGAGAAACTCTTCTGACTCCCACGTGGCTTCTTCTTCAGTATGTTGATTCCATTGAACCTTGTAGAACTTGACAGTTCTTTTTTGCGTAACTCGATCTTTCTGGTCAAGAATCTTGATAGGATATTCTGAGTATGTCAGATCAGGCTCTAATTCAATCTCTTCAACATGAAGGACATGATCAGGCACTTGAAGACATTTCTTTAACTGAGAGACATGGAACACATTATGGACTAAAGATAGCTGTGGTGGTAAATCAAGTTGATATGCCACCTTTCCACATCTTTGAAGGATCTGATACGGACCTATATATCGAGGTGCCAACTTTCCCTTGATTCCAAATCGAGTAACTCCTTTTATTGGTGACACCTTGAGATAAACATAATCACCAATTTCAAAGGTAAGAGACCGACGTCTCTTATCAGCATAACTCTTTTGCCTGGATTGTGCTATCTTCATGTTTTCTCGAATCAACCTGACTTTTTCTTTAGCTTCCTTAACTAAGTCAACCCCAAAGAGACTACGTTCTCCCGGTTCAGACCAGTTTAAAGGTGTTCTGCATCTTCTGCCATACAGAGCTTCAAACGGTGCCATCTTAATGCTCTCTTGATAACTATTATTGTAAGAGAACTCTGCTAACGGCAAACATTCATCCCATTTCTCTGAATAATTGAGCACACAAGATCTTAACATATCTTCTAAGATCTGATTAACTCTTTCAGTTTGACCCCCAGTCTATGGATGATAAGCTGTACTATGCAGAAGCTTGGTACCCAAAGACTCATGCAAGTGCCTCCAGAAAACATTAACAAACTGTGTCCCCCTATCTGATACGATAGTCTTTGGAACACCATGCAGACTTACAATTCTGTCAAAATATATCTTGGCATAGGTAGATGTTGGATATGTTGTCTTAACAGATATGAAATGAGATGATTTGGTCAGACGATCAACAATGACCCATATAGAATCAAACCCTTTTGATGTCTTGGGCAGACCCACTATGAAGTCCATACTAATATCATCCCACTTCCAAGATGGAATTGGCAATGGTTGCAATTCTCCAGCGGACCTAAGATGAACTGCCTTTACTTTCTGACAAGTATCACACTTTGCTACATAATTGGCAATTTCAAGTTTTATCTTAGTCCACCAGAATCTCTGTTTCAAATCTTGATACATCTTATTACTGCCGGGATGTACTGAAAATCTGGTGGTATGAGCTTCATCAAGAATCTGCTTTCGGAGCTCAGAAACCTTTGGAACTACTAACCGATTCTTGAACCAAATCACTCTAGCTTCATCTATTTTGAAATTGGAATTCTGCTCAGATTGAATCTTTTCTTTTAGATGGATCATTCCCTTGCTTTCCTTCTGGGCTGCAATGATCTGATCCTTAATGGATGATTGAACTGTCACATTTGCGAGATTTCCTTGTGGAATCATTTCAAGGCTTAACCTTTCAAACTCATAACACAAGGTAACATCGATTGGCTTGACTTCTAGACAATTACAATGATCCTTTCGACTGAGTGCATCTGCCACTACATTGGCTTTACCTGGGTGATAGTGCACTTCAATATCATAATCTTTTATCAACTCCAATCATCTTCTCGGACGCATATTCAACTCAGACTAAGTGAAAATGTATTTCAAACTTTTATGATCAGTATAGATATGACAAGTATTACCCAACAAATAATGTCGCCAGATTTTCAGAGCATGGACTACAGCTGCCAACTCTAGATCATGTGTTGGATAATGTTCTTCATGTCGCTTAAGCTGTCGTGAAGCATAGGCGATAACTCTGCCTTTTTGCATCAGTACACACCCAATGCCTTTGCCTGAAGCATCACAATAAACATCAAAGGATTTTTCAATGTCTGGCTGAGCTAACACTGGTGCAGTTGTCAATAACTTTTTCAAAGTCTGAAAAGCTTCTTCCCATTCCTTTGACCATACAAACTTAGTGCCATTCTTTAGCAGTGTTGTCATTGGTTTAGAGATCTTGGAGAAGTCAGGGATAAATCTACGATAATACCCTGCTAATCCTAAGAAACTCCGAATTTGATGTACTGAATTTGGTGACTTCCAGTCAAGAACTTCTTGGACTTTACTGGGATCTACTGCCACACCTTCAGCTGACAGAACATGGCCCAAGAATTGAACTTCATCTATCCAGAACTCACATTTACTGAATTTAGCATATAACTGATGTTCCCTCAGGCGAGTCAACACTATCCTGAGATGTTTTGCATGCTCTTCTTTGGTTTTGGAATAGATGAGAATGTCATCAATAAACACAACCATGAACTTATCTAGCTCTGGCATAAACACTGAATTCATCAGATACATGAAATGTGCTGGTGCATTGGTCAGACCAAAAGACATGACTAGATATTCATACAGACCATATCTAGTAGTGAATGCTGTTTTCGGAACATCTTCTGGTTTGATCTTGATCTGATGATATCCTGATCTCAAATCTATCTTTGAGAATACCTTCGCACCAGCTAGTTGATCGAAGAGGAGATCAATACGGGGCAAAGGATACTTGTTCTTGATTGTCACTTCATTCAAGGGACGATAATCCACACATAGCCTCAGGGTATGGTCCTTCTTCTTTACAAATATTGCTGGACAACCCCATGGTGACGAACTAGGTCGAATGAAACCTTTATCTAGCAAACCTTGTAACTGAGTTTTCAACTCTGCTAACTCCTTTGGTGGCATTCTATAAGCTCTTCTGGCTATTGGTACTGTTCCTGGTTTGAGTTCTATTTCAAACTCCACATCACGATTAGGTGGCAGACCAGGTAAATCCTCTGGGAACACATCAGGAAACTCACAGACCACGGGAATGTTTTGGATTTCCTTGACAGAGGTAGCACACACTCGCTCAACTGCTCTCTTAAGAGTAGGAAGATGGACAAGAAGTTGAAACTTGCTATTAGGTATGTTGAGCTTGATGATTCTATTCAAAGTATCTATCACTGCACCTCTCTGGTTCATCCAATTCATACCCAAGATCACATCTATACTTGGATCTTTTAAGACTATCATGGAGGTTGGAAATATATATCCACCCAAATCTATAGGTACCTGATGTACCATTTCCTTAGTACTTAGTCGACCCCGAGGTGACTGTATAAAGAAGTTATCTTGGGTTTCATCAATAGGTATATCATGCTTTTCCGCAAATGTTCTATTCATGAAAGTATGCGATGCACCAGAATCAAAAAGTGTAACTGCTGGGTGTTGAGCGACAGGGAACATACCAAGCATAACCGGTTCTCCTTTAGGAATAGCTTCGATTTGAGTGTGGAAAACCTTTCCCGTTTTTGGAACACCCTTACTCTTCTGGTTATTCTGTGCATTGCCCCGATTCTGATTTGCTTGCGGAGTTCCTACTGGCCTTGGTGCATTGGGGTTGGGGACATTTTGCCTTGGATAAGGACATTCCCGAGAGAAATGCCCCGCCTTTCCGCAATTGTAGCATGTATAGTTGGTGGCTTGTGGCACTGGTGGACGAATAGCAGGGACATTCGACTGTCGTTGAGCATTAAAAGGCATAACAGGCCTTGCAAACGTCCGCTGAGGATACTGCTGCTGCTGCTGAGGTGGACGGTAAGATGGGCGATAAGATGGGCGGAACTGTTGGACTGGATGGTATACAAATCTCTGACGCTTCTTGTTGCTGCTAGAGGATCCAGGTCCTGACACAAGTCCCCTCTTCGTTTTAGCCTCCTTATGCCTGCGGTTCTTTTCTTCGCTCGCTATAGCAATATTCACTGCCTCATTATGACTGATATTGCCACAAGTAGTCATCATTGATTGAAGTTTGGTATTTAATCCCCTCATAAAACATCCCTTCTTTTTCTCATCAGTATGGACTTCATCGAAAGCATATTGGGACAGATGATTGAATTTCCCAATGTACTGCATTACAGGTTCATCTCCCTGGCGGAGAGCTAAGAACTCTTCAAGTTTCATTTTCATAATTCCATCGGGAATATAGTGAGCCCTGAAGGCTACCTTGAACTCAGCCCAAGTAATTCGGTGGTCAGCTGGTTGAACAGCTAATAAGTTTGCCCACCAAACCCCTGCGGCTCCTCGAAGCTGTTGGGCTGCAAATGCTGGCTTCTGGATTTCGGTACAATTAATAAGACTGAATTTTTGTTCCATAGTCCGGAGCCAGTCATCAGCTTCCAGAGGTTCATCAGCTTTAATGAATACTGGAGGACGGGTATCAGTGAAATCCACATATGTTGTCTCTTCCCTGTTATTTCGACCACGACCACGTTGACCACCATTTTGATTTTGTGCCAACAGAGTTGTTGCGTTGACCAATGCTGCAATTGCATCAGCCAAGGAGGGTGGAACTGGTGGTGCATTAGGGATATCATCCCCACCATGAGAAGAACTAGCTCCACGAGTGTTAACAGGCATCTGTTTAAACAAACCATACCTTAGTTAACATTCTTATTCATACATCATAACATGCATACCAGGTTCAACTTATTGATCATACAAGTCCGCTCTTGGGCAGGACTACTGATACCACTATCTCACACATCTGACCATATAAGAGGTTTTCTGACTAACTAGGTTACAAAGTCAGAAAGACACACTATGATACACCTTATGCTTATTCAACCTCTAAATATATGACTCTCCCTCAGATGTGACTTCATCTTCCACCGGCTCTAACTCCTCATCTCCTCCTTCTTCTTCCTCAGATTCATTTTCAGGATGTGGTGGTGTAGCAGGTTCTGGCTGCAACTGTGCGGTCAGCTCCTCTATATGCCTATGTAGGTCAGCATGATGGTTTGCCAAGATGTTTTGATTATCTCTCATTATATCTACCCGGGTTCGTGCCCGGTTCCTCTGCTCAACGGCCGTCCTCCACTTACACTCATATTCTTGATGCTGCTCGTGGTGGTATTGCAGCTGCTCACGCAACTCTTCCCTATCTCTGGTACCCCTCATCCTTTCTCCATTTGCCCTTGCCAACTCCATATACAGGCGGTCTACTTCCGCCTGCAATTGTGAAGCGGCAATGTTACTACCTTCACCTTCTTCGTAAGTAACCAGGGGCTGGTTACTTCCTTCACTCTCAGCAGGGTCACCATCCCTTGGGGCAAGAACGTGCCGAGGAACACCTCGAGGTCCAGTACACTTGCGTGCAGTCTGCTTGGTACGGGCCATCTGCTAAAATATATTTATTTTGAATATTAGGACTATATATGTTCCAAGATTAAGAGATAGAGTTTTATAATTAACTAACTATATTAACTCTATTTAGATACAACCCTAAGAGGGAAAGTTAATTATAGGTTATCAATCATGATGCATGAATCGAACTTACCAACAAAGTATACATCAAACAAATAATTAACTTTAAAATAGTCACTTACTATAGAAGTGAATAAACTTTCTTTTCATAATTAGGGCAATATTATAATATTATAAACTTTGTTCCTTAGATATAAATATTACCATAACTATACTAAAATCATATTTAGATAGAAGGATGAGTCTAAGGAATGAATTAAGGCAAGTCAGAAGAATAAGACAAGTCTAGAAGCAATTTGGACTCAAACTAGTTTGTAATTTATTTTGACTCAAAAACTTTTGAAGTTTTCAAAAATAAATATTGTTATACTTTCTAAGGAATTCCTGCTCCGATACCAGCTGTGGCAGAACCTCCTGAATTAAGTGGCCCACATGCACCCATCATTATCATAAAGACCTTTGATCGGCGTGCACGAGTTCCAAATGACTCAAGAGGTCTGTCGGGTGTCCTCGGGAAACCCGAATCATCCACGTTATATTCTTTCGAGGAAAATCCCTCATCAAGCATCACAGTATTACAACAGTTTTATAGATAAGATAAATCAGAGTAAAAGCAGAAAGATTAATATACATAGATTAAAACTTATGTTTAAAGTTTACATCACCAAAATACTTATTACATAACTTGTTCGGAACTTTATATTACATATTTCACACAAATACTTGATACTTGCCCAAGGTCAAACATCAGAATCGTTATCACTCTCCTCTACAAGAGTGAAGTAGCACTATCCATCAAAAGGTGGATCCATGTACTCACCTGCAACAAGGGTTAACAAACCCTGAGTACAAAAGTATCTTAACCGACTAGAAAAGGGGAGAAGACTCAGTTATGAAGGCTATAGGGATACAAGATAAGGTTTTAGCAAGATCAAAAATATATCTTTTGCACAAAAGCTTACTAATAGTGAAACCTATTTCAAGTTTTAACTTAATAGTTGAACTTCATAACTACCCAAAGATTCTCAAGTCTTTATAAGTCATACCCCACCTCTAGTTCTCAATTCATAACAAACCCATTCTTTACTACGGTGTGGGTCAGTGGATTGAGGCTCCATACCCGAGGAAACACGGCGATTCGAATCTTTTAAACCCAGCTGGGAATTCCCAATCACACAATATGGCAGGACTCTAACTTGCAATATATTGCACAACCACCAGTGATTTGTATGACAGGACTCTAACCTGCAACATACCAAAGCACCATGGTGTTGTATGGCAGGACTCTAACCTGCAACATACCAAAGCACCACGGCGTTGTATGGCAGGACTCTAACCTGCAACATACCAAAGCACCACAGCGTTGTATGGCAGGACTCTAACCTGCAACATACCAACCCGTATCCCGTGATTGGTACTATCATGCACTCGATCAAGGTCCAACCACGGACGGTTCCTAATCGACACAGACAGGAACACTACATCAAGATTCCATTCCGGATACAAGTTACCTGCCCGGTCTGAATTTCACTTTTAATCCATTTATCAGTTTGTACCTGAAAGAGGTATCCTAACAATGATGACTCATCATCCCTTAGTTTGCTCATGGCCTAAGCGGAGGATAATCTCATCACCGTGCATCTTGGCTAAGCATTTATAATCAAATAGGTTACAAGGATAGGGTAAAGGTAACCAACTGGTAATTCATCTACTGGTGTCATTCAACTCCTACTACTTAAATGCAGTTGATAAATCATTATATAAACTTTGCAATAGAAACGGAAAGGTTAAATGCACCGGGGCTTGCCTTGAGAATCAGTGAAGTCCGGAGATTCTGGAAAACGAGAAGGGTCTACACCCTCAGGAGAAATCCACTGAGAGTTAGGGCCTTCTGAAGCGAGATCTACACGTAGAAGTGCATATGCATGATTAATGAGATGCTTATGACATAAAAAGACAAGGTACAGGCTGATGAATAAAAACAACCAAACTTAACTTATCTAGAGTACAACTTTCCATCGTGGTAAAGTTGCATTTATTAACTAAAGTACAGATTTACTTGTCATATCAAAAGTACTCAAAACACAAGTTTTATAATTTTTATATTGGCACAAACATGCTATCATTAATCATGTCAAAATTCATAATTAACAGAGCTATAGATTAATTATAGCAAAAAGAACAAACTTAGTTACTGTGTAGAAAAACTAGAAAAAAGAAAAACTTTATTCTAGCCCAAATGGGGCTTTCGGCCCAGCCCAGCTCGACCCAGCATGGCGCGAGCGCACGGCGGTGGGTGGGTGTGCGTTCGCTTGAGACCCGGCTCGAATGAGACAGCGCCCGTGTGGCTGCTTCGAGGCTTAGCTCGAGCGAGACGAAAAAAACAACCGTTTGTCCGAGGCCTGGCTCGGAGGCTCGGGTGATACGGAAAGCCATCGCCCGTCCGAGGCCTGGCTCGGAGGCTCGGGCGATACGGAAAGCCGTCGCCCGTCCGAGGCCTGGCTCGGAGGCTCGGGCGATACGGAAAGCCGTCGCCCGTCCGAGGCATGGCTCGGAGGCTCGGGCGATACGGAAAGCCGTCGCCCGTCCGAGGCCTGGCTCGGAGGCTCGGGCGATACGGAAAGCCATCGCCCGTCCGAGGCCTGGCTCGGAGGCTCGGGCGATACGGAAAGCCGTCGCCCGTCCGAGGCCTGGCTCATAGGCTCGGGCGATACGGAAAGCCATCGCCCGTCCGAGGCCTGGCTCGGAGGCTCGGGCGATACGCTGCGCCCTGACAGCTTTGCAGAAAAGCCCTCTGGCTTAAACAAAACTAACCCGCAGTCCACAGCGCTATTCACATGATTCTGCGACTTTTCAACCAACACCCTGCAAAAACCTATCTTTACCAACACTAGGTCCCCGACCATGGCCGGCACGCACGGCGGCGAACCAAGCGCCGGCGGGTCTTACGCCGGTCGACTCCGGCAAGAAGAGACCTAGCTGACACGCGCATCAACTCTGGCGGAGCAACCGCAGTCGATAGAGCTATAAAACTTAAACGCTACCACACCCTAGACGTCTGTCCAGCCATGGCAGCGGATTGGATCTCGGCGAGGTTCTCCGGTGAACCTGCGTCGGTAGCGAGAGAACAGAGGAGATGGGAAACCCTATTAGCTCACCCTGGTTCCGATGCTCTAGCTGGTTGGAGCGGAGGAGGAGCGGAAGTAGGAGATCCACGGCACAGAGAACTTTGGCGGCAAACTCCGGCGAAGAGGCGCTGGTTCCGGTGAGTCCTGGGCACCACACAAGAAACCAGTGAGCCGATGATGTTTCTAGGATCAATATGAAACACAAACGCAAGACAAAGAGGATAGAGGAGTGCCCAGTGGATCGGACCACTGCAAGATTGAGCTCGACGGAGCTTTTTCAGTGGCGGAGGGAAGAATGGCAATTGCTTGCTCTCTGAGTGAGTAGAGATTGCGCGCAGTGGTTCTGGAGAGGCGCAAGCACGTAGGGTATTTATACCCGCAGTCAAACGGGATGAGACCAAGCAGGGACAGTGAAATTGATGATTTAACCGGGAAGGTGCTCGTCGGTGCGCTGGTGGCAAACGTCGATGGCAAGTGCGGAAGAAGGCGCCACGACGCGAGGGTAAGTGCCAGCAGATGGGTAACTTCGCCACGGAGTTGGTCGCGCGCTCGTTCGAGAGAAACCCGCGGCCACCGCGCTGGCGTCGTCGGCAAAATATCACTGCCGCCGCCGCCGTGAACAGGGAAGGTGATCTTATCCCCCCTTTTCCCATTCCTTTTCTACCCTTTCTGAAAATACAAAATTACTTTTGATTTTTGAATAAAAGTTGAAAATATGTTAAAATATCAAATGTTCAGAATTTAATTCTAAACATCTTTTATTTTTGCAACATATTCAAAATATGTTCAGAATTTGACTTAGTGTTTGAAAAACAAAAGAGGACAAAAAGGGCAGAAAAGTATTTTCAAAATTACTTTTGATTTCACATGAAAACTTGGAAAACTTTATACATCAAAATTGTTCCTTATCAAAAATAGAACAACTTTGCTTTTTGGAGCATAGCCAAACTGTGCTTAAATTTTGAAACTACCCAAAAAGGGATAAAATTGGGTTTTGGAAATTGATTTTCAATTTGAACCTAATTCGATCTTGTTTTCCAAATTACTTCAGATTTTCTTTAGTAACTTGAAAATCTATCTTAATAAAAGTTGTTTCTTTTAATCCTCTTTACAACTTTGATTAAAAGACCAAAGTCTAATTCTTTTTAGTTTTTTGAAATCTAGTGTTAGGGTTAAATTTAGGGTTTAAAAGAATTCAAATTTATTCAAAATTTTGTACAGAGACTTTGAAAACTTTGACTACCAAAGTTGTCCCTCTCAACAAGAGCTACAACTTTGCTTTTGAAATCATTTTGAAATTTGCCATACTTTTTGGACTTAAAGAGAGGAAAATAAGAAAACATAGAAAATTAGGTTTTCCATATACACTTAATATTACATTTAACATACAACCATATTACTTATGAAAGCATCACACCACTAGGGTTACACACTTAACATATCCTATCCACTAAAAACAAACATGTTAACTTAAACTTGTTTTTAGTGAATGCATACTCAGGTTACCACTCCATGAAATGCTAATGCATATGATGACATGGCAAGTTTTAGTTTGGGTAACACTGGAGTGTTACAACATCTCGGATGTGGCGTCGACTGACTGGTCGGAGGGGGTTGACCCTTGGCCGGCAGGTGGCCGGCCCCCTCTCCCCTAAGCGGGAGAGGCGGCAGCCGAAGGTGCGAAGAAAAGTACATCGGCCCAGAAGGTTGCCGACCCACGTGTTGTTAAGGCTGCGGGGAAGCACCCCAATTGGCAGTCATGGGGCCACGGCGAGGTCTTCGTCAAAGGGTGCCGCGGATAGGTGGCTCCTTGAGTATCTGCAGCGACGGTCGCCAAAACATATCCGGGTCGATCCGCGACTGGGACGACGACGACGACAAAGATGAGCCGCTCGTATTCAAGCGTGCTCAGGTCGAAGAGCCGGCGAGGATGGCAGTGCAGGTCCGACCACCCTCGTCGGCACAAAAAACCAAAGGCCCAAGACTGAGTGACAGTCTGTGCGTCAGCCACTTGTAAGTGTCCAGTCTTTAACTGTGTGGCTGCATATCTGTAGGAGCGACTTGGTTTGATCTAAACATTTACAGGGATCCTGTGCCTGAGGTTGAACCTGTTGCCGTCGACGAAGATCCCGGGTTGGTCAGGGCTCCTAACGCTGAGCCCGACTAGTCCGGCAATAGAATGGCCGAAGGGCAAGCGCTGCTAGCGGGAGGTGGTATGGGTGCTGAAGGCGGCCGGCACCCGACCTCTGATGGAGCTGGTCCTGGAGAGGGTGAAGCCGGGTCTGGCAGAGTTGAAGCTCCTGACCAGCGTCCTCCCGAGGAGGTACCCCTTGACTTCCTTGGGTCGGCGGGCTCTACCCATGCACCACCAGATGCGCCGCTACCTCCTCCAGAGGCTTCCACGGAAGGCGCTATCAGACACGCCACAGACCAGGCTGAAGCTGAGGAAATCCAGGTGATCCCCGAGGACGAAGTCGAGGGATCCCTTGTCCACTGAGGTCTCCCGAGCGCGTGGTTCGTGTGGCCCATCAATAGGCCAGTGAGTGGGTCGCGGACAATTGTCCGGTGAAGAACGTTGACCAGATGTTGAACCAACTCCAGAAATATGCACATGTAATTTGTTTAGAGATCTTGTGTATGGCTGGAACGATTAGTGATTAAACTTGATAACTCTGATGATTTGCAGGGTTGACGGACATGTCAGAAGAACGGCGTTGATGCTATGAGTCCATTGTCCCCCTAGTGAATGCGAAGCAAAAACTAGAAGAGGCGTGTGGGCATTATCGAACTGATTTGGACGACGCCCGGTGGGTTGAAACTGAGCTCTATGAGGCGACTCGGGGTCAGGCCTTGGAGATCAGCCGCTTTCTTCGCGAAAATGAAAGTACCATTTTACCATCTTTAATTGCTTAATAGTTGAACTCCCTGCTAACCCTCCTTTTTTTGCAAACATAGCTGGCTTCGCAAGTTTCCATAGAAAAGTTGAAAGTGCAAGACAGCGAGGCCGCAGCGAAAAGGGAGAAAGCCCGAGCTGATGACCTCGAGAAAGAGCTTGAAGGTTACCTGATTGGTTGTTGATGTTGTATGTTTTGTTGTCTGATTACTTTAGTGACTCGCCGTTTGCTTTGATTTATGGAAACGCCGTTCCTGGCAGATTCAGGTCACGATGGCTTGCGAGAGGGCAAAGCTTTGGGAGGCGCGGTGTCATGCTATGGTCCGGCGGGGTTGCTTCTGTCATAGATGTAGTGTACGCAGCCGACCAGTCTAGTGAGCTCCCACCCCGACTAAGCGGTGTGCTGGAGCAGTGCGCCGGGTTATGGCCAGCTATGAAGAAATTTGTGGCTAGAGCTGGTGAACAGGTTGCCTCGTATGTGCTGGCGGTGGCGAGTGCACATTATCTGGGAGTGGACGTGAGGAGGCTAGAGAGCGGCTTCCCCAGAAACACTTCGGAAGTCCAGGTGTCCGAGCTCTGCGAACAATCCCGGGAGACGACCACCGTTCTTGTAAAAGATTTGGACCTGTGTGGGGAGCCTGGGGAACCCATCGCTCCATAGTACCGCAAACTTTATTAGTTAGCCTTTGTTTAAAATGTTGCGGATACATGGGTGTATGCCGGATTTTGAGATGATGAGTGATTGTCAACTGTGATGATGTGCATGTTCTTTGGCTTGTGTTGTGCAGGTGTCGAGCTCGGATACGGTGATCGAAGGCAAGGTGAAGGTCAAGTTGAGATGTGCTGTGCCGATGGACCCGGAGCGGTGAAGGGCAGACGTGAGGCTTGGACTGACGGACTGGTGGTCTGAGGATCGGCTGTGGTGGCTAATAGTCTGAGACAGCGACAAGTGAAGATATGCGGGTGGACGGGGTGCACTGGCAGTGCATCCCTCTACGGCGTCGGTTTGGTGGTTGAGCCCCAGAAAAACCACCGAGTGGACGATTTCTAGGTTTGGGCCACAAAACCTGGGTGCGGCCGGTTTCCGAGTTTGGGCCACAAAACTCGGGATGAGTACGGTTTCCAAGTTTGGGCCTCAAAACCGGGGCGCTGATGGGTTTCTGAGTTTGGGCCATAAAACTCAGGCGACGGACAACAGGTTTCCCGGTTTCGGCCTCAAAACCGGGGGATAGCCCAGGTTTCCCGGTTTTGGCCTCAAAACCGGGGGGAGGTCCATGAAAAGGACGAGCGACGCAGTGGCGGCACATGGCGGCATCTGGTGAGGTCGCGTCGAGGTGAAGCTGCCTGATGTGCGGGCGTGGCCGTCGGATCAACATCAACCTTGAGTTGGTTAGGAATACAGTTAGGGTTAGCCTGCTCGCTCATTTGTTGTAAGGATAGAACGGGAATAATTGTATTAGGCCATATAAGGAGAGGCTACCCCTCCCTCTAGACTATCTCAACCATTGCTATTTTCATTCTAGGGTTCCTCCTCTCCCAATCCATGTTGTAGCTACTGAGATCCGCAGAGACGGTGAACAATACCTCTGTGTATTTGGAATTTGCAGAAACGGGACCGGATTCCCGTTGTCTCCTCATGGGGACGAATTTCGGCTGGCAATCGTGATTGTGATTCGCATTTTGATCTTGTTCTTCGTTTCTCCACGATTTTCCAGTCATTCGATCTCCCTCCTCGCTGCGTCTTTTTCGAATCCATTTCAATCAACTTGTTCTTTGATGTGAGGAGAACATTTCCACCAAAGGAATTTATCTCTACCCTCACGAACACGTAGATCAGGTCAATTCAAGTTTTGTGGCAACTTTTTCGTTCCTACACCTTCCCTTTCGATTTCCCGTAGTTTGAGTTGATATGAGTAGATGATTTCTTGGGGATAGTCTCTCAACTACCTCGTGATCATCTTCTCCAATTTTGGGATCAAGGGATTTTGATTTGGATTGAATTTGGGGAGATTTGGGAGAAGGGTGATTGAAATCGCCCTCCCTGAGTGATCGCGGATAGTCCACCACTCAGGGCGCGGACAGTCCGCGCGTCGGGCTCGAGCCAGACCAGTGGCTCCACGGCTCGGCTGTTTGTGTTCGGGTTGACCGGCGGACAGTCCGCCTTAGTAACTCGCGGACAGTCTGGTACAGTCCAGGGGCTATTCAGCAACAGTGCTATTTTGGGGATTATGCTGACGGACAGTCCGTCGTTCCCCCGTGGACAGTCCGACAGTACCGCGGACTGTCCGGGACCGTACTCGCAGACAGTCCGGGAACTCGCTGTGTGTTGGTTTTTATTGCATTTGCTCTCCCGACTTTTCCGCGTGGTTTCCAAACTTCTCGTTTGGCCCTGGAGATCATCAAGGAACCTCTCTAGGTATCTCTGCTACTTGTTAGCATCGATATTTTGAAATTTCCCGACGTAGCTGTCCATCTACGTTCAGGAGACAGTTTTGAGGGTTGAACTTGAGTCGTAGCTTTCGGTGTTTGGCTTGCTCTCGTTCGGTGGTGCCTCGCTGTGATTCTAGGGATCATCCACCCTCTTCCAAGGATCGTGGGCATCACGTTAGCACTCGCAGCTTTTGGGGGTTGATTTTTTAGGACAAAGGCCGAAGTTTCGAAAGAAATTTTTAGGATCCCATTCACCCCCCCCTCTGGTCGCTTTCTGGTAGCATTCTCTGTACTTCAATTGGTAATAGAGCGGGTTAAGGATCTTCCACCTTAGCTGGTTCCAGATCCACAGAAGGTGACATGGATCGCAGCGTGGGCAATCCGCCGTTCTTCGATGGGACCAACTATGTGTATTGGAAGATACGCATGTCAGCCTATCTTAAGAGTATGGGTGCCTCTATTTGGGATATTTGCAACTTTGCAGATTACGTGGTCTTGGCTGCTCGTGCAACTCAGCATTAGATCGATGAGCACGATGCCAATAGCCGAGCTCGTAATGCTCTTTTCTCCTATTTGAGCATGCCTGATTTTGATCGTGTTTCTCACCTCGCTACGGCTCAGGAGATTTGGGCTACTATCATGCGTTTTCATGAGGGAACCACTCAAGTCAAAACCCGTCTATGAGTCACACAAGAGAGAGTATGAGAACTTTCGACACATGCCTGGCGAGAGCATAGAAAGTTTATTTGCTCGCTTTCAGGTGATTGTCAACAGGATGAGGGCTAACAAGGAATTGTTGCCTTTCGACGATCATGAGAGGGCTCTCAAGCTTCTCTATACTCTCGATTGATTGGTGTGGGACTCTAAGGTTCAGGCGATCATCGAATCGCCTAACTATGAGACTCTCATGTGCGACGAGCTCTTTAGTAAGCTCAAGTCTAGTGAGATTGACGCCATGGCGAGGGCTTATTATGAAAATCCTTCTGGCCTGTCGATGGCTTTGGTTTTTGGCTCTTCTGCTAACACCGCTGGAGGCTTTCCTTTGTCATCTCTTCTTTCTGTCATAGAGGAGCAGTTGGAGTTCATGGAGGATGACGAGTTGGCCCTGCTTGCCAACTGGTTCTCGCGGTTCCACAACAACCGCATGAACCATCACCACGGAGGAGGACGAGGTGGCTGCTATGAGTGTGGAGGCTCGGACCACTTCATCGCCAATTGCCCGAAGAAGAACAAGCAAGTCTTCAGCAAGGCGGATCATGGCCACAAGTACGACTCCGGCAAGCGCAAGGAGAAGTACGTCCCCACCAAGCACAAGCGGAGGGGCAACTTCAACAAGGATTACATCAAGGATAAGTACTTGGAGAAGGCCCAGGCCGAGCAGCGTGCCTTCTTCACCACGCTCAGCGACGTCGACCATTCGGATGACGACTCCGCTGCATCAAGCGACAACGAGTTCTAGAAGAAGAAGAAGATTGAGGACAAGCTGAACGACCTCTGTTTCTTCGCCGACAATGAGGGATTCTGCACCATGGCCCTCGGCAATGAGGTCAACAACGAGCTGGAGGAGATCCCTCAGAACGACGACGACGACGACACTTCCCAGGTATCACAGACCCCTGATGAGCTTTCTGTTGAGGTCGATAAACTTATTGCTGCCCTCCTTAGTCAAGATAAGCTGCTTAGGCGTGCTCCTAGAGAGAGGAAGGAGTTTAGGTAGAAGTGGGAGGATGCGGTGAAGGAGCTTGAGTCTGTCAAGTCCACCGTTGTCGTGACTAAGGAGGATGAGTGTGAGATGTGCTCCAAGAACATGACTGACCTTCTCACGTTGAGGGGGAAGTAAGTTGCTTTGGTTGGAGAGGTGGATGAGCTTAGGGCTAGACCCATGTTCCTGGGTGCGTGCAAGTCTTGTGCAGGCTTGCAATCCGAGTTGGCAGAGAAGAATGCCAAGATTGTGTCTCTTGAGAAGGCCAACTCGGATAACACTTGTGTGTCTAGATGCGTTTTGTGTGAGGGTTTGGAGACGGAGATTGCAAATGTGAAGCATGACAAGATGCAAACCGAGGAAGAAAACACATACCTTCAGACCATCTTGTCATGGGTGTCTAGTGGTGAGCCGCAGCTTGGGATGATGATAGCCCAATTCAAACGTGCTGCTGGAGGTCCTGGTGTTGGTTTTGCTCAGGGTGTGGGAGTGCTACATCTTTTGGGAAGGTTGGAGAGTTTAGTGGTCTTATGCCGAGCGAGAAGCCCAACTCCACCACTACTCCCAAACTAACCAAGATTCCACCCAAAGAGCCTCTCAAGCCGAACACCAAGGATGGAGTGTTTGTGGAACCTCCAAAAGCTCCATCCAAGAAACAGACATGGGCTCCAAAACCAAACCACCTCAGGAACAAGCTAGACACTATGCCACCTATCCATAAGGAGCTCATACCTCAAAAGAACCGAGTGATCCATACCCAATATCGTGAGTACCAACAACCCCATATGAGAGCGTTGATGTACAACTGTGAGCACTGTGGGAGAGATGGACACTTGAGGGAGTTTTGCTTTCGGCGCAAGAGAGAGGAGCGCCATGCAAAGGAAATGAATAACTCGGACATGTACCATCCTTTCCATGATGTACATGCGCCGAAGGTTCAACGGAGAGCTGCTAGGCCTAGAGGTCCAATGCATCAAGGTCCTAGGCCGCAAGGAGGACGTGCCCAATGGGATCCTGCTTTTGTAGGCTATGGACCCCGTGGCGGTGGCTTTGTTGTTGAGCGTTACCCCCACCGTGTTTTGAGTATCGCGATGGACGCTCTTCCCTAAGCGGACCACATTTTCCTATACGTGGTGATCGCTTTCCCCGTAGGCGTGCTAGGAATGGTTTTGCTACTAACCGTTCTTTTGAGCAGCCGGCCCAAAATTGGTATACTTCCCATTTTACTCACCCCAGTGTTGGACCGTATGCTCACCGTATGTCTTTTTATTGATGTAGGTAAAACGATTGGAGGACATTTGATGGGTGGATTTCGGGTGCTCAAGGCATATGACCAGAAACGCCAAGTGGTTCTCCGGTCTTAGTCTAGTTGCCAAGGTAAAGTCTTGTCTCGTGGGTCAGAGCGAGTTAATGAGCACTTTGTGTTGCTTGATGTTGCTCTTGTTTCTAACTTGCATTTTAACCTTCTTTCTGTTTCGCAACTCTTTGATGATGACTATGAGATTCGTTTTAAGCCGAATCTCAGTCGTATTTTAGATCCTCAGGGCAATCTTGTGTGTTTGATTTCGCCCTTTGGGGAAGTCTTTCATGTGAATTTCTCGGAGTCATTTGGAATTTCTTGTTGTCTTGTGGCTGGACCTTCCTCCTATGATCTTTGGAAGTGGCATAGGATACTAGGTCACCTGAGCTTCGACTTGCTTGCAAGGCTTAGTTCACTTGGCTTAATCTGAGGATTGCCCAAGTTGTGCATGGAGAAGGATCTTGTTTGACATTCTTGTAGACATGGGAAAATGGTAGCCGCTCCCCACCATCTAGTAAATCAGTTTATGACCAAGCACCCTGGAGAGCTTTTGCATATGGACCTTGTCGGTCCGGCTCGGCGGAGCTCGGTTGGTGGGAAGAGGTATGTTCTTGTTGTTGTTGATGACTTTTTGAGATATTTGTGGGTTTTCTTTTTAGCTGAGAAAACTGAGACTTTCGCTTTTGTTCGCAATTTGATCTTGCGACTTCAGAACAAGTTCCCTAAGAACTCGATGAGAGCTATTCGTAGCGATAACAGTTCTGAGTTTAAGAACTCGGATTTTGAGAAGTTTTGTAACTCTTTGGGTTTAGAGCATCAGTTTTCTTCCCCCTACACACTGCCACAAAATGGTGTTGTAGAGAGGAAAAATCGGACCCTTGTAGAGATGGCCAGGACGATGCTCGATGAGCATAGGACTCCTAGGCGATATTGGGCCGAGGCTATAAACACTGCATGCTATATTTCCAATTGCATTTTTCTTTGTGCTTTCTTGAAGAAAACTTCTTATGAGTTGCGATTTGGGAAGCAACCCAAAGTGAGTTATTTTAGAGTTTTTGGTTGGCACTATTTTATACTCAAGAAAGGCAACTTAGACAAGTTTGAGTCTCGTTCTTCTAACGGTGTATTTTTGGGTTATAGTAATCATACTCGTGCATATCGTGTACTTAACCTTGATACTAACCGAGTTATGGAGACATCCAATGTCACCTTCGACGAGACCATACATTGTCCTTCTTCTAGATTTGAGCGTGCAGGTGATCACGAGGTTGGCGAACCTCTTTTTGATGATGAGGAAGAAGGTGCTGAAGGGATTGATGATCCAGCACTACCTCCACCTATTGTGCCATTTGGGTCGACTTCGACCACGACTGCTCACGGCTCCGACCCATCTTCTTCCACTACATGGGGGTCGTATGATCCACCACCTTGGGCTGTACCATTTGTACCCGAGGAGGTACTAGCTACTGTTGAGGGGGAGGTCACTTCAGCAAGGGAGGCACCATGACACATCCAGCGCCAACACCCACCTCAACAGATGATCAGTGACATCCACGAACGCGTCACTCGGTCTAGGTCACAACAAATCTCTCATTTTGCTCATTCTGCATTTGATGCTGATTTTGAACCCCGAGATGTTGGACACGCTTTATCCGATCCAGATTGGGTCAATGCCATGCATGAGGATCTTGAAAATTTTGAGAGAAATCGGGTTTGGGTTCTTCTTCCTCTTCCTCCTAAGTGTCACCCTATTGGGACAAAATAGGTTTTCAAAAACAAACAGGGAGAGGATGGC
Organism: Coix lacryma-jobi var. lacryma-jobi; assembly: GCA_009763385.1. Taxonomy (NCBI): domain Eukaryota; kingdom Viridiplantae; phylum Streptophyta; class Magnoliopsida; order Poales; family Poaceae; genus Coix; species Coix lacryma-jobi. Next base: position 105,060,257 of record CM019826.1, on the reverse strand, counting down.
CATGTTGTGAGAAACAAGGCTAGACTTGTAGCCCAGGGGTATAGTCAAAAGGAGGGGATAGACTATGAGGAGACTTTTGCTCCTGTAGCTCGTTTGGAATCATTAGGATTCTCTTTGCTTTTGCTGCATCCAAAGGTTTCAAACTTTTTCAAATGGATGTCAAGAGTGCCTTCCTAAATGGCTACATAGAAGAAGAGGTGTATGTGAAACAACCCCCCAGTTTTGAAAATTCCAAGTTTCCAAACCACGTTTTTAAACTTCATAAAGCGTTGTATGGTTTTAAACAAGCCCCTAGAGTCTGGTATGATAGGTTGAAAACCTTTTTGCTTGCTAAGGGTTTTAAAATGGGATGTGTGGATAAAACGCTCTTTGTCCTCAAGCAAGGCACTAATACTCTCTTGGTTCAGATTTACGTGGATGATATCATTTTTAGTGGTTCTTCTCATGCTTTGGTTGCCAAGTTTGCAGATACTATGAGGAGCGAATTTGAGATGAGCATGATGGGCGAGTTGACGTTTTTCCTTTGGTTGCAAATCAAGCAATCCCGAGAGGGGACGTTTGTGCACCAGGGCAAGTACGTCAAGGACATATTTAAGAAGTTCGATATGTGTGAGGCCAAGCCTCTTCCAACACCCACGTCGACCACGATGGCCCTGGATACGGACAAGGATGGAGAAGCTGTGGACCAGAAGGAGTACCGAAGTATGATCGGGTCGCTGCTGTACCAGACAGCAACTCACCCGGACATTCAGTTCGCGGTGTGCCTTTGCGCGCACTTTCAGGCGTCACCGCACACTTCTCACTGTCAAGCGATCAAGCGCATTATGAGGTACCTCTGTTTCACACCTAAGTTCGGGATTTGGTATTCTGCTTCTTCCACCCTCTCCCTTTGCGATTACTCGGATGCTGATTTTGCTGGTTGCCGACTTGAGCGCAAGTCCACTTCTGGGACTTGTCAGTTTTTGGGTTCTTGTCTTGTGTCTTGGTCTTCTCGCAAGCAGTCTAGTGTCGCTCAGTCTACCACAGAGGCTGAATATGTTGCTGCGGCTAGCTGCTATTCTCAGTTGTTGTGGATGATGGCCACTTTGCGTGATTTTGGTCTAAGTTTTTCTCGAGTTCCATTGCTTTGTGACAGCACGAGTGCGATTAGCATTGCTAAGAACCCCGTGCTGCATTCTAAGACCAAACACATTGACTACTGTTCAGAAATGTGAATATGCTTAACTCAACATAAAATTTGAAACATGTTCACCATTGAGGTTGGCAGCTAGCATGTGTAGAATATGTTAAACTTACTTGTGCTTTTCATATATTCTAGGTTGCTATGTCTCTAGTTCTAAGTCATTCACTTTCTTGGTATGTTCATATTCTGTTAAAATTTGAACCAAGTCTAAGTAAATTGAAAAGATCGAGATGGGATCACTTGACAACACATCACGGTATCGAGACTGTTTCTCATTGCACATTGAGTTAAACTTGAACCGTGTAGTGTAAGATCGAAACTGTTGCTTCAAGCTTCTGATTGCTTATGCATAGGCTTAGCTTGGTTGAAAAGTTAGGCAATGTCAAGTTTTCAACCTCTCGCAATCACATGCTGAAAATTCACACTTGTGTAATCACCGCTGCTACTCCGATAAAAATATGAAAACACAAGTCTATGTTTCATTCTGTAGCATGATGATTGAACTTTGCTAGGGGTAGTTCACCTTTTATACATGTTTAGCACTTGGGTAACTTCTTGTCTATAAATATTTAGTGCTATGTTAATGGTGAACCCCTTTCTGAATGGCTTAAAAAATGCTCACTATGCACATATGTTCATATTTCGTATTCTGTGATCAGTTGGAGCCTTTGCTGGCATTTGTGCTTATTGTTGAGTCATCAGATCAGCACTCTTTAGAGCATCTATCCTCTCTGTTAGTGGTGAACCCCATTTCTGGATGGCTTAAAACTGCTCACTTGGATCATATGTTCCTATTTCGTATTTTGTGATCAGTTTGAGCCTTTGCTGGCTGTGGAGTTATTGGATCAGCACTCTTTAGAGCATCTATTCACTCTATAGATTCTATACATGAAGTTGCTAACCTGCATTTGTGACTCATGTGCATTTTTGCCTTGTTGTGTGCATTTTCAACTAAGGGGAAGAAATTTTGACAAATCATGTCCCTAGTTGTATGCACTATTGAAGGGGGAGTTCATGTTCAGGGAGAGCTTGCTCGGTTTTTGCTCTGACGAGCTGTTCAATTGGTTTGGAGCATCTTTCAGCTTGTGTGCTTGTGTGGTTTTTCAATTGGTTTGCAGCGGTTTTGCTAGTTGTGTTGAGCCTTTGCCTCTTTTTGGAGGGACTAGCTTGTCTTTGTCTTCCTTGCCCCAACCTTCTCGCTATCGGTGTTGAGCCTGTTCTACCTCTTCTTGAGGGCTAGCTTTGCTTTGCTTGGTTGCGTCGAGCCGTTGCCCATGTCTTTGGGAACCAAGTTGTCTCGCTCACTCCATTCGACTTCTATTGGCTTTGCTTTGCTTCTGGTCATTTGGTTGAGTTCTCTTCTTTCTCCTTCCTTCTTCTATTTCATATGATTTGTGTTGGTAGTTGACAATGCACTCATCAAGGGGGAGATTGCGGATACATTGGTGTATGCCGGATCTTGAGATGATGAGTGATTGTCAACTGGGATGATGCACATGTTCTTTGGCTCGTGTTGTGCAGGTGTCGATGTCGGATACGGTGATCGAAGGCAAGGTGAAGGTCAAGTAGAGACATGCTGTGCCGATGGACCCGGAGCGGTGAAGGGTAGGCATAAGGCATGGACTGACGGACTGGTGGTCTGAGGATCGGTCGTGGTGGCTGACAGCATGGGACAACGACAAGTGAAGACTTGCGGGTGGACGGGGTGCACGGGCGGTGCATCCCTCTACGGCGTCAGTTTGGTGGTTGAGCCACAGAAAAACCACCGAGTGGACGGTTTCTAGGTTTGGGCCTCAAAACCTGGGCGCTAACAGGTTTCTGAGTTTGAGCCACAAAACTGAGGCGACGGACGACAGGTTTCCCGGTTTCGTCCTCAAAACTGGGGGATGGCCCATGTTTCCCGGTTTCGGCCTCAAAACCGGGGGGACGTCCGTGAAAAGGACGAGCCGCGCAGTGGCGGCACGTGGCGGCATCCGGTGAGGTCGCTCGAGGCGAAGCTACCTGATGTGCGGGCGTGGCCGTCAGATCAACATCAACCTCGAGTTGGTCAGGAATACCCTTAGGGTTAGCCAGCTCGCTCATTAGCTGTAAGGATAGAAGGGGAATAATTGTATTAGGCTATATAAGGAGAGGCCACCCCTCCCTCCAGACTATCTCAGCCATTGCTATTTTCATTTTAGGGTTCCTGCTCTCCCAATCCCTGCTGTAGCTACTGAGATCCGCAGAGACGGTGAACAATACCTCTGTGTATTTGGATTTTGCGGAAACATGACCGGATTCCTGTTGTCTCCTCGTGGGGACGAATTTCGGTTGGCTATCGTGATTGTGATTCGTGTTTTGAACTTGTTTTTCGCGTTCTTCGTTTCTCCATGATTTTCCCGTCACTCGATCTCCCTCCTCGCTGCATCTATTTCGAATCCATTTGAATCAACTTGTTCTTTGATGTGAGGAGAACATTTCCACCAAAGGAATTTATCTCTACCCTCACGAACAAGTAGATCGGGTCGATTCAAGTTTCATGGCAACTTTTTCATTCCTACACCTTCCCTTTTGATTTCCCATAGTTTGAGTTGATTGGAGTGAATGATTTATTGGGGATAGTCTCCCAACTACCTCGTGATCATCTTCTCCAATTTTGGGATCAAGGAATTTTGATTTGGATTGAATTTGGGGTGATTTGGGAGAAGGCGATTGAAATCGCCCTCCCTGAGTGATCGCGGATAGTCCCCCACTCAAGGCGCGGACAGTCCGCGCGTCGGGCTCGAGCCAGACCAGTGGCTCCGCGGCTCGGCTGTTTGTGTTCGGGTTGACCGGTGGACAGTCCGCCTTAGTAATTCGCAGACAGTCTAGGACAGTCCAGGGGCTATTCAGCAGCAGTGCTGTTTTGGGGATTTTGCCGGCGGACAGTCCGCTGTTCCCCCGCGGACAATCCGGCAATACCGGGGACTGTCCGGGACCGTACCCACGGATAGTCTGGGAACTCGCTGTGTGTTGGTTTTTAGTGCATTTGCTCTCCCGACTTTTCCGCTTGGTTTCCAAACTTCTCGCTTGGCCCTAGAGTTCATCAAGGAACCTCTCTAGGTATCTATGCTACTTGTTAGCATCGGTATTTCAAGATTTCACGACGTAGCCGTCCATCTATGTTCGGGAGTCAATTTTGAGGGTTGAACTTGAGTCGGAGCTTTTGGTGTTTGGCTTGCTCTCGTTCGTTGGTGCCTCGTTGTGATCCTAGGGATCATCCACCCTCTTCCAAGGGTTGTGGGCATCCTGTTAGCACTCGAAGCTTTTGGGGGTTGATTTGCTGGGACAAAGGCCGATGTTTTGATAGAAATTTTTAGGCTCCCATTCACCGCCCTCTGGTCACTTTCTGGTAGCATTCTCGGTCCTTCAAATGTAATTTTTATGTTTTAAGTGACCAAATGTTATGACAAATTTTCTTTTAACCAGGTCATGTTATATGAGAATTTGTTTGGGTTTGCTTATTCATATTGGCGATGGAGAAAAAACTGAAAAAGCTAACAAATGACGAACGTTCTTATTTATTCGATTGTATGCAAACATAGGGATAAGTACATATCTTTTAACTCCAAATAGTAGTCATGAATAGAAGCGTCGAAGTAGGTCGATGTGCCAAGAATTTGGGACATCAGTCCCGTTGAGGTCGCACAGTCTGTAGGAGGTCGGTCTTGTGACTTGCTTGACCAGGTAAGGGCCCTCCCAGTGAGACGAAAGATTTTGTAGACCGACAATGTTCTGGATTCTCCTGAGGACCAGGTCTCCTGTAGCAAAAAGTCTTTCTTTCACGTTACGGTTGAAGTATCTTCAAAGCCCTTCAATGTATTCTGCAGTGCGGATGCATGAGTCCAATCTTCGTTCCTCTATGCAGTTGACCTCTAGCTCTTTGGCTTGGTCGGACTTCTCCTGGTCGTAATGCTCTACTCTGGGAGATCTGAATGTGACATCAGCTGGCAAGACCGCTTCGGCACCGAACACCATGTAGTACGGGGAGACGCCTGTGTTCCGACTAGGCTGTGTTATGAGTCCCCATACCACCGCCGGTAACTCTTTCAACCATTGACCAGCCTTTGGGTCTTTATCGTTCGCCCTGTACAGCCTCTTCTTTAGTGTTCGAGTATCATGCCATTTGCCCTCTCAACTTGCCCATTGGCTCTTGGGTGAGCTACAGATTAATATTTCACGACTATAATTCTGTCTTCGTAGAAATCCCAGAAATCCGCATCGGTAAAATGGAGCCCAGGTCGGTAATGATGCAATTAGACAGGCCAAAACGGTGGATGATATCGTCAATCAGCTCTGATGCCTTTTGTGCTATAGATTTCACAAGCGGCTTGTACTCTATCCATTTGGAAAATTTGTCAATCATGACGTACATGTACTTGAATCCTCCGGGAGCCGTTTTGAATGGTCCGATCATATCTGAGCCCCAGCATGAGAAAGGCCAGGATGCTGGTATAGCCTGGAGGTCATGCGCCGGTACGTGGATTTGTTTGGCGAAGAATTGGCACCCTTCACATTATTTATCTAGCCTTTCAGCGTCTGCAACTGCTGATGGCCAGTAGAAACCTGCTCGGAATGCTTTCGCAACCAACGTTTGGGAAGCGGCATGATTACCACATATGTCGGCATGGATGTCTTCCAGGATGCGTACGCCCTCTTCCTAAGACACACATTTTAGAAGCAACTCGTCTTTTGCATTTTTGCACATGAGTTTCCCGTTGACCAGGACATATTGCTTACTACGCCGGATGAGGCGCTCAGTCTTGACTTTGTCCTAGGGAACGTCTGCGCTGGTCAAATACTTTATGAACGGCTCCCTCCAATCATTGCTTGTTTGTATGACGACGGCGATTGTCTGGTCGGCCTAGGGCTGCTGGGCGGTACCACATGGCCCTTCATCAATAGATGGCTTGACCAGGTCTTGGACGAACACGCTGTGTGGTATCTGAGCTCTGGACGGCCCTAGCTTGTAGAGGGCATCGGCGGCTTGGTTATCTGCTCGCACTACGTGTTGAAACTGCAAGTCGTAGAACTTTGCCTCAAGTTTTCTTATCTGGGCGACATAAGTGTCCATCTTTTCGCAGGTGGCATCCCAATCTTTGTTGACTTCATTTATGACCAAGGCCGAATCGCCAAAAACTTCTAGTCTTTTGACTCCGAGCTCGATAGCAATTCAGAGGTCGTGCAGGCAGGCCTCGTATTCTACAGCATTGTTGGATGCTTTGAAGTGAATGCGGAGAACATAGCTCAACTTGTCTCCAGAAGGTGAGATGAAGTGCACTCCGGCACCCGCGCCTTCGAGATTTAACGACCCATTGAAATACATCACCCAGTGCTCAGTACTGGTCAGTGGTACTGGGGTTGTCATGTCTGTCCATTCAACTACGAAGTCGATAAGCGCCTGGGATTTGATGGAAGTACGGCTGCGATACTCGAGGGAGAAAGGACTCAATTCTAGGGCCCACTTTATTATCCGACCGTTGGCATCCTTGTTGCGTATGATGTCGCCTAGTGGGTACTCAGTAACCACCGCGATTGTGAAATAATCGATCTAATGCCACAACTTCCGAGATGTGATTAGCACTGCATATATCAGCTTTTGCACCTGAGGATACCTGGATTTTGAATCGTTGAGAACTTCACTGACATAGTAGATTGGACGCTGAACCTTGTAGGTCTGTCTCTCTTCTTCACGCTCTACGACCACGACCATACTGACCACTCGATTCGTTGTCGCGATGTATAGCAGTAGGGTCTCGCCGTCTCTCGGTGTGGCTATTAATGGTGGCATTGTGAGGAGCTGTTTTAGCTCTTGAAAGGCGGTTTCGGCTTCTTCCGACCATTCGAACTTCTCGGAAGCTTTGAGCAACTTAAAGAACGGAAGGCCTTTTTGCCCAAGCCGTGAGATGTATGCGACTTAATGAGCATACCATAGTTGAACTCCTAGGTGGGCTATGACCCTTAAATGGAAACTGTTTTCGTTCTGCCTTTTGGGTGGAGTGAAACAATGGTATGCTCATACCATAGGAGGAGTTAATGGAAATTGGGACGAACTTCGGGACAAATTATGTCTCGTTTTATTCCCTATTTCCTGAATTATTGCCGTTCGAATTGAAATTCTTACATTTCAACAAAAATAGAAGGAGACTCTAGGAGCAGCCTGGGCTAAGTTCACAAATCTCATAAATGCTGGCCCAAACCTTTCTTTGCCTGACCACATGCTTTTTCAACACTTCCATCATGGTCTTAGCAAAGAAGCGGCTCTCCATCTTGATTTATCTTCTGCAGGCTCGTTTGCACATAAAACCATTAGTGAAGGGAAAGTTATTCTTGAGAAAATCCTTGAAAACACCCCTTACACCAGTATTTATGAAGAGATTCCTGAAGAAATAATAGAGTCAAGCCCTGACCAACAAGAGGAGGCACTCGCAACCGAATTTGTAATTCTTTCAAACCCTTTGTTTGATTTGGTTGCCACACAACCTCCCATTGAGGGAACACACCATGTTGTTGAGGATGATGAACCACATCCATCTTCATTCCCCTTTAAATTTGAGAATGATCTTTTTGAAGATTTTGGGAATACCTCGAATTATCCTATCCAAGTGAAGCCTCTGACACAATCTTTGACATCTGATGACGATGATTGTCCGCTTAACGAGCCCTTCCTCATGGAACACATCAAAGGGCTCTCGGCCATCATGAGTCGTGTGTGGTTGGTTGAAACAAAGTTATCCTCCGAGGTAGCCCGAATCATTGCCCCATCAGATGTCTTGTCGTCCGCCTTAAAGGAAACCACCATAGAGGCTCACTATAGTCCTACCGTTGGGATGAACATCATTTCAAAGGCCTTGGCCAAAGAAATTTGCCCCAACGAATCCTTGATCCTATCTCTCAAGATTTTAAGAATTCCTTCGGGGGTTACTATTGGGAGTAGTGGAATCATGAGGTCTATTCCTTTATGAATTAATGGTTCTGAGTATTGTCTTGATTTTCATGTCTATGACATCTCAGACATGTCCCTTTTGGTTGGTTTACCACTAGGGACACTTTTTAAGGAAAGACCAAAGCAGGGTCTCTTGAATTTAAAGCTGGGAAGTTCTCCTATCACCGTCTCGCTTTCACGCTCAAACAATGCGATAGTAGAAGCCAAACCCGAACAACACCCTATTGAGGATGTCTCCATGGCTTCTCTAGAAGACATGGCCCAACCAGCTCTTGATGATGAAAATTTGCGAACACATGGTTGATATGTGCCCTTGTGGTTCCCTTCCTGAGTGATGAGCGATCGGTCAACGGGAACATGTCTCTTGGTTGTGTTGATGTGCAAGTGTGGAGCTCGGAGATAGTGGTCGAAGGGGAGGTGAAGGTCAAATAGAGACGTGCCATGCCGATGGACCGGGAGCGGTGAAGGGCGGACGTGAGGCTTGGACCAACGGACCGGGAGACCTGAGGACCAGCTGTGGTAGCTGGCACGTGGCATTGACGAGCGAGAGCACATTGGGGTGTGCGTTGCATCGGCCGAGTCGGGAGGAAGGTGATTGCGTCGTGACACCTGGCGGGAGGCCGAGAAGGAAGGCGAATGCATTGTGCCCGGCGTGGAGGCTGGACATGCTCCGGCATCGGTGCTCGAACTCGGGGTGTGCGAACCACATCCCGTCTATGGCGTGGGTTTGGTAGTTGAGCCTCAAAAATTTACCCTCGACGGTTTCTGAGTTTGGGCCACAAAACTCGGGGTGGTAGGTTTCCGACATTGGGTCTCAAAACTCGGTGAGGACGGTTTCCAGGTTTGGGCCTCAAAACCTGGGCTCGCGGGTTTCTGAGTTTGGGCCACAAAACTCAGCCGGAGGACAGGTTTCCCGGTTTTAGCCTCAAAACCGGGGGGAGGTCCAAAAAGGACGGTCGACGCGTAGCGGCGTGGAAAGGCTGACACGACGGTGAAGCTATCCACGAGGAAGGCACGACGGTCGACAGGACGGCACGTGGCGACATCCTGAGGCTTGCGTTGAGGCGAAGCTAAGGATGTGGAAGGCGCGTGACCGTCGGATCGCGACTCTTCAGAGTTGGACCGGGATACCCCTAGGGTTGTCCGCTTCGCTCTTGTATCTAGGGGTAGAAGGGGACTATTTTTATTAGGTTATAAATAACAGAGGTGCCCCTCCTCTCTCTATCCTTGCAGCCATTTGTGCCTAAGCTCTCTCTCTCTAGCCCTCGCTTAGGTTTTAATCATACATCGCTGCCTGTGATCCGCAGAGACAGCTAATCATACCTCTGTGTATTTGGATTCTGAGGAAACGAGACTGTAATCTCGTTGTCTCCTCGTGTAGAGGAGTTTCAGCTAGAATTGAGATCGATTCACGTTTGTGTTCCTGTTCTTCGCGTTTCGGTTTTTCCCCTCCCGGAGATTTGCTTTGTTCTCCCTCTCTGAGGAACGGTTTTTGATTCCACTTGAACTAACTTGTTCTAGATCGGTCAGTTTTTGTGTTGGATCAATTTTCTTCCCAATTTCTCCTAACTTCTTTGATTCCCCGTTTTGGAGTTAGGTTCGAGCCATGATCTCTTAGGAGTAGCTAACTAACATCCTTGTGACCTCTCAGATCGAGTCTTGGCCCTAGAGCTTTTGATTCGGAGGAGATCGGGTTGAATCGCCGAAGAACTGTGCTATTTTCAGGAGCATCGGACGCTGAGCATGGGAGCATCGAACACTGTTGTTCATAGCATCAGAAGCTCCTGTGACATGTGTCAGTTTCCATGTTTTTAAGCGGAAATCGGACGCAGGGCATCTGACGCTCCGTTGACCATCGGACGCACCGGTTACTAAGCATCGGACGCTGAGCTGTTACTGTAGTAGCGTCCGATGGTCATGCAGTAAGGTTCCAGAACTGCTCTGTTCACATCGAACGCATCCGCCACTGAGGCATCGGACGTTGGCAGCGTCCGATGCAGTCACTTGTTCGTTGTTTCGTCCACAGTTTGTTCGTCTGACTTCGGATTTAGTTTTCGGCTTTTGCATTGGACTTCTTGGGTTGTGTAGTATCCCACTGTGCTTCTAGGAAGCATCCACCCTACATCTAGGGTCATGGATACTAGCAAGCCCATGACTTGCTTTTGGGGTGACTCTCTGGGACAAGGGCCATTTATTTCACTAGTTGAAATTGGAGGCTCCCATTCACCCCCCCTCTGGTCGCCAATTTGGTCCTTCAATTAGTATCAGAGCCGGTTAAGCGATCTTCTCTACCTTAATCGGTTTTGGATCCTAAGGGCGACATGGATCGAGGGAATAACAAGGCTCCCTATTTTGATGGGACGAACTATCCCTATTGGAAGATTCAGATCCGTGTCTATCTCTGCAGCATCAGTTCTTCTGTATGGGAGATATGCGAGAACGCTGAGTACGAGGTCCTTGTGGCTCGTGTGGGTCAGGTCCAGATTGACCTACACGAGGCCAACTCCAAGGCTCGTAATTGTTGCAGAACCGACCAATTTATACCAGATTAAGCACTGAAATCCTTATTTTCACAAAGATTATCAGGTACCTAAGCTCGTACAAACCCGGTAGTCCGGAAATCTTGGGGATTTCTGTTGGCACAAAATGCGTCGCACTGAGACCAGACAGTTCCATATTTGCGGCTCTGAAGCCATTCACAATGACATATAGCTATGGAAGCTATCTGTCGACAAGTTTTAAAGATCATTCGTCTAACTCTAAACATAAACATATGTAAACAGCCGGTTGCCGAAAGCACATACATGAAAAAGACATGCTCGAACAAGTAAAAATAGATTATGAATTAACGTGTAACCAAGCTCGGCAAACTAGCCGAGTTGAGGTCCATGAAGAAGGAACATGCAAACAAACACGATCAGACTAATCTAAAACCTGCTTCTGCCGCACGACAAAGGACTCGAAGATGGCACGGGGCCGATTTGTATTGATGTGGTTGTGAACAATTTTACAATGGCCGAGGGTTTATATTTATAACCTGGGCGAAATACGAGTCCTGGAAGATAACGATTTACACAATGAGACATGGAAAAATATGAGTCCTATTTCTATTTCTTTTAGCGCCTTCCGTCGTCATGTATCTTCTTGTGCAAGTCGGCTTCACTTGCCATATTTGCCTCCCGGATGGAATCACCGCTTTGCAAGATAGCCGACCGCACACGCATTTGCCGAAACTCCGAGAACTAACCGACCGCTTGGTCGTTTGCCGAATGCCACTTTCACTGCCGGCCGGGTCCATTTGTCATTTTCTTGGTCCATCTGATCAACCGATCTTTCTAGATTCTGCCGATTCATCAAATCGTAGCTATCTTCAGAAAAAATTGGCTCATCCCTATCTTAGTCCAAATTTTGGTGTAAACACATGCCCTCTAATTTTGGGATAAATATTTATTCCAAAATTCTTTTCTCCCAAACAACTGACGTGGAACCTCTGGAAGCGTCCATTCTCGTGAAAATTTTGCGAGCCTTAATTGTCTTACCTGCCGATTCACCTCCCGATGCACCTTTTGGGATCCTTTTAAGTCCCCTTTCACTTTGTTTTGGCCTGCACTTTCAAACTCCCCTGTTTTGATCTCAAAACCAGGAAAAACCCTTCTTCCTCCTGTCACCATCCAATCCAACCTAGAAGATGTCTTCAATGGTGAGCAGACATCGCTCTGAGCTTGGCGCTTCCAGCACTTCTAAGAAGAGGTTACTCTTTTCTGCTCTTCGTTTCAAAAATGAAGCAGCCGTTTTTACTTCGTTACTCTTGTTCAGGAGGATTATCGATGATTTCATCGAAGACCTGACCCAACAGGTCATAGACCTTCAGCTTGATCTGGAGGAGAAGGATCAGAAGATTTCCCGAGTCTCCCGGGAGCATGACGTCGCTCGGAATCGGGCCGCCGGTGAACATTTTTTATTATCTCCGTCTTTGCTTTCTTTTCTTGCCTTTACTTACTCTTCTTCCTTCCAGCTCTGGAGGCAAAACTTCATGCTCTTTACTGCAATCGCCAAGCTTGCCATTACGGCCGATGTAACGGGTACGACGGCCTTGAGTCGGGTGAACGAGGTCAACTGAATCCTCCCCGACATTTCCAGGGCTGGCATGGGATACGGCGCAGTGCTTGCATTCAACGCTGTACGGATTCACTCCGACGCTGATTATCGCAATTTTGACGTTTGTGAGCGGGGGCTGGAATACAGGGTAGCACACTCTGTGGATGATATGAAGGAAGCTGGAACAGATCTGGTTGATTCTTTCGACCATGATCTCCCGATTAGACATAGGATAGAGTGGACGAACTGATCTTCACTGTAATCTTGTACCCCCTTCTTGTAAATAAAAGCTCTTCTGTTCGATCGTTGAAATCAATCTGCGACTGATCCTTTGAGATCAATGTGTGTTTTGCTTCATGCATCATTCATTAACTTCTATTTTTCCTCTAACGACGATGTATAATACATCGGCTGTGTTGTAATCAGTTATTTTCAGATCTGGTGTTTCGGATTCTTCTTCACTTTCCAATTCATGATGATGTTAGGATAGCACTTCTTAAGGAATTTTCTATCTTCAGCTTTCTTGAAGACTTCTTCATCAAAATTTCATTGCCTGGAGTAAAACATAGTCTTTCCCAATTCGAAGACTATTTGCCAAACTTACTGTCTTCGGTGTCAATCGGTAATATGAGTTTCCAGACAATCAACCGAAACTGAGCTCTTTATGCAGCAATAATCCTTAGCTGAATTCATCGGTTTCCTGATCCTGGAGTCACGATCTCCTCAATTCAGCAAAAATCCGGCTTGGCCCAACAATGGCCCATAAATTGTGAAAACCCTACTCTGATGCTTGGCTTTCCAGTGTGCAAGTCTCGGTTCCATAAATATGACCCTACGCAGGCCATCACCCTCAACTCCAATTGAACAGTTTGTCTTGCAACCTGTCCACTTCTCGGCTCTTAGCTCAAGCCAGAGAGAAAGAATCCTCGCCTGTATTTTCATCAATGGCAGGCAATGGTGACCATAGCAAACGTCCTACTAGAGACGAAGCGGGAGGAAGTTGAGCACCGACTCATCGGCGTTATGGGTAAAAATTTGATCTCTTTCCCCCTTGCGGTAGCTTTCTTTTTTATCCATTCCTGATTCACTGTTCACCTTCCTTCCAGGGTGAGGTCTTTCTCCAGCCAAACCCGGGTTGCTTTTCCAGAAACGGCAGCTCCAATGGCCTCTCCCAATCCTTTTCCTGGGTCATCAGACTCCTCTGAATCCGATGACTTACCTCGGTACACCCGTTTGGATGCTCTCTGGTACCGCGAAGAGAAGGATAAGGCCCAGAAGGAGTTGGAAGACGTATCCAAGAAGTACGGCATCGAGGAAGCTCAATGGGAAGACCAGCGGAAACAACTCTGCAACGCTATCACAGGTTAGTGAAATCCTCGCTCGATTCCCTTCTTTTGATTGAGCTTGCTTTGCCTGACGCGTCTTTTCCTTTTGCTAGCTCTTTCTGCAGAGAATGACCGTCTGAGAACGGCAGCGAATAGAATTGCCGACAAGGTGAATGCCCACGGGAACTCAGCTGAGGCGCGTCTTGATGCTGCGGATGGCCGCATAGATCAGGCCATCATCCAAGGTGTGCACCTTGGCATCTCTCTTGAGCTAGCAGCGATGAGCTCTTGGACCAACGAGGATTACTCCTTTCTACCAGTCGGCTTCACAGGCGGGTGCCTAGATGAAATCGAAGGCATTGAAGTTTATGATGATCATGTCGCTGCTCTCACCGGAGTCACCAATCCGCAGTCCGTTCTGAACAGATTATTCCAGGAGTAGTTTGTACTAGGATGGATCTGCAAATGAATAAACAAAGTTGTTTTTCTCTGAATGATGTCTATTTGCATTTCCTGATTATCTCAGTGATTTTTCCTGATTGCGACATTTCCTCAGAAAAAGGCTTCCCGAATGTATGACGTCATCTTAGCCGACTAGATCTCGTCTTGACATGTCATGTCACTCGGCATCTTATTTACTGTGCTTGACCTTTCTCTCCTCCCGATAAACCTGCTAACTTGAAAAATGCTAGGGTTACCAGGGTTATGAATATTTTTGCACTAAAGGCGATATAAACAATATCGGCTATATTCTAAACTCTTGGAGCACTTTCTGTTAAAGGCGATGCTTTACATCGGCTATCTTTGCACACAAATATTCTTGAATCCACTCATGCACCGACTATCTCATCACATCAAATTCAAAAACTATCATGCATTCGGCATTTAATAAGTAGTGTCGAAGCTCGGTACATGAGTAATACACATATGAAACAAAATTTCTCCGTAGCCGAATACCTTGTCTCTGGGTCTAACATCTTTCAGCTATTACTCTGTCTTTTCTTTCGAATTCTTGTATAAGAGCCGATCCTATTGTTAGGCTATCGGCCGCCACGTACAACTTCAAAGACTTTCTTTAATTCCATCAAAAACTCTCCGTTGTACATTAACCCGTATACCAATTGGAATATCCATTCAAAAATTGCTCTGAGAGTCGATTGCTTGAATCGGCTGTTGGTCCTTGTCAAAAACATTTACAGGACCTTCTTTCCAAACTCTTCCAGAGAAGCACTCAACACCATCATATTCCCAGTAAACGGGTTCTGCAGTAGCAACACTCACCGAATCATCAGCATGGACAACTTCGATGTCATCTCCAATCCACTGGATGAGAGTTTGATGCATAGTTGACGGAACGCAGCAATTTGCATGTATCCAATCCCTTCCCAAGAGCAAACTATACGCCCCCTTACCATCAATGATGAAGAAGGTAGTAATCAAAGTTTTTGACCCAATCGTCAACTCAACATGAACCGCTCCTCGAGTATCAGAAGGATTGCCAGCAAAGTCTCTTAACATCATGTCAGTTTTCAATAATTCCTCACTTGCCATCCCAAGTTTCCTGAAGGTGGTATATGGCATGATATTTATGGCAGCTCCCCCGTCAATAAACCTCTTGGTTTGTGGCTTACCATTAATGTACCCCTTCACATAAAGTGGCTTCAAGTGTCGATGCTTAGTTGGTTTATCAAAAATTGCTCGTTGAGCCAAAACGAGCTGAGCCATTAGATCCTGGTACTCGTCTTCGTCAAAATCCGAATACACTTCTTCTTGACCATCCTGATCTTCGGGAGCTATGAATTCTGATGGGAGAAAGAATGCCATGCACGCACTAGCTGAACGATCACCCTCATCAGGCTTTTCCTTAGGACGCCAAATTTGCCTTGTTCTGGCGCCTGCTTGTGCTAATTCTCTGTTCCTTAGGCGCTGCACCCTCATTTTCTGGCTCTTTCTTAATCCTGGTGGACACCATTGTCCTCTCTGCCAAACATATTCACGGTATTCCTCTTCCTCGGTGCGGGCCCAATCTCGATCGGCAAATCCTCTCCCTTGCTGATTCCTGGAATTACCTATTTTTAAGCGCCGATCGTCCTCAGGGATCCGCATCCCAAGTCTTTCATGGACCGAACGGCGGTTGACTCGAGACTGCCTGTACTCAGAATATTGATCACTGCATTCAGGGCAACTGTTCTTAACAGGCAGCTTCAAGCCTCCATTCCAACAATATTTGAAAAATGAGGACCCCAATGAGATTGCTCTTGCTCTCTCATATACTCTCGTTCTTCTCGGTATATCTCCTCTTCGTACCTCCGCTTCTTCTCTATTAACTTTTGTTCTTCATAAAACTTTTGCTTCTGGTACCGTTCTTGCTCCCGACGCCATTTGTTCAACAAAATGCGTGTCATGACCCTGGGCCTAGAAGCTTCACCCCTTTTAGTTCGACTATTCTGAACTTGTTGCCGAAATTCTTCATTCGTGATCTGCCGATCGGGGTCAACAACACCGGTCTTTCTTGCTCTATCGGAGGTTAATACCTTCATCTTGCCTTTGCCCCTAGGGTCATCTGCATTAACCATGTTAATAGAGAAAAATATGGTATTCTGTCCAAAAGGGCTACCATCTATCTTCATCTTTCCATCGAACTTCAAATGCCCTTCTTGGATGGCCTTCTGGATCCGCACTCTAAATACTCAACAATCATTTATAGAGTGAGATCTGGTATTATGGAAACCACAATACTTCTTGTCTTTAACTCCCTTAGGATGCAGCATGGCATGGCCCTCCGGCAGCTTGATGCGTCCTTCTTTCAACAGCAATTCAAATAACTTATCTGATTTGGAAACATCAAAGACATAGGTACCCTTTTGTTGCCTCAGCCATCGCTGATTGACTTGAGTCGGCTCTTTGGCCCAGACCAACTCTGCGGCAGCTATCTCATCTTCATCATCATACTCCATTGCTTCCTCTAAGAAAGCCTGGTACATCTCGCTAGCCACATTGCCTTTCTGGTACTGGTTATTTCTCCTAAACCCCTGAGCTTGACTATTCATCATTGTCAATCACTGTGATAACTGCCCAAGATCATCAAATTCCATGTCGAATAGCTTTTCTCTGATATTCGGCAACATGCCGGCTATAGCTATCCCCGATAATTGGTCATCTGGCAAATTCAGGGAATAGCAGAGATTTTTAGTCTCCCTAAACCTACACAAGTATTCTTGTGGTGTCTCATTAGTCCTCATCTTCAAACTCATGAGGTCGACCAACTTCTTCTCATTGGTGCCCGTAAAGAAATATGCGTGGAACTTCTGTTCTAGCTCTGCCCATGTATTAATAGAATTTGCCGGCAGAGATGTAAACCACGAGAAAGCTGGTCCCATTAATGACAGCGGGAAGTACCGAACCATCCAAGCCTCATCTGCAGATGCCTCTCCAAGTTGCATCAAGTAACGACTGATATGTTCTATGGTACTAGTGTCATCTTGGCCCGAAAACTTGGTGAGATCGGTGGGAGGTTTCATCCTTGGAGGAAGTGCGACTCGGTTGTACCACTCCGGGTAAGGAGACTTGTAAGCATAGGACTGACTCTTTGGCTTCAGGCCGAATTGAGTTTGCATCATGTCAGCCATCCTATGCATGATGAGGTCAACATTTGAGTCTGGAGCCGCATGCGTTTGACCTCCAAGAAACGCCCCTGTTGAGTTTTTATAGCCCGAATTCGGGAAAGCATCAATCGCACTGTAATCAACAAACTCTTGATATCCATCTCCATACATGTTCTTCTGCAACCTATTTGCTGCTGGAGATACTCTAAAGGCAGATTGCGGGATGTTTCCCGTCGTACCGAATGCGAGCTGGCCGTGAGTTGTGGGAGGTTGGTGCTCCTGGTGAAGGACCATCCCACCTTTGCTTGAACCAACCCCGCCGTCTTCAACATTTTTTCTTTGATGTTGGGGTACGAGAAATAATAGTGGTCCTTGCATCGGGCCAGCGGCTTCCTCAAAACGTTTATCAGCCATCGGGCCGAAAATACCAACCATGATGGCACGAAAGGTATTTAAGAAAGCTAATTGGTGATTTGTCAAGGCCTCTCATATAGCCTTGTACACTAGTTCGGATAATTTTTGAGCATCTTCCTCATCAGTACTATCAGATTGATGAGGAAGGAGAATTCTTGGGAGTGACTGCTTCTGGAAAACTTTGTTGCTCTTGTTTTTAGAAAAGGACATCAAGCATTTGCGCTGAAACTCATCGCATGCTTGTTGTATTAAATTCTTCAATTCTCGTGGCAACTCATCCATGGTCACTTCCAGAATCTGAGTGTTGTCGAACTCCACCATCTTGGAATACAGGGTCCCATCGGGCGTGCCAAAAAGTGTGTTGGCACAAAATGCGTCGCACCGTGCCTCACACACAGCAAGCCGAAAAGCGTAGCTTCAATCGGGTGCCCGGATAGTTTGAAATCCAGAGACGTGCCAGTCGGATTGACCTGAAAACCAAGAAGGGATAAAAACTGTGAGAATAAAACTGAAACATGCCGGATGAGACCAGACAGTTCCATATTTCCGGATCTGAAGCCATTCACAACGACATATAGCTATAGAAGCTATCTGTCGACAAGTTTTAAAGATCATTCGGCTAACTCTAAACATAAGCATATGTAAACAGCCGTTTGCCGAAAGCACATACATGAAAAAGACATGCTCGAACAAGTAAAAATAGATTATGAATTAACGTGTAACCAAGCTCGGCAAACTAGCCGAGTTGGGGTCCATGAAGAAGGAACATGCAAACAAACACGATCAGACTAATCTAAAACCTGCATCTGCCGCACGATACCTAGTTTTATCAAAGCTTAAGCATGATTGACATGTATGAACCCGCAACACGTAACAACCTAGATTAGAGTTTAATTCGGCCATCATGATCATGCAATTATTAGAGCACAAATAAACTTGTAAAAACAAGGCCGAACAAAGTCAATCTAGATTGGGCAAAAAGAGTGTTACAAAATTAATTAAATCATGCAACACATGATAACTTAATGAATCTACTAGATCTTGCCAAATCTAATAGAGCCGATAACTATCTCGCTCTTGCTAAACGTATCAATAAACGCCTGCCGCACGGTATTTACTCATAAGCAAAGCACAAGCAAAGACTTCTTTATCATTAACAAAGGTCCGCCGCACGACCATTGTAAACAAACAAGACTACTTGCATCATATCTAAATCCACCGCATGATACTAGACATGATAACAAGGTTGCCGGGACTTACGGAGGTCGACGGATCGATGATTCCTCTCGAAGAACTCGACGACATGACAAAGGACTCAAAGATGGCACGGGGCCGATTTGTATTGATGTGGTTGTGAACAATTTTATAATGGCCGAGGGTTCATATTTATACCCTGGGCGAAATACGAGTCCTGGAAGATTACGATTTACACAATGACACTTGGAAAAATATGAGTCCTATTTCTATTTCTTTTAGCGCCTTCCGTCGTCACGTATCTTCTTGTGCAAGTCGGCTTCACTTGCCATATTTGCCTCCCACATGGAATCACCGCTTTGCAAGATAGCCGACCGCACAGGCATTTGCCGAAACTCCGAGAACTAACCGACCGCTTGGTCGTTTGCTGAATGCCTCTTTCACTGCCGGTCGGGTCCATTTGTCATTTTCTTGGTCCATCTGATCAACCGATCTTTCTAGATTCTGCCGATTCATCAAATCGTAGCTATCTTCAGAAAAAATCAGCTCATTTTTGACGTTTGTTAGTGCAAATAGAATATGAAAGATTCCGCAAGCGCACAGAACACCATCGTAGCATTTTACCGGGAGTATTCCAAGATTGTTATTTATATTTTACCACTGGGAAGCAAGGGTTAAGAATCTGATAACTCACTATCATGAATCTAATAACTCAGAGTACTAATTAGACTAAAGCAGGAGTAATTGATAAATGATATGATATTGAATGGAAGCACAATAAAGAGAATTTAATGATAAATGTAAAGATAACATTAGTGGGAGGACAACGGGAGAGATCAAGGTTCCTATGCACTTCTCTATTACTTGGGTTCTAAGGTAACAAGGATGAAAAGATATAGCAGTCATATAATAGCACTTCGGGACATCAGAACACCAACCACAGAAAAGGATGAGAAGGGGGTTGGGAAGCTCTGACTACGGTCCTACGAACATCAACCCGAACGTGGTGGAATACGTCGGCCATCAGGGCTGTCACCACATGGGGCTACCACAACTATCCGTGGGGTTGAGCGCAACCTCAGGTAACCTATAGACTAAACACCAAGTCTAATCTATCGATTACTACTCTAATTATGGCCTATGACTAGAGCACTCGATACGAGCGGAGATCCTATGCTAGAACATAACAACTATACTAATCATAATATGAAAGGCATAAAGCAAATAGAGAAGATAAATATATTAAAGCATAAGTCTTACAAAAAAAAGATACAAAGACATACCAAAACTCTGAAGACTCCTCCGGAATGGGAGCGCAGCTCCGCTCTCCCTAACTCCCGACTAGAGCTAAGCTATTACATTGGAAAATCTAAACCTAATTACATAGAGAGGAGAGGTTGTCCTTCGAGGGACGCCTCTGCAAATACTCCCTAATGATCATGTTGTTTAGCCTCAGGGGGGTCCTAGGTTTATTATATAGGGGCTCCTGGCCTCCCCTCCACCTTGGGCAAGCGATGTGGTACTAAATCCTTCGTCATATGCACTTGGGCCTAAATGGGCCAAAACGCGTTGGAGAGGTCGGTTGGAGTGCGTCACGCGAAGGGGGGCGAGTTTGGGCCCAAAACCAGACCGACCGGCCCAGGAGGGAGAGCGACCGGTCTGTCTCTATGACAGGTGGGCCCCACCTTCCGTGGGTCGCCTTCTCGTGTCTTCTAGAATGTTCTGGAATCTTCCAAGTCGTATCCATCGAGGACTCTCGCTCCGGGACTCCAAATATAGCAAATCATATGTCTGTTTCGATCGTCTCGACGAGGTCTTCGCAATGGTGTGCTCTATTTCATCACTTCAGATACTTTTATATGGTAAAAACATGGATGTCCTACAAAACAAGTGAGAGCACCAAAACTCATGGAACTTGTTAGTTTCAAACCCTATAACTATGCTTTGTGATTCAATTAGTGTCATTTCATGCAATAGTTGATGGTTAATTATGAACATTAGTGAGCGTCAACAAGTTCCCCGAAGCTTACCCTTTGCTAGTCCCTTAGCAAAGTCAAACTCAATAATGGATCAGAAGCTGCTGCAATATCTGCACTTCTAACAAGTACTCATGCATTTAAACAAAAGTTCTCATTTAGATTATAAAAAGATATCATATTATTTATCATAGGGTTTAGTACTTTATCTTGAATCTTGAGTAATTGAACGATAGAACGATCAAATCAAGCACCATGTCTCTAGTTCTTTCACTTCACCATTATCCCGGAGTTTTTTATGAATTTTCAAAAAGCTTAAGAACATGTGTTGTCAAATTAAACAATGGATCCAAAGAGAAAGTAAACCACACCATTGAATCGAGAAGTGCATGTGTATGGAAAATGGAGGTGGATGCTCTTTTGAATATATCACTCTCTTCTGTTTATCAGAGACACATGGCTATCAGGCTAATTCAACTGACGGGCACGTGCCCATTTTTTTTCTTCCTTTTTTTCGAGGTTCTGGACACTTGTCCCTTTTTATTTCCTCGCGATCTATCTTTTTGAGGTTTCGGACACTTGTGCCTTTTTATTTCCTCGGATTTTTTTTCTCTTTTTTTTTCTTTTTTTTCAATAGCCATATGCTTCCAGAAAACTTTTGAGAGGATAAGAATAGATAATCATGAGCATTTATGCGGAAGATGGATGAAATGTGTAAGTGATCTCAATTCAATAGCATGATAACTTCTCATAGGGTCAACAAAGCTTAATTTAACTCAATGCAATTATTAGTCATATTAATATTGAGAAATCTCTAGAACCCTAGTGTTGTTTAGAACAAGATAATAGCAGCTCAGATCATCACATATCATATCTATCAATTAACTAGACTCTGGATCAAGCATTTACTACCCATATATTTAATCTCATTTTTCAGCATCATTATTAATCAGGAGAACTCATGCTTTGAAGGCTAGGTACTTGAAAGAAATTAGATAGAGCAACTATTCATCATTTCCATGTAAAAGATTAGAGAGAGAGTTCTTCTTTTATTATCAACTTTTTAAAACAAACTTAACACACTATTTATAAATAACTAAGATAGTGAATAAGATATACCTGAATCACGAAGATAACGGGGGTGCGTCTCCCCCAAGCTAATCCCTTCGATCACATCGAGCCTTCATGTGCCCGAATATTTTTGTTCTTTTCTTTTTCAGGGTGAGCCTTCATGTGCTCACATTTTTTTTTTGTATTTTGAATTTATTTATAAAAAGAAAAACTTAAGACGATAAAGATACTTACCTGGATACACAGCGGTGCTTTCCCCCAAGCTGAATGTTGACGTAGTCGTTTGATCTTTCAATGTAGCAGACTGGCAGTGAAAATGTTCTTCCTCTATCGGAGCATTGATTGATGTTGATGGTTGTTGAAATAGTGCTCCAACAGTGGATGGAACCTCCACTTGCTCGTCAGCTTTTCTTGGTCTTCAATCCTGTGAAACTCAAATAGACAACAAAACTTGTGGAACAGATTAAGCATTAGTGGTTGGCCACTTAAGCCTTAGTTGTCCAGAGTTTCAGTAAGATCTCTTTCTCAATATATATTTTTTATTTTAATATTTATATGATGCAATGATAGCTTAACAAAATGAATGCATTTTTATTTTTATTTTTATGCCACCACGGTGAATATTTCATGTGGGTTTTTACACACCACAGAATTATTCACATGAGGCTTTAGATTTTATGATGAAGTGCAATAAGTAAAATATTTTTATTTTCTTTTTTTTATGCAATGCTAATGCAGAAAAGTAAATATGCTATGGATAAATGATTATGCAAATGATAGAAAGTAAACATGCAAAAAGAGAAATTAATGCAGAAAAGTTAAATATGGATAACTACCGATTTTACCTTTCGGCGAGGGTTTAATGTTTTAAGTCCTCTGAACAGGACTTCTCACCATGTTCATTCTTGAGGTGCATCATTTGATCTTGATATGTAGACTTCGATAACTACACCTCTTGATATGATGTCACTCATGTTCTTTGTTCGCCCAGCAATTTGAAGTGAAACATTAATTGTGGAAGCTGGCAGCATCTTGCTCAGTGCGCATATTCTAGTAGATCCTGGACCTTCACTCTGTAAAATTTGAGAGTTGATAAACTCCTCCATGTTTTGCTCAAGAGTGTGTACTGCTCATAAAGACAAGGTAGAGATCAAGTGCATGGGCTCCGTTGGTGGAAAAACACCAACAAAACCAAAAGTTTTGTTCATTCTTCTCTAACCTTAGGCACATTGCACAAGATAAACTTGTTGTTTATGTGTTCTATTCAAACTTAATATGAGTGATAGGATCAAAACATGAGCATGAAAGTAGCATCTTAAAATATTTAACAGATCGGATTACTTAACCCAAGGAAGGATAATCTATGCATAATGTGTTGATCTTTTCATGATTGTGATATATCATCTTCCAAAGGTTGAATGCATAACATTTTAGCTCATTTAGTTAAGATAGTGAGATTCAAGAGAGTAAAGCCAGGAACAAAGAGTAAAGAACTGATCATGTTGAGTTGATTAGGTTGGATCAAGTGAGGTGCAACTTAAACATGTTTGGTTCTTTATTTATGCGCATACCAGAAACAAGGAGAAGCTTTTAAAGTGATGGTTACTTACCTTCAGATGTTACCTTTATCATTGAAGAGTAATGGTGTCGAATCACCTTGTGGAAGCTTCTCTTGTCTATCTGGTTATTGTTCATAAATGGCTTGTCTTCTCTTGCTTATCTCACAGTGGGCCAACTGAGTCTTGTTCTCAACAGGTCCAGACGATGGAGACTTTGTTAGCTATTCTCTTGATTTGTTGGCTCGGGTACTATCTCTCCATCTTTGAATTCTTGCACTGCAGTGGCTTCATCCTTCATGATGTCCCCCCTCAATTCCTGGTAGTTGGTTCTTCCTTTATCGGTTGAGTCAACGTCTTCTCTTGGTTTCCTTCAGCTCCTCATAAATGGTGTATTTGTTAAAGAAGCAGCGACCCTTTTGATCGAAGATCCAAAAGTGGACGTCTCCAGGTCCAACATAGATGATAACATTTGTGGTGTTCAAAACAATCTTCCAAGAATGAGTGATGGATCATATTCTTCTTCTTGGCTGGGGCAGCGTCTAGCGGCTTGTACTGATCAAAGTGATGAGTAGGAGATCAAAGTGTCTTGAAGCTGGATTCCTCCTTCCTACCCTTGATCGTGAAGCACATCTGGACAACGGAATCGTGTCTCCCCCAAGCTGGCTTGTGATGTTGGTGGATGCCCAAATTTCTTCAACAACATGTTCATGAGTTCAAATTGTCGACCTTGTTGTTGTCGAAGTTGTTCCACCTTGTCCCCCAAACAGCTTTTGTGTTGCAATGATTAGAAGTGAGGAGAACTTCCACTACTTGTTTTCATAGCGAATCACCAACAGACTTCCTTCAGATGACTCATAGATGTTATAATGTAGTGGCATATCGTCACCCTGATATTTGTTGTTGGTGTCGGTGTTGATGTCTTCGACAATGTTGAGCGTAGGCATAGATTGTCCCATACGGGGTGAGTTGCATCCTGCTCGTCATCAGTGTCCTGGCTTAGGCCTTGGGATGGCTCAAAGCTTGGCTGCCTTTGACATCACTAGTGACTTGTCTTATAATGAGTTTTGTCTATCCATAGGTTGGATTTTGGATCTTTAAGTTCAGACCATGAACAAGCAAACCTCATCTCCTATAAAATGTTAGTGGACACATACCCGAAGGATTGCACTGAATTTGAAACATGGGTTGTTATCCACAACTTATGTGTTATTCATCCATGCTAATGAAAAAGATGATTTTAGGATTACTTTAGCATAGACTAGTGATTTATATGTTGGCTGCATTTTAACATGGTTCAAGGCAAAAGATAACTTGCAGTAGAAGATAGACTTAAATAAACTTTAATACTCACAATTCTTTCATCCATGACGAATGAGCTGAGTCTTCTTTGTGCAGTTCATCGTATGCCTTGCTTCATCTCTGATGTGAATTCATCTCAGGACTTTCCCAAAGTGTATTTAGAGTTCTCTACAGGGGTTAGTCCAAGAAAATATCCAATGTCTACACAAGCTAATTTCAGATCAATAATCAAACCAAACTCCGTGTCTAATTTGATTAAGGTAGACTATTTAACCTAAGCACCATGCTTAATTTAAAAGCCTATGAAAGTACCCCAGGGAAGTACCTTCAAACCCAAAATATACTAGCATAAACAAAGGTAGCATGAAAGCAGAAAAGAGATTTATCCAAAAAGAGATGAAAGAGTATGATCACAGTGAGGGATATTTTTTTCTCTTTTTTTTCTTTTTTTAATATTTTTTTTCTGTTTAGATGTAGATGATATGAATGCATGCAAGGAACTAAACATGATGAGGATTTGATAAAAGAAAACCTAAACTAAACGGAGTGGATGCAAGGATGATTCAAAGTAAACATGCAGTGAAATGCAAGAAATTAAAAAGATAACTACTCATAAAGTTTAAAGTCTATGAGCAAGACTGTCTCACCTTGATCATACTTACCATGACTCACAACTGGGGATTTGTGAGTGGCGCAACATAAATATCCGTCATATGTGATGGGAGTTGAATTCTTGTGACAGCGACCTTTTCTCCAATGTACACATGGTTAGAATAAATAATATATATATATATATATATACACAAACCTGTGAGTTGGCAGGGTTCCAAAGCTAATGATGAATCTTGAATGTTCAGGCACCCTGAGTTCTTCATTCTTGTGGAAGCTTGCCATAAGGTCGAAACGACATCTGATGTCTTGTCTATTCCACACTCAATAGAACAAGCGGTAATCCTACTAAAGCTAGTGGTACACTAAATTAGCAGACATCAAGATCATTATCAAAATCTTTACACCAATTGCTTCCCCGGCAACGGCGCCAAAAATGCTTGTTGACGTTTGTTAGTGCAAATAGAATATGAAAGATTCCGCAAGCGCACAGAACACCATCATAGCATTTTACCGGGAGTATTCCAGGATCGTTATTTATATTTTACCACTGGGAAGCAAGGGTTAAGAATCTGATAACTCACTATCATGCATCTACTAACTCAGAGTACTAATTAGACTAAAGCAGGAGTAATTGATAAATGATATGATATTGAATGGAAGCACAATAAAGAGAATTTAATGATAAATGTAAAGATAACTTTAGTGGGAGGACAATGGGAGAGATCAAGGTTCCAATGCACTTCTCTATTACTTGGGTTCTAAGGTTACAAGGATGAAAAGATATAGCAGTCATATAATAACACTTAGGGACATCAGAACACCAACCACAAAAAAGGATGAGAAGGGGGTTGGGAAGCTCTGACTATGGTCCTACGAACATCAACCCGAACATGGTGGAATACGTCAGCCATCAGGGCTGTCACCACCTGGGGCTACCACAACTATCCGTGGGGTTGAGCGCAACCTCAGGTAACCTATAGACTAAACACCAAGTCTAATCTATCGATTACTACTCTAATTATGGCCTATAACTAGAGCACTCGATACGAGCGGAGATCCTATGCTAGAACATAACAACTATACTAATCATAATATGAAAGGCATCAAGCAAATAGAGAAGATAAATATATTAAAGCATAAGTCTTACAAAGAAAAGATACAAAGACATACCAAAACTCTGAAGACTCCTCCGGAACCGGAGCGCAGCTCCGCTCTCCCTAACTCCCGACTAGAGCTAAGCTATTACATTGGAAAATCTAAACCTAATTACATAGAGAGGAGAGGTTGTCCTTCGAGGGACGCCTCTGCAAATACTCCCTAATGATCATGTTGTTTAGCCTCAGGGGGGTCCTGGGTTTATTATATAGGGGCTCCTGGCCTCCCCTCCACCTTGGGCAAGCGATGTGGTAGTAAATCCTTCGTCATATGCACTTGGGCCTAAATGGGCCAAAACGCGTTGGAGAGGTCGGTTGGAGTGCGTCACGCGAAGGGGGGCGAGTTTGGGCCCAAAACCAGACCGACCAGCCCAGGAGGGAGACCGACCGGTCTGTCTCTATGACAGGTGGGCCCCACCTTCCGTGGGTCGCCTTCTCGTGTCTTCTAGAATGTTCTGGAATGTTCTAGAATCTTCCAAGTCGTATCCATCGAGGACTCTCGCTCCGGGACTCCAAATATAGCAAATCATATGTCCGTTTCGATCATCTCGACGAGGTCTTCGCAATGGTGTGCTCTGTTTCATCACTTGAGATACTTTTATATGGTAAAAAAATGGATGTCCTACAAAACAAGTGAGAGCACCAAAACTCATGGAACTTGTTAGTTTCAAACCCTATAACTATGCTTTGTGATTCAATTAGTGTCATTTCATGCAATAGTTGATGGTTAATTATGAACATTAGTGAGCGTCAACACTCATCCCTTTCTTAGTCCAAATTTTGGTGTAAACAATTTCAAACATTTCAACATCAGCCAAGATTGTAATAATTTAGCGTACATGTCCACAAGATACATTCAGTTCGCACATAGTTCAAATACATCGGAGTTGGAAACATTATTACAAACCATAGTTTGAAACAGTAGCGGAAGCAACATAGTTTTGAAACACAAGTTCAGTTGGTTCATAATACTGTGCCATTAGCCCGATCAGTCCAGCAGAGCATCAGGTAAGGATATGAAGGACCGAGAAAGCTACCCAAGGCGACCAGAGGGGCGGTGAATGGGAGCTTCAAATTTCTTTAGAAATGTTGAGACCTCTGTCCCGATTTCTATAGAGCATCAGGCTATTTTGCAAAGTGGGACGCCCGATTTCTATAGAGCACAGAAGCCAGGAATCCAACGCAAAAGCCAGAACTCAAATCCAAAGCCAAATGAACAAGCTACAAATAAATCAGTGCAGAACCAGCTGCATCGGACGCTGGGAGTGTCCAATGTGTTCACGTCGGACGCGTCCGATGTGAACAGGACCTTTCGGGAACCTTACTGAGTAACCATCGGACATTGCTACAGTAAAATCTCTGCGTCTGATGCCAGCGTCCGATGTAGGGCAGGCGCATCCGATGAGAACAGTAGCGTCCGATGCCCAGACACCTGACGCGTCCGATGCAAAATGAGGGTTTCTGGAACCTCACTGCATGACCATCGAAAGTTGCACTGTAGCGTTCGATGTCGGCGTCCGATGCCCCTTAAAAGGCACAGAATCTGACACGTGGCAATGACACGTCCGATGTGATGAACACAGCGTCCGATGCCCTCGTGCTCAGCGTCTGATGCTCTCGAAACTGCGCTGTTCTTCCGTGAATTCAACCCGATCTCCTCCGAATCAAAAGCTCTAAGGCTTAGACTTGGTATGAAGAGTTCTAAGGATGTTAGTGAGCTACCCCTAAGAGATCATGGCTCGAACCTAACTCCAAATCGTTGAATTGGAAGAAATCGGGGGCAAAGAGGTGAAAACTGATCCAAACACGAAAACCGATTGATCTACTTGCTCGTGAGGTTTGAGTTAAATTCCTTTGGTCAAAATGATCCCCTCACAGTAAAGAACAAGTTGATTCAAATAGTTTTGCAAACGGAGCAACGTGGAGAGAGATTGATCGACGGGAAACTTGAGGAGAAAAGCAAAACTCAAAGAACTACACCAGAACGCGAATTACAACCTCCCCACGAGGAGACAACGGGAATCTGGTCCCGTTTTCGCAAAATCCAAATACACAGAGGTATGATTAAACCGTCTCTGCGGATCTCAGTAGCTATAGCAGGGAATGGGTGAGCAGGAAACCCTAGAATGAAAATAGCAATGGCTAAGATAGTCTGGAGGGAGGGGTTGCCTCTCCTTATATAGCCTAATACAATTATTCCCCTTCTACCCCTACTGCTAATGAGCGAGCAGGCTAACCCTAAGGGTATTTCTGACCAACTCAAAGTTGATGGTGATCCGACGGCCACGCCCGCACAACTAGTAGCTTCGCCTGGACGCGACCTCACCGATTGCCACCACGTGCCGCCACCGCTCTGCTCGTCGTTTTCACGGACCTCCCCCCCGGTTTTGAGGCCGAAAATGGGAAACCTGGGGTTTTGAGGCGAAACCGGGAAACCTGTCGTCCGTCGCCTGAGTTTTGTGGCCCAAACTCAGAAACCCGCCAGCACCCAGGTTTTGAGGCCCAAACCTAGAAACCGTCCTCAGCCCGAGTTTTCTGGCCCAAACTCGGAAACCGGCCGTACCCAGGTTTTGAGGCCCAAACCTGGAAACCGTCCACTTGGTGGTTTTTCTGTGGCTCAACCACCAAACCGAGTCGTAGAGGAGATGCACCGCACGTGCACCCCGTCCACCCGCAAGTCTTCACTTGTCACTGTCCCAGGCTGTCAGCCACCATGGCCGATCCTCAGGCCACCGGTCCGTCAGTCCAAGCCTCACGTCTGCCCTTCACCGCTCTGGGTCCATCGGCACAGCACGTCACTACTTGACCTTCACCTTGCCTTTGATCACCGTATCTGAGCTCGACACCTGCACAACACAAGCCAAAGAACATGCACATCATCCCAGTTGACAATCACTCATCATCTCAAGATCCAGCATACACCCATGTATCCACAATCTCCCCCTTGTTGAGTGCATTGTCAACTACCAACACAAATCATATGAAGGTAGAAGAAAAGAAGGAAGAAGAAGTAAGCGAACTCACCCAATCGACCAAAAGTGAAGCAAAGCCAAGAAAAGTCAAATGTAGTGAGCGAGACAACTTGGTTCCCAAAGACATGGGCAACGACTCGATGCAACAAAGCAAAGCAAAGCTAGCCCTCAAGAAGAGGTAGAACAGGCTCAACACCGCTAGTGAGAAGGTCGGAGCAACAAAGACAAAGACAAGCTAATCCCTCCAAAAAGAGGCAAAGGCTCAACACAACTAGCAGAACCGCTCCAAACTAATTGAAAAACTGCACAAGCTGAAAATCGCTCCAAACCAATTGAAGAACTGCTTCGAACCAATTGACCAATCAAATAAAGCAAGTACGCAAACTCCCCCTACAATAGTGCACACAACTAGGGACATGATTTGTCAAATTTCTCCCCCTTAGTTGAAAATGCACACAACAAGGCAAATGCATATGAGTTACAAATGCAGGTTAACAGCTTCAGGTATATATTCCCGAGAGTGAAAAGATGCTCTAAAGAGTGCTGATCCAATGATTCAGCAACAAGGATAAATGCCAGCAAAGGCTCAAACTGATCACAGAATACGAAATAGGAACATATGAGCAGAGTGAGCAGTTTTAAGCCATTCCAAAAGGGTTTCACCATCAAAATAGCACCAAACATGTATAGACAGGAAATTACACAAGTGCTAAACATGTATGAAAGGTGAACTACCCCTAGCAAAGTTCAACCATCATGCTATAGAATGAAACATAGACTTGTGTTTTCAAAATTTATCGAAGTTGCAGAGGTTTTTACACAAGTTTAAAATTTCAGCATGTGATTGCGAGAGGTTGAAAACTTGACATCGCCTATCTTTTCAACCGAGCTAAGCCTATGCATAAGAAATCATAAGCTTGAAGCAACGGTTTCGGTCTTACACTACACGGCTCAAGTTTAACTCAATGTGCAATGAGAAACAGTCTCGATACCGTGATGTGCTGTGAAGTAATCCCATATCGTTCTTTTCAAGTCACTTAGACTTGGTTCAAATTTTTAACAGAATATGAACAAACCAAGCAAGTGAAGGACTCAGAACTAGAGACATAGCAACCTAGCATATATGAAAAACATAAGTGACTTCAACACCTTCTACACATGCTAGTTGCCAAACTTAATGGTGAACATGTTTCAGTTTTTATGCTGAATTAAGCATATTCACAATTCTGAAAAGTAGCTTAGCTCACAACATGTATTAGTGATCAAGGAGAGCCTAAGCTACAAGCATCATCATATATCATCGGTGTACACACTAATCAGAGCATAGATTCATTCTACGGATTATAGACATGAAGCTCAAAAAGATAAAGATGCAAATATGATGAAAAGCAAAAACAAAATACAGACAAAACAAAAGAAGTCAGTCTATAATACACGAACCAAAATGTTTCCCCCAACTAAAAGGGGAAACACACACCAAGCTCACCTCTCAAAGGTTGATTGGTCCAAAGGCTTGGTGAAAATATCTGCCAACTGAAGATGAGTATCGACATGGTGAAGGTCGATATCACCCTTCTCATAGTGGTCTCGCAAGAAATGAAAGCGCACATCAATGTGTTTGGTCTTTGAATGCAGCACGGGGTTCGTAGCAACGCTAATCGCACTCGTGCTGTCACAAAGCAATGGAACTTGAGAAAGACTCAAACCAAAATCACGCAAAGTGGCCATCATCCACAACAACTGGGAACAGTAGCTAGCCGGAACAACATATTCAGCCTCTGTGGTAGACTGAGTGACACTAGACTGCTTACGAGAAGACCAAGATACAAGAGAAGAACCCAAAAACTGACAAGTCCCAGAAGTGGACTTGCGCTCAAGTCGGCAACCAGCAAAATCAGCATCCGAGTAACCACAAAGGGAGAGGGTAGAAGAAGCAGAATACCAAATCCCAAACTCAGGTGTAAAACATAAGTACCTCAGAATGCGCTTGACTGCCTGATGTTGAGAAGTGCGAGGCGACGCCTGAAAGCGTGCTCAAAGACACAATGCCAACGGAATGTCCAGGCGTGTCGCCGTCAGGTACAGCAGCGACCCGATCATACTTCGGTACTCCTTCTGGTCCATAGCTTCTCCATCTTTGTCCGCATCCAGGGCCGTCGTGGTCGACATGGGTGTTGGAAGAGGCTTGGCCTCACCCATATCGAACTTCTTCAATGTCCTTGGTGTACTTGCCCTGGTGCACGAACGTTCCCTCTCAGGATTGCTTAATTTGCAACCCGAGAAAAAACGTCAACTCACCCATCATGCTCATCTCAAATTCCTTGCTCATAGTATCTGCAAACTTGGCAACCAAAGCGTGAGAAGAACCACCAAAAATGATATCATCCATCTAAATCTGAACCAAGATAGTGTCATTGCCTTGCTTGAGGAGAAAAAGCGTTTTATCTACACATCGCATTTTAAAACCCTTAGCAAGCAAAAAGGTTTTCAACCTATCGTACCAGGCTCTAGGGGCTTGATTCAAACCATACAAAGCTTTGTGAAGTTTAAAAACATGGTTTGGAAACATGGGACTTTCAAAACCGGGGGGTTGTTTCACATACACCTCTTCTTCTATGTAGCCATTGAGGAAGGCACTCTTGACATCCATTTGAAAAAGTTTGAAACCTTTGGATGTAGCAAAAGCCAAGACGATCCTAATTGCCTCCAAACGAGCTACAGGAGCAAAAGTCTCCTCATAGTCTATCCCCTCCTTATGACTATACCCCTGGGCTACAAGTTTGGCCTTGTTTCTCACAACATGGCCATCTTCTCCTTGTTTGTTTTTGAAAACCCATTTTGTCCCAATAGGGTGGCACTCAGCAGGAAGAGGAAGAATAACCCAAATCCGATTTCTTTCAAAATTTTCAAGCTCCTCATGCATGGCATTGACCCAATCCGGAACAGATAAAGCGTGTCCAACATCTCGGGGTTCAAAATTAGCAACAAATGCAGAATGAGCAAAGTGAGAGATTTGTTGTGACCTAGACCGAGTGATGCGTTCGTGGATGTCGCCGATCATCTGTTGAGTAGGTGACGGACCAGAATGTCAGAGACATCATCAAAAGATGATTACTCGAACTAGCTCTGGATGTCGCGAGAGGATTTGAAGACATGCTACGAAGTAGACATGGATTAGGGTTCTCATTGTAACTTAGTCGAGTTATAAAGGAAGTCTTGTAATTAGAATAGGACTCCTATGTTGTAATCGACTAGGACTCGGTTAGTGCTAAGCTTCACCCGATTATATAAGGGGAAGCAGGCGCCGACCCCTATCATGGAATCTCAAATCATAACACAAGGCATACGCTGCCACTGGACGTAAGGTATTACGCTATTAAGCGGCCTGAACTAGTATGAATTGCTATCCCTGTGTACTCGCCGAGTTCTACGAATGCTGATCCCCACCGAACAAATCGTCTGGGAATCCCCAAGACGAGTTGCCGGTTAACAAACACCTACAGCTGGCACGCCAGGCAGGGGCTCTCGGCGATTCTGTAATCAAGAGCTCGATGAACCACTTCAACATGTTCTCGGCGGGATCAATTTTTGTTTTTGGTTCATGGACTTGCATCGCGGATGATCAAGGGAAACTGCATCGACAACTTCAAACTGAATCAGAAGCGCAAGCCACGCCAAAGACAGGTCATCTTGCCCGGGACCTAACAAATCTCACAATCCAAGAATCGCAAGAATTCGGGGGGTCAAGCTGAAGCATCTGACTCCTACTCGGATACGGACTCTCAATCCAGGAAGGACTCGGATTCAATACACCATACCCCCTTTGGACTGCGTAACTCAGCTAAAAGCTTTCAAGAATTGATCGGATTAAACTCCCAAAAGCTTCAATAGGTCCCGCTGACAGGAGCTCAGTAGGGACTTGTTTTCAGCTCAACCGAGGAGGGTAACATTGTCCATTGGCCAATACAACCAGCTCCGACTATGTTGGTTGGCACAATTGACCAACAACTCCCTTATCAACATGGACATCAGCTCCCCTTTGAGGAGCACGATACCTCAACAGAGCTAATCTCCAGTGCTTCTACCCTGGAATCGGTTACACCGGAATCAATAAACCAAGGCTACACTCGCCAAGTCTTCATGGCAGGACACCAGTCGTCTCTACGACCTCCGACTCCCCCAGATGTCTTTAGAAACGATGAGACCTTGAGTATGATATCTGATGACGATCCAGAAGGACCCGGTGAAACCGAGACCTTAAAGGCAGAGAGACTAAGTTGAAATTTGGCAGAGGACACCCGTAGAAGGCGAGCAACTCATCGTAAGGAGGCCATGGAGCGCTACCAAGTCCACCTTGAGGACTATAATAGTCAAAGGCGTCTAGAAGAGGAAGCCAAACGTCAAGCTCGTAATATGTGTGATCAGGAGATCCAGTCCTAGAACGACCACAATCGACGACGAGCTGACTGTTCACGCAACCTCGAACCTGAATTCATGAGGGTCGCTGGTCACAAGGTATATTAGACACCCTACCAGAACATCATGGCTTTAGCCATGGAGATGGGAGCCAAAGACAACCGCACCCCTGATGAAGAGCGACGATTGGTCATGCTTCAGACTACCGCGCTACAACTCAAAGGTACAAACCTTGAGTCCTTAGATGATGATCAGGACTCATCTCATCCAAGCCAGAGGCAACCTATTCATGAATGACTCGGCCGAGTTCCGGCCAGGAGTCAACTGGGCAACAGAGTCCCTGACCAAGCTGAAGGAGGAGCTGAATCATCATATCGAGGAGTCGACATCTTAGCATCTGAGGCAGTCAATCGCTTCCCCTGCTTTTCCTAGAGGCTCCGAGCAGTCCCGTTTCCATGAAAATTCAAACTTGGGAACTACTCAAAGTATGACGGGAAAACAAAACCTAAACGATGGCTCAGGCTGTATGCTCAAGTAGTCGAGTTAGCTGGAGCAAGCAATGATGTCAAAGCATTATTTCTTCCTATGGCTCTAGAGACAATGCCTCTCGCATGGTTCGACAGACTTAAGCCTGAGTCCATTGACTTCTGGGAACAACTTCACCGCATTTTCATACAGAACTTTGCGGGTGTCCCGGAGAGATTAGACCCTCGGACTAAGCTTAGAACCTGCAAGCAGCTAAAAAATGAGACAATGTGGGAATACTACAGACGTTTCTCTGAGATCCGCTCCACAGTCTCAGACATAACAGATAGAGAAGTAATTGACCTTTTCGGTAAAGGAATTTGTGAAAGATACAATTACAAGGACTTCATCAAGCATGACCCGACCACTACCAACGAGTTCCATTGGGCAGTAAACTCCATGATGGAAACAGAAGAACGCACACAGGAGCACTTCCCCGAGAGGAACACGCAGGGTGATCGAGGAAGTAACCAAAGAGGAATCCAGACTGCTCAGCAAAACACCCGCAAAAGAACCGGGGACAACACTGTTGCAGCCATGGAACCTTAGAAGAAAGGGAACAAACCTTCAAGCTTCGATGAACTCCTTGACGGTCCATGTCCTTTCCATCCAAAAGGAGGACACAAGGCTAGGCATTGTCGACAGCTTAAAGAGCGAGGTCTAAACTCCGACTTCAACAAAAATAGAAAAGACAAGGGGAAGAAAGTAGCCGAAGACCCTCAGCAGGACGTCGGTGGTTTCCAACACCCCAAAGGTACCATCAATGCTATATTTGGGGGAGTCACCACCAATGATAACAAGCGCCTTCTCAAGCTTTCCTTGCGAGAAATCATGTCAACCGAACCAGCAACCCCCAGATACCTCAATTGGTCTGAGCATCCGATCAATTTCTCTCGAGCAGACCAATGGACCAGTGTCTCAAATGCATGGCATTACTCGCTAGTACTGGATCCTACGGTCGCTGGGTTCAAACTAGGAAGAGTACTCATTGATGGAGGAGCAGGCCTCAACGTCATCTTTCCAAATACCCTACGCAAGATGAACTTGGACCTAGAAACTCAGCTCACACCATCCAGGGCTCCCTTTTATGGCATAGTACCCGGAAAGGCGGCCATACCACACAGAAGAATAATATTACCCGTCACTTTTGGAACTCAGGTCAACTATCGCACCGAGTACATCACTTTCGAGGTAGCCGACTTCGAATCATCATATCATGCCATATTTGGACGTCCAGCTATCACCAAATTTATGGCAGTACCACATTATCCATGCCTTCTGCTGAAAATGCCGCGTACTAAAGGTATTCTAACCTTCAAGGGTGACTTAAAGCGATCCTTCGAATGTGACACAGAAGCTGTCCAAATCGCGGAAAAGGCTCAACTCGCCCTCGAAGTACAGGAACTCGTGCAGATGGTACATAACACCAAGCCTGGAGATCTAGAAATCCCAACCAAGAAGGCAAGTACCATCCAACCACCAGCAGAAGTCTCTACAAAAGCTGTTGATCTGGAAACCGGCGATCCCTCAAAGACGTCGGTTATCAGCGCCCACCTATCCGAGGAATAGGAACTCGCGCTCACCAAGTTTCTCAGAGCAAACAAAGATATATTCGCTTGGAAGCCAGCTGACATGCCAAGCATTCCAAGGAACTTGGTTGAGCACAAGTTGGAATTAAAAGAGGGTTCCAGACCCATCAAGCAAAGACTGCGACGATTCTCACCAGAGAAGAAAGAGGCAATCAAGAAGCAAATAGCTAAGCTACTCACAGCCGGGTTCATCAGAGAAATTCTCGACCCTGAGTGGTTAGCTAACCCAGTACTAGTAAAGAAGAAGAACTACGCAGAGTGGTGCATGTGTGTCGACTACACGGACCTCAACAAGGACTATCCAAAGGATCCCTTCGGATTACCAAGGATAGATCAAATAGTTGATGCCACCCCAGGTTCCGCTCTTTTGTCCTTTCTGTATTGTTACTCAGGGTACCATTAGATTGCTCTCAAAGAAGAAGACTAACCAAAGACATCATTTATAACCCCTTTTGGTGCTTATTGTTATAAAACTATGTCCTTTGTATTGAAGAATGCAGGAGCCACTTATCAACGAGCTACCCAAGATTGCCTAGGCGATCAAATTGGCCACAACGCGGAAGCCTATGTTGATGATGTGGTTATAAAGACAAGGGATCCGACTACCCTCATACCAGACCTAGAGGAAACTTTTACCCGACTACGCACATTAAATGGAGGCTCAACCCCACAAAATGTGTATTCGGAGTACCCTCAGGCTAACTACTCGGTTTTCTAGTTAGCCATCGAGGCATCGAGGCTAGCCAGAAGCAGATCAAGGCTATCACCAGTATGAAGCCACCAACCTCGGTCAAAGACATTCAAAAGCTCACTGGTTGTATGGCTGCACTTAACAGAATTATCTCACGATTGGGAGAAAAGGGATTACCTTTCTTCAAACTACTCAAAGCCGGTGATAAATTTCAGTGGACAGAAGAAGTGGACAGGGCCTTTGAACAACTCAAAAGGTACCTCACCAATTCTCCTATACTAACACCACCAGAACCTAGGGAACCAATGTTGCTATACATTGCGGCTACCACACATGTTGTAAGTACAGCAATAGTAGTGGAACGCAAAGATGAGCAGCACGTCTACAATACTCAGCGACCAGTATACTACATCAGCGAGGTACTTTCCAGCTCAAAAGTCAGATACCGAAAGTTCAAAAATTGCTCTATGCTTTACTCATATCATCAAGGAAACTACGACACTACTACGAATCCCACGAAATCACAGTTGTCACAGATTTCCCATTGGGAGAAATCCTCCATAACCGTGATGCCACAGGAAGAATTTCCAAATGGGCAGTCGAGTTGGGGCACTCAATATTAAGTTCACTCCAAGGAAGGCAATCAAGTCGCAAGTCCTGGCTGATTTCGTCGCTGAGTGGACAGAATTTCAGTAGGATCAAGACACAGCTATTCCAGAACATTGGAAGTTGTACTTTGATGGGTCCCTAAAACTCAGAGGTGCAGGTGCTGGAGTTCTACTTGTATCTCCCGCAGGAGAGCAACTCAAGTACGTCCTGCAAATCATGTGGCCAGCCACCAATAATGAAGCAGAGTACGAAGCGCTACTACACGGGTTAAGACTAGCAGTCACATTGGGAATCAAACGACTACAAGTCTATGGCGACTCTTCTGTGGTGATTCATCAAGTCAACAAAGACTGGGATTGCACCAAGGAAACAATGGACGCCTACTGCGCCGAAGTCCGCAAGCTAGAGAAAAATTTCTCAGGATTGGAACTCATCCATATTACCAGAGATCTCAATGTTGGTGCTGACGTTCTAGCAAAATTGGGATCCGACAGAGCCTCTGTCCCTAGCGGCATCTTCATACATGAGTTACCTAAATCCTCTATTCATCAGAAGGAAGAACCGGACCCAACACCCTCCGCGCAAATCTTAATAATATCACCCGACTGGACTAAAGTTTTTATTGACTACCTCAAGGAGCACAAATTGCCAAGTGATAAAACTGCAGCAGAGCAAGTCACCAGACGTAGCAAGAACTATGTTTTAGTCGGGGACAAGTTATATCGACGTGGTGCTTCATCGGGAGTCCTCCTCAAGTGCATTTCACCAGAAGATGGCAAAGAAATACTTAATGAAGTTCATTCTGGGTGTTGTGGCAACCACGCAGCATCAAGGACATTAGTCCGGAAAATCTTCAAATCCGGGTACTATTGGCCCTCTGCCCTGAAAGATGGAGAAGACTTAGTCTGCCACCGTCAATCATGTCAGTTTTTCGCAAAGCAACAGCATGTCCTAGCTCATAAGTTGATTTGTATCCCACCATCGTGGCCCTTCTCATGTTGGGGACTCGACATGGTGGGCCCTCTCAAGCGTGCTCCAGGCAGATTCGAGTACATTTACGTGGCGATAGACAAATTCACTAAATGGATTGAGTACATGCCCTTGGTCAAATTCAATGCATCAAAATCAATACAATTCATGCAGAGCATCTTCCACCGCTTTGGGATGCCTCACAGAATCATCACTAACCTTGGTTCTCCCTTCACGACAATTGAGTTGAAAACATGGGCAGCGACTGCGGAATAAAGATAGACTACGCGTCAGTGGCTCATCCACAATCAAACGGCCAAGTTGAAAGAGCACTCGCCCTCATCCTAGCCGGCCTAAAGCCAAGATTATTTGATCTTCTAAAAGACCATGGCGGGAAGTGGGTCGAAGAATTGCCTAAGGTAGTCTAGGGGCTATGGACACAACGAAGGAGGGCAACAGGCCAAACTCCTTTCTTCCTGGTCTATGGCACTGAAGCAATCCTCCCGGCAGACTTAATCTAGAATTCTCCACGAATAGACCAGTATAATGAAGGAGAGGCTGATGATACAAAGCGCTTAGAAGTCGATAGCCTCGATGAGGCCTGAATAAACGCGCTTTTTCAATCAGCGAGATATCTACAAGGGATGAGACGCTACTACGACAAGAACGTCCACCACCGCACTTTCCAAGTAGGCGACATGGTCCTGAAGAAGATTCAGAACACCATAGGACGCCACAAGCTTATGTGTCCATGGGAAGGACCCTACATAGTATCTAAAGTAACAAGACCCGGGTCATTCGAGCTAGTCACTGAGGATGGTTCTCCATTGCCAAATTCATGGAATATTGAGCATCTGAAGAAATTCCATACCTAAGGACTACGCTACAGTCTCGACTCAGGGCAAATGTATCTATTTTTCGGATATCAATAAAGTTTGGATTTCATCAGAAACAATAACTTTACAAATTTTTCTATTTTTCAAGCAATCACATTTATCACGACTATTTAGTTGGATAAAATACCAGACTATTACATCCAACTGACTAATCACTACTGCAGAAACAGCCTTTAGCCCCGGTTGGGAAGGGCTTTTAGCCCCGGTTTTCCCAACTGGGGCTACCAATCGGGGACGGGTGTTCCTAACCGGGGTTAAAGCCTTCCACGAGAAAAAATAAATGTGCATCTGTGAGATTCGAACTCAGCACATCTCGCTCCCCGCAAAACTGCCCTACCAACTAAGCTACACAACCCATGTGATACAGTTCTGGACGTTTTCCTTTTGAATCCACCCGTGAAGGACCTTTAGCCCCGGTTGGTAACACCAACCGGGACTAAAGGGTCAGGACCTTTAGTCCGGGTTGATAATACAAACCGGGACTAAAGATTCACCTTTAGCCCCAGTTGGTAACACCAATCGGGACTAAAGGACTTTAGTCCCGGACACATTTTTTTGCCGAGACTAAAGCTCAGTTGATAGATCGTCCAAAGGCCTGTTCTCTAGTAGTGAATGTACAATATTACTCGGATGGATCTTTCTTGGTTCAGGAGCAACCATACTTGAGTTACGAGCTACGAGCTCCATACAACTCATTTGCTAGTACGGCTTAAAACCCGGCTACAAACCTATAGTGAATACGATATCTTATAGAAAAGATATTGGTTCCTACAAGGTACAACAAGGGGAGCGTTCCTCACCCTATTGCCTATTACTCGAATGAAGGATAATCTGACTTCGCACTCAAGCTGCGAC
This sequence comes from Coix lacryma-jobi var. lacryma-jobi, assembly GCA_009763385.1. Lineage (NCBI taxonomy): Eukaryota > Viridiplantae > Streptophyta > Magnoliopsida > Poales > Poaceae > Coix > Coix lacryma-jobi. The sequence continues at coordinate 105,020,281 of CM019826.1, read as the reverse complement.
TACCAAGACGGTATGATTCGCACAACAGGAACTTTCGGATCGGTCCTCAAAGGCGCTTGATCAAATTTATCCCTTGGAACAGGGTAGTAAGAGTAGTACTCGGGCAGACTAAGTTCTCTAATAGGTCGCTTAAGACTATAAGAGAAACGATGTCACACGACCCAACCTCAAAGTGCTAGAGAGCACTCAGATAGACTCGTCTAATAAGACGCTTGGTCATGCATCCACTACAAATAAGACGACCCATTGACAAGACACTCCTTGCAATGACGAGTCGACAACATACGGAATTAACAAGACTCAAAAGTAAATCATACTTTGATTCTTGAACCATAATAATATTTGTTTTCAGGAGAGACAAATTCTGGTCAAGGACCAAGGAAAACATACTACTCTACAAGATCTAATATCTGGGAGTACTCTTCCGCGACGGGCTTGACTTCTTCCTGCATGGCTGCATGATCTTCATCGCTCTTGCCGTCGTGAAGCATCATGATGGATGATAAGTCAAAGGACAACATATGTAGTCGCAATGTCGCCAAAAGACCACATACTAGCGAAGTCGCCATATCCTTGATGTATTGAGTAAGCCGCCCGGGAGCAGCCTTAGCTCGATAAATCAAGGGCTCGTCAGCTCCTTCGGGGCATGGAGTCAAGTCTAGGTCAGGCTCCACAGCCTGTTCTAACGCCTTTAAAAAATCCTGAGAAGTCTTCAAAGACTCTTGGGACTCCTTCAGCTGCGCTTGCACTGCTTCAAGAGCTTCTCGCGACTCCTTTGTTGACTTCAAAGCCTGCAGCAGGTCTCAGTCAGCACCCTCACGAATCAGTTTGGCTTCTTGAAGAGTACTCTGTGCATTAGCAAATACCTCCTCAAGTTCCGCCTCCTTCCGGTTGAAAGCATTTTGCCATTCGGTGGCCAGCTTCTACGATTCTGAGGAACAATAGATACCATCCGAGTGAATATCATAAATTTACGAGCAATAAGGACTCTGAAAGGTACTTTCAAACTTACCAGACAGTTGCTTTTTGGAAGTTTTTACAACCTCCTTAAGCTTCTGCTCAATTTCCCGATTGTTGGCGGCATCACGCTCATCAACAACGGCCTTGAGATTGTTCTGAAGCTCGTTGATGCGGTTATGAAGCACTTGGGTGGCTAACTTCTGGTTGAACTGATCCTGGGCAATGTAATCCTTGAGTTGTTGATTCTCAAGAGAAAGCTCTTGGCGGATCCGAGTGATCTGCTCGGTCACCTTTACATCAAAGCCCTATGCAGAAATAGCAACATAAGTACTCGGATGTGATAACAAAAGACACAGAGGATTTCAATGAGTTACCTCAACAAATTCTCGGAGCGCCATGACAGGCGCCATCACCTGCTCACTCAGCTCCTTTAGCCGGATGAGATCCGGGTTATATCCCACAACTTCAAGTTTCGAGCCCTGGCGAGAGGACTCGGGGACACCATCGGACTCCTTCTGTGGAGGAACTAAAGCTTCAATTCCCCCTCCAACACTGATTTCAGCTAGGACCATCTCCAGAGTGGGCTCCTCAGGCTGTCGGGTATGAAAATACCACTCGTTCATTACCCGGTCAAACTCCAATTGAGCAGGAGAGCGAAATATTGAATAAGGAACACCAACCGGAGGCAAGGGAGGCGCATCCATTTCATGAGCTATGTTGACTTGGGTACCAGATGGGGAGGAATCTGGCAAGGTATTCACCTGGCTGCTGATAGGAGGGATGCTTGATTCACTTTTTTCCTGCGCCTCCGACTTCTCCACCGCCCGAGTTTCAATCGCGCCACTTGAAGATGCACTGATCAGCTTCACCTTCCTAATGATGAGTAATACGACTCACTTGGCTAGTTTCAACGCCCGCGGCAGTTTCAAGATTGGTTTCTTTGGTTGCGGGTCCAGGGCTGGAACTTCTTTAGGAGCAGCACTACCAGAAGTTCCTTGAGCTGTTTCAGTATCTGTATCAAACAAAGATATAAGACAAGGGCTTATTAAATCCAAAGCAGGAAGTTTATAAAGTACTCGGGTATTCCCTTACCAGGAACACCCGTTTTTACAGTGCTTTTCAGCCAATTCTGTTGACAAAAGAATTTTTCGACAAGCACGGCGATTACCAGTGCGAGCCTTCTTCGGGACTAGACCTCCGGCTTCCTGTAGTGGACTCGGAGACCGCTTCCAGCTACTCTCGGCTTCGAGATCTAGGAGTAGGACATCAGAGGCAGTTGAATCTGAGTCTAACCAGTCAAGATCACCAGGAGAGCTTGACTCATTATGAAGATCCTCTCTGTGGATAGGACCTTCAAGAGCGATGCCTCTGCCTTCTTCAGTCGCCGAGGGCAGGGGTGGACAATCATTATTATTCTTCCCTTGGGTCTATTAAAAAGAGGAAGAAGATAATGTTTAGTCAGAAGCGCTATCTATTAAGCAATCAAATGACGGATATTACAAACTTCTTACCTCTAGAGGGGGATTGATGGCAGAGAAAGTCGTCATCATTGGAACCAGATGTTCACGGCTCTTCAATAGCCGGTTCATTCTCCTCAAAATCTCCTGATTAGACAACTGCTCAGCAGAATGTCAGCTCGGGTCCTTCACGCAAAGGTATTCAAAGCTAAAATTGGCTCGTCGTTGCAGCGGATCGACTCGACATGCAATGAAGTCTTGGACGACGGTATAACCAGTCAGACCACTCAACTTCAAAGCCGCTATCATATCGATCAATGGTTGGATGACCTCTACCTCTTCGGGTGAAATCTTGTCCTTCCACTCTCGGGTCTTCTGGGGTGGCCACCCATCATGACGACGAAGGGCAGGCGACGGATTGGCTATATAAAACCATCCGCTAGCCCATTCCCGGATGGACTCCGACAAGACTACAAAAATATATTGAGAAGCTACTTCTATCCTAAGCTGGATACTAGCTCCGCCGACTACTTGGACACTCGCATCACTGGGCTGACATTTTACCTAGAAAAATAGTGAAAGAGGGTAAAAGAGGGGCGAATCCCCAGAAAAGCCTCACAAAGATGGGAGAAGATTGCGATATGGAAGCAGGCATTTGGAGTAATGTGATTGAGGGTCAAACCATAGTAATGCAGTAGCCCCCTCAAGAAATCCGATGCCGAAAGTACCAGTCTGCGCTCGACGAAGGACTTGAACATCACGATCTCCGTCGTGTTGGGGGCTGGAGCGCGATGATCAATGGGCACCCTCCACCCGTCCATCGGCTGTGACCGGAGCAATCCAAGCTATGCCAAGTAGGCCAACTCTGATTCCCTGGTGTCCGGTGCTTTCTAAGCGAGGATGAAGGACCGAAAGTGCAACCAGAAAGCAACCAGAGGGGGGGGTGAATGGGAGCTTCAAATTTCTTTTCAGAAACTTGTCACCACTGTCCCGAGAATCAACCCCAAAAGCAAACCCTAGAGTTTGTGAGTGTCCACGACCCTAGATGTAGGATGGATGCTTCCGAGAAGCACAGCGGGACACTACACAGCCCTAGAAACCCAATGCAAATGACGAAGAACAAATCCGACAACGGACGAATGAACCGCAGATGAAACAACGCAAACTACACTTGACCGGACTCTAGCCAGCGTCCGGTCAGTGAGAACCGGACGCGTCCGGTCAAGCCAAAACGGTTTTGGGAGCTCTCTGTTTGTGACCGGACTCACAGTCACTGAGCGTCCGGTCACACCTCTAGCGTCCGGTCAGTCAAAACGAAAACTGTGAACAGTAGAAGGGGCGAGTCTGGTCTAATATTAGAAGCAGGGTCTGGTCAAGTCACAGCAAAGTCGTTGCACGACATTCAACCACCAGACGCGTCCGGTCAGTATCGAGCCAGCGTCCGGTCACCCCGACTTTGTACTGCTCGTTCACCGATTTCATCCAAACTCTCCCAAAAAGAAACCTCAAGGGTTCTAACTTGGAGAGATGAGTCACAAGGAGGATAGTGAGCTATCTCTAAGAGATCATGGCTTGAACCTATCTCCGAATCAATGAATCGAAGAAATTCGGGAAAGGGAGAAAAACTTGACCCGAAACAAAAATCGATCGATCTGCTACCTCGTGAGGTTAGAGGAGAATTCCCTCGGTGGAAAGAAGTGCCTCACGATCTAGAACATCTCTGTTCAAACGGAATTGCAAAAGACACAACGAACAAAGAGATCGATCGACGGGAAAAACATGGAGAAAAGCAATCCGCGAAGAACAAGAACAAAACGCGAATCACAACCACGAATTTGTAACCGTGTGGCTACCACACGCTACAACAGTGAGATTACGGTCTCACTTCCTCAAAATCTCACGAACACAAAGGAATGATTGTCTTCTCTGTGGATCTCAGTTCACTACAGTAGAGGATGGGGAGAGCAGGAAAACCTAGAAGGCAAAGAGCAAAAATGACTGAGATCAAATGGGAGGAGGGTGTCTCCCTCTACTTATCCTAATTCTAATTCCTACTCTACCCATCACTAATTACAGAGCGAAGCAGCTAAACCCTAGGGTTATTCTGGACCAACTCGAAGATGTTGGTGATCCAACGGCCACGCCCGCACAACTGGTAGCGTTGCCTCGATGCAACCTCACCGATTGCCGCCACGTGCCGCCACCGCTCCGCTTGTCCTTTTCCCGGACTTTGCCCCCGGTTTTGAGGCCCAAACCGGGAAACCAGCCTTCACGACCAACCCCCGGTTTTGAGGCCCAAACCGGGAAACCAGCCATCCATCGCCTGAGTTTTGTGGCCCAAACTCAGCAAACCCGCAGCACCCAAGTTTTGAGGCCTAAACCTGGAAACTGTCCTCAGCCCGAGTTTTGTGGCCCAAACTCGAAAACCATCAGCGCCCAGGTTTTGAGGCCCAAACCTGGAAACCGTCCTCAGCCTGAGTTTTGTGGCCCAAACTCGGAAACCATCAGCGCCCAGGTTTTGAGGCCCAAACCTGGAAACCGTCCACTCGGTGGTTTTTCTGTGGCTCAACCACCAAACCGAGCCGTAGAGGGGATGCACCGCCCGTGCACCCCATCGACTGACACGTGTCCCCAGGTCCTCGACCCAAGCAACACCATGCCCGCAAGTCTTCGCTCGTCGCTGTCCCACGCTGCCAGCCACCACAACTGATCCTCGGGCCACCGGTCCCTCAGTCCAAGTCTCACGTCCGCCCTTTGCCACTCTCGGTCCATTGGCATGGCACGTGTCTACTTGACCTTCACCTTGCCTTTGATCACTGTATCCGTGCTCGACACCTGCACAACACAAGCCAAAGAACATGCGCATTATCCCAGTTGACAATCACTCATCACTCAGAGACTCGGCATACACCCATGTATCCGCAATCTCCCCCTTGATGAGTGCATTGTCAACTACTAACACAAATCATAATGGAATAGAAGAAGGGAGGAAGAAAGAGAGAGAACTCGACCAAATTACCCAAAAGCATATCAAAGCCGAAGAAGGTCAAGTGGAAAGAGCGAAACAACTTGGTTCCCAAAGACATGGGCAACGGCTCGACGCAACCAAGCAAAGCAAAGCTAGCCCTCAAGAAGAGGTAGAACAGGCTCAACACCGCTAGCAGGAAAGCTCGATACCAATCGAAAAATCAATTGAAATCCAAGCGAAGATAGAGCTAGCCCTCAAGAAGAGGCAGAACGAGCTCAACACCGCTAGCGAGAAAGCTCAATACCAACTGAACAAGCACAAAAGCAAGGACGCTAGTCCCTCAAGAAAGAGGCAACGGCTCAACACATCTAGCTATCAAAAGTGCTCCGAACCAATTGGAAAGCTCAAAGACTGAGCAAACTCCCGTCAAATAGTGCACGCAACCAGGAAAACATTTGCACGTGGCCAAGAAAACATTTCTCCCCCAAAGTCGGAGACGGAGAACACATGATTTGCAAGATTTTCTCCCCCTTAGTTGAAAATGCACTATCAAGAATCTCCCCCTTGACAAAAGAACTCCCCCTTACAAAATGCATATGAGTCAAAATGCAAGTTAGCAGCTTTAGGAATATAGTCGATAGAATATGAAGATGCGCGACAAAGTGCTGATCCGATGACTCATTAAAAATGCACAAAATGCTGGCAAAGGCTCAAACTGATCACCAACTACGAAATATGAACATGTGAGCAAAGTGAACAATTTTTAGCCAAAAAGGTATTCACCATCAAAATAGCACTAAACATGTATAGACAGGAAGTCAAACAAGTGCTACACATGTATACAAGGTAAACTACCCCTAGCACAGTTCAAACATCATGCTATAGAAAGAAGCATAAACTTGTGTATCCAAATTTTATCGGAGTTGCAGCGGTTAAATTACACAAGTTCAATTTCAGCATGTGATTGCGAGAGGTTGAAAGCTTGTCATCGCCTAACTTTTCAACTGTGTGAAGCCTATGCAGAAGCAATTAGAAGCTTAAAGCAACAGTTTCGGTCATACACTACACAGCTCAAGTTTAACTGAGAGTGCAATGAGAAACAGTCTCGAAACTATGAGGTGCTGACAAGCAATCCCATCTCGATCTTTCCAATTCACTTAACTTGGTTCAAATTTTATCTCAGAAAAAGAACATACCAAGCAAGTGAATGACTCAGAACTAGAGACATAGCAACCTAGCATATATGAAAAGCACGAGTGAATTCTACACATTCTACACATGCTAGTTGCATATCTCAATGGTGAACAGTGTCAAGTTTTATGTTCATTAAGCAGGTTCACCATCCAAAAATAGCTCAGCTCACAACATGTATTAGTGATCAGAAAGAGCATAAGCTACAAGCATCATCATAAAGCATCGGAGCATACACTATACAGAGCATAGTCATGGTCTAAAGATTATATTTATGAAGCTCTGAATGTAGATATGCAAGATGAAATGCAGAAAAGATACTAAATGAAAAACACAAAGTCAGGTTATGATACAAGAGTCAAAATGTTTCCCCCATCTAAAAGGGGAAACACACACCAAGCTCACGTCTCAACCTAGCAAAAGTTGATTGGTCCAAAGGCTTGGTGAAAATATCAGCCAACTGATGATGAGTATCGACAAGGCGAAGGTCGATATCACCCTTCTCATAGTGGTCTCGCAGAAAATGGAAGCGCACATCAATGTGTTTGGTCTTAGAGTGCAGCACGGGGTTCTTAGCAACGCTAATAGCACTCGTGCTGTCACAAAGCAAAGGAACGCGAGAAAAGCTCAGACCAAAATCACGCAAAGTGGCCATCATCCAAAGCAACTAGGAACAGCAGCTAGCCGCAGCAACATACTCAGCCTCCGTGGTAGACTGGACGACACTAGACTGCTTGCGAGAAGACCACGATACAAGGGAAGAACCAATAAACTGACAAGTCCCAGAAGTGGACTTGCGCTCAACGCGGCAACCAGCAAAATCGGCATCAGAATAACCGCAAAGGGAGAGGGTGGATGAAGCAGAATACCAAATCCCAAATTTTGGAGTGAAGCATAAGTACCTCATAATGCGCTTGACCGCCTGACGGTGAGAAGTGCGTGGCGACGACTGAAATCGCGCGCACAGACACACAGTGAACTGGATGTCTGGGCGTGTCGCCGTCAGGTACAGCAGCGACCCGATCATACTCCGGTACTCCTTCTAGTCCACAGCTTCTCCATCCACATCCGCATCCAGGGCCGCCGTGGTCGGCATGGGTGTTGGAAGAGGCTTGGCCTCACCCATGTCAAACTTCTTTAGAATGTCCTTGGTGTAGTTGCCCTGGTGCACGAACGTCCCCTCTCGGGATTGCTTGATTTGCAACCCGAGGAAAAACGTCAACTCGCCCATCATGCTCATCTCAAACTCCCTGCTCATAGTGTCTGCAAACTTGGCAACCAAAGCGTGAGAAGAACCACCGAAAATGATATCATCCACGTAAATCTGGACCAAGAGAGTATCATTGCCTTGCTTGAGGAGAAAGAGCGTTTTATCCACACATCCCATTTTAAAACCCTTAGCAAGCAAAAAGGTTTTCAACCTATCATACCAGGCTCTAGGGGCTTGTTTCAAACCATATAAAGCTTTGTGAAGTTTAAAACATGGTTTGGAAACTTGGGATTTTCGAAACCGGGGGGTTGTCTCACATACACTTCCTCTTCTATGTAGCCGTTTAAGAAGGCACTCTTGACATCCATTTGAAAAAGTTTAAACCCCTTGGATGCAGCAAAAGCCAAGAGTATCCTAATTGCCTCCAAGCGAGCTACAGGAGCAAAAGTCTCCTCATAGTCTATCCCCTCCTTCTGACTATACCCCTGTGCTACTAGTCTGGCCTTGTTTCTCACAACATGGCCATCCTCTCCTTGTTTGTTTTTGAAAACCAATTTTGTCCCAATAGGATGACACTTAGGAGGAGGAGGAACAAGAACCCAAACCTAATTTCATTCAAAATTTTCTAACTCCTCATGCATGGCATTGACCCAATCTAGATCGGATAAAGCGTGTCCAACATCTCGGGGTTCAAAATCAGCAACAAATGCAGAATGAGCAAAGTGAGAGATTTGTTGTGACCTTGACCAAGTGACACGTTCGCCGATGCTGCTGATCATCTGTTGAGGCGGGTGTTGGTGCTGGATATGTCATGGAGCCTCTCGAGCAGAAGTCATCTCCCCCTCAACAGCAGCTGGTGCCTCGTCGGGTACAAAATGTACCGCTCGGGGTGGCAGATCCCACGGCCCCCAAGTCGAAGAAGAGGGATCGGGGCCGTGAGTCATAGTAGAAGCCGCTATTTGCGGCACAGCAGGTGGAGGAGGTGCTGGGTCATCCATCCCTTCAGCACCTTCTTCCTCATCATCAAAAAGAGGTTCCCCAACCTCATGATAACATGCATGCTCAAAACGAGAAGAAGGACAAACCATGGTCTCGTTGAAGGTGACATCGGATGTCTCCATGACTCGATTAGTATCAAGGTTAAGTACACGATATGCACGAGTATGATTGCCATAACCCAAAAATACACCGTCAGAAGAACGAGACACAAACTTGTCCAACTTGCCCTTTTTGAGTATAAAACAATGGCAACCGAAGACTCTAAAATAACTCACCTTGGGCTGTCTTCCAAAACGCAACTCATAAGAAGTCTTTTTCAAGAAAGCTCAGAGAAAAATGCGATTGGAAATGTAGCATGCAGTGCTCATAGCTTCGGCCCAATATCGCCTAGGAGTCCTATGCTCATCGAGCATCGTCCTGGCCATCTCTACAAGGGTCCGATTCTTTCTTTCTACAACACCATTTTGAGGCGGTGTGTAGGGAGAAGAAAACTGATGCTCTATGTTGGGGGAAAGGACCCTCGGCAGAGGCGCCGCTCGAGCTGATGCCGGAAAAACCGTCGTGAAACCAACGTGGCCTCGCGAGGGCTTCCCCCCCCTGTTGGGGGTCATTTTCCTGACCTTCGGACGTGAGCCCGACCCTTGACGATTTGTTACACTCCTCGCAGGTTAAGGCGTGACGACAACGCGGCAGGCGACCCTCGCCGGCCTTCGAGGCCTTTCCACGTGGAGCGATGGGTCTGGCAAGCGTCAGTGGAGCGCTGGCCCGAGGGCAAGCGAGATCGAGGGTCTGGCACTCGTTCTCCCCTCTCGAAGGTGATGAGAATCAGGTGGCAGTGCGCAGGAAGGGGGCTGACTAGGGTTTTTACCTTAGCTGTATTTTTACGTTACTACCCCTCCTCCCTGCGTGGAGTCAGGGAATCTTTTCTGTACCCTTTTGTAATTGATCCCATGACCCTTGGTGTTCCCTATAAATACCAAGGGGTGAACAGTGTAAGAGGGGGGGTTTTTTGTTGGAAATAGAGCCGCAGCAGCACTGTCCCGATTTCCTCAACCTTCGCAATTGTTTCCGACGCTTGGTCACCTTCGCCACGCCCCTGCACGAGTGCGGAGGTGGGGCAAGTGTGTTTCCAACACTCTAAACCCAAAGACTTACAAAACTTCTCAAAATCCAAGTTTTTGAACTCGGAACCATTATCACTCCTAATAGCTCGCATCCAGTTCAAAGGGAACTCGTTCTGAAGACGCAAAATCAGATTGCGAGCAAAAGAGAAAGTCTCAGTTTTCTCAGCTAAAAAGAAAACCCATGAATATCTCAAAAAGTCGTCAATAACAACATGCACATACCACTTCCCCCCAACCGAGCTCGCCCGAGCCGGACCAACAAGGTCCATGTGCAAAAGCTCTCCAGGGCGCTTGGTCCTGACCTGAGTCACTGGATGGTGGGGAGCGGCAACCATCTTCCCATGTCTACAAGAATGGCATACAAGATCCTTCTCCATGTATAACTTGGGAAATCCTCGTATTAGTCCAAGTGAACTAAGTCTTGCAAGCAAGTCAAAGCTCAAAAGTCCTAGTCTCCTATGCCACTTCCAAAGATCAGAGGAGGAGGGTCCAGCCAAAGAGACAACGAGAAACTCCAAATGACTCCGAGAAATCCGCACAAAAGACTTTCCCAAAGGGCAAAATCACACAAACAAGATTGCCCTGAGGATCCAAAATACGATTGAGATTCGGCTTAAAACGAATCTCATAGTCGTCATCAAAGAGTTGCGAAACAGAGAGAAAGTTAAAATGCAAGTTAGAAACAAGAGCAACATCGCGCAACACAAAGTGCTCATTAACTCGCACCGACCCACGAGACAACACTTTACCTTTGCTATTGTCACCGAAGGTGATAAACTCCTTTCCGGCGACTGGACTAAGACTGGAGAACCACTTGGCGTTTCCGGTCATGTGCCTCGAACACCCGGAATCCACCAACCAAACGTTCTCCAATCGTTTTACCTACATAAATAAAAAGACATAGGGTGAGCATACGGTCCAACACTGGGGTTAGTGAAGTAGGGAGAATACCAGTGTTGGGCCGGCTGCTCAAAAGAACGGTCAGCAAAAAAACCATTCCTAGCACGCCTACAGGGAAAGTGATCACCACGCTGAGGAAAACGTGGTCCGCTAAGGGAGGAGCGTCCATCGTGATACTCAAAATGCGGTGGTGGAAAACGCTCAACTACAAAGCCACCGCCACGGGGTCCATAGCCTACAACTGCAGGCTCCCGCCGGGCATGACCTCCTCGCGACCTTGGCCTAAGAACTTGAGGTTTTGGACCTCTAGGCCTAGCAACACGCTTCTGAACATTCGGCACATGTACATCATGGAAAGGATGGTACATATCCGGGTTGTTCATCTCCTTTGCACGACGCGCCTCTCTCTTGCGCCGAAAGCAAAACTCACTCAAGTGTCCATCTCTCCCACAGTGCTCACACTGGTACCTCACCGCTCTCATAGGGGGTTGTTGGTACTCACGGTAGTGGGTGTGGATCACTTTGCCCTTCTGTTGCATAAGCTCCTCCAGGATGGGTGGCATTGTGTCTAGCTTGTTCTTGAGGTGGTTTGGTTTTGGAGCCCATGATTGTTTCTTGGGTGGAGCTCTCGGAGGTTCCACAAATACACCATCCTTGGTGTTAGGCTTTAGAGGCTCTTTGGGTGGAATCTTGGTAAGCTTGGGAGTAGTGGTGGAGTTGAGCTTCTCACACGGATTCAGACCACTCGACTCTCCAATCTTCCCAAAAGATGAAGCGCACTGAGCAAAGCCTACACCTGGACCTCCAGCAGCACCCTTGAACTGGGAGATCATCATCCCAAGCTGCGGCTCACCACTCGACACCCATGACAAGATGGTCCGAAGGTAGGTGTTTTCCTCCTCGGTTTGCATCTTGTCATGCTTCACGTTTGCGATCTCCATCTCCAAACCCTCACAAAGAACGCACCTAGACACACACGTGTTATCCGAGTTGGCCTTCTCAAGAGACACAATCTTGGCATTCTTCTCTGCCAACTCGGATTGCAAGCCTGCACAGGACTTGCACGCACCCAACAGCGAGGATCTAGCCTTAAGCTCATCCACCTCTCCTACCAACGCAACATACTTACCTCTCAAAGTGAGAAGGTCAGTCATGTGTGTGGTGCACATCTCGTACTCAACCTCCTCAGAGACAACTACGGTGGACTTGGCAAACTCAAGCTCCTTCACCGTATCCTCCCACTTCTGCCTAAACTCCTTCCGCTCTCTAGCAGCGCGCCTAAGCAACTTATCTTGACTAAGAAGGGCGGCAGTAAGCTTCTCGACCTCAGCAGAAAGCTCATCGGGGGTCAGAGATACCTTGGAGGTGTCGTCATCATCGTCGTCGTTCCGAGGGATGTCCTCCAGCTCGCCGTCGACCTCCTTGCCGAGGGCCATGGTGCAGAAGCCCTCGTCGTCGGCGAAGAAGCAGAGGCCGTTGAGCTTGTCCTCGATCCTCTTCTTCTTCTCGGACTCGTCGTCGCTTGAGGAAGCGGAGTCATCATCCGAGTCATCGACGTCACTGAGCGTGGCGAAGAATGCACGCTGCTCAGCCTGGGCCTTCTCCATGTACTTCATCTTGATGTACTCCTTGTTGAAGCTGCCCTTCCGCTTGTGCTTCGCGGGGACGTACTTCTCCTTGCGCTTGCCGGAGTCGTACTTGTGCCCATGATCCGCCTTACCGAAGGTCTGCTTGTTCTTCTTCGGGCAATTGGCGATGAAGTGGTTAGGGTCACCGCACTCGAAACAGCCCGAGCGTCCTCCTCCGTGGCGACGGTTCATGCGGTTGTTGTGGAACCGCGAGAACCTGTTGACGAGTAAAGCCAACTCATCATCCCCCATGAGCTCCAACTGCTCCTCTATGACAAAGAAGAGAGGAAAGTGCAAAGCCTCCAGAGGTGTTAGCAGAAGAGCCAGAAAGCAAAGCCATCGACGGGCCAGACGGATTCTCATAAGAAGCCCTCGCCATGGCATCGATCTCACTGGACTTGAGATTACTGAAGAGCTCGTCGCACGTGAGGGTCTCATAGTTAGGCGAATTGATGATCGCCTGAACCTTGGAATCCCACACCGACCGATCAAGAGTATGGATTAGCTTGAGAGGTCTCTCATGATCGTTGAAAGGCAACAACTCATTGTTAGCCCTCATCCTGTTGACAATCACCTGAAAGTGAGGGAATAAACTTTCTGTGCTCTCGCCAGTCATGTGTCGAAAGTTGTCATACTCTCGCTTGAATGACTTGTAGAGACGGGTTTTGACTTGAGTGGTTCCCTCATGGAAACGCATGAGGGTAGCCCAAATCTCCCGAGCCATAGCGAGGTGAGAAACGCGATCAAACTCACTCATGCTTAGACATGAGAAAAGAGCATTACGGGCTCGGCTATTGGCATCGTGCTCATCAATCTGATGCTGAGTAGCACGAGCAGCCAAGGCCACGTAATCGGCAGAGTTGCCAATATCCCAGATGGAAGCACCCAAACTCTGCAGATAGGCCGACAAGCGTATCTTCCAAAACGCATAGTTCGTCCCATCGAAAAATGGTGGTTTGCCCACGCCGCGATCCATGTCGCCTTCTGTGGATCTTAAACCGGCTAAGGTGGAAGATCCTTAACCCGCTCCGATACCAATTGAAGGACCGAAAGTGCAACCAGAAAGCGACCAGAGTGGGGGTGAATGGGAGCTTCAAATTTCTTTTCAGAAACTTGTCACCATTGTCCCGAGAATCAACCCCAAAAGCAAACCCTAGAGCTTGTGAGTGTCCACGACCCTAGATGTAGGGTGGATGCTTCCGAGAAGCACAGCGGGACACTACACAACCCTAGAAACCCAATGCAAACGACGAAGAACAAATCCGACAATGGATGAACGAACCGCAGACGAAATAGCGCAAACTACACTTGACAGGACTCTGGCCAGCGTCTGGTCAGTGAGCACCGGACGCGTCCGGTCAAGCCAAAACGGTTTTGGGAGCTCTCTGTTTGTGACCGGACTCACAGTCACTGACCGTCCGGTCACACCTCTAGCGTCCGGTCAGTCAAGACGAAAACTGTGAACAGTAGAAGGGGCGAGTCCGGTCTAATATTAGAAGCAGCGTCCGGTCAAGTCACAACAATGTCATTGCACGACATTCAACCACTGGACGCGTCCGGTCAGTATCGAGCCAGCGTCCGGTCACCCTGACTTTGTACTGCTCGTTCACCGATTTGATCCAAACTCTCCCAAAATGAAACCTCAAGGGTTCCAACTTGGAGAGATGAGTCACAAGGAGGTTAGTGAGCTATCTCTAAGAGATCATGGCTCGAACCTATCTCCAAATCGATGAATAGATGAAATTTAGGAAAGGGAGAAAAACTTGACCCGAAACGAAAATTGATCGATCTGCTAGCTCGTGAGGTTAGAGGAGAATTCCCTCGGTGGAAAGAAGTGCCTCACGATCTAGAACATCTCTATTCAAACGGAATCGTAAAAGACACAACGAACAAAGAGATCGATCGACGGGAAAAACGTGGAGAAAAGCAATCCATGAAGAACAAGAACAAAACATGAATCACAACCACGAATTTGTAACCGTGTGGCTACCACACGCTACAACAGTGAGATTACGGTCTCACTTCCTCAAAATCTCACGAACACAGAGGTATGATTGTCTTCTCTGTGGATCTCAGTTCACTACAGCATAGGATGGGGAGAGCAGGAAAACCTAGAAGGCAAAGAGCAAAAATGACTAAGTTCAAATGGGAGGAGGGTGTCTCCCTCTACTTATCCTAATTCTAATTCCTACTCTACCCCTCACTAATTACAGAGTGAACCAGCTAAACCCTAGGGTTATTCTGGACAAACTCGAAGATGCTGGTGATCCGACGGCCACGCCCGCACAACTGGTAGCGTTGCCTCGACGCAACCTCACCGATTGCCGCCACGTGCCGCCACCGCTCCGCTTGTCCTTTTCCCGAACTTCGCCCCTGGTTTTGAGGCCCAAACCGGGAAACCAGCCTTCACGACCAACCCCAGTTTTGAGGCCCAAACCGGGAAACCAGCTGTCCATCGCATGAGTTTTGTGGCCCAAACTCAGCAAACCCGCAGCACCCAGGTTTTCAGGCCCAAACCTGGAAACCGTCCTCAGCCCAAGTTTTGTGGCCCAAACTCGGAAACCATCAGCGCCCAGGTTTTGAGGCCCAAACCTGGAAACAATCCTCAGCCCAAGTTTTGTGGCCCAAACTCGAAAACCATCAGCGCCTAGGTTTTGAGGCCCAAACCTGGAAACCGTCCACTCGGTGGTTTTTCTGTGGCTCAACCACCAAACCGAGCCGTAGAGGGGATGCACCGCCCGTGCACCCCGTCCACCGACACGTGTCCCCAGGTCCTCGGCCCAAGCAACACCGTGCCCGCAAGTCTTCGCTCGTCGTTGTCCTAGGCTGCCAGCCACCATAGCTGATCATCGGGCCACCGGTCCCTCAGTCCAAGCCTCATGTCCGCCCTTCGCAACTCTCGGTCCATCTGCACGGCACGTCTCTACTTGACCTTCACCTTGCCTTTGATCATTGTATCCGTGCTCGACACCTGCACAACACAAGCCAAAGAACATGCGCATTATCCTAGTTGACAATCACTCATCACTCAGAGACTCGGCATACACCCATGTATCCGCAGAGGACATCTGTGGGAGGACATGGGTGGCATGGTCTTCTGCCGGTGGTCAATTTCTTCTTCTTCTCCAGCTGCGATTGCTTCTTGGGACCCATGTTGTTGACAAGGGTTTTTCTACGCATCAACTACTGGATTGGCTATGAGATTCTTTGCACCGAAGGCTAGGGCTGGATGGAAGAGTGAAGAAATTGTAAGTTCAATGAAGGCTAATTATAGATCTGTCTCGGCAACCGTTCACCTTTTCCAAACGGCGTTATGGAACCATCTGAAACCCTAACAGCTGGGCGACGTTTCAGACTGCGTTAGGAACAATGAATAGGCAACTCGTAAAACAGACAACATTATTTTTTCACAAGATACATTTAGTACTCGGAAGCATAGACAAAGTATTCGGAAAATATTCCAAGTACCCGGATCTTAGTGATTATTACTCGGAATTACAACAGAGTTACACAGTTACATCTTGAGATATAGTAGTTTCTAGTACAAGATCAATCAGGCTGTAAAACTCTACTCTAGTGTAATCAAGGTACAGAGTCTTGATGCACAGTGCACCAAGGCCTGGGTTCAGTGAGACGCAATAAAGCAGACACAGAACCTTGGGTAGACACTATCTTCTCAGTGCATCCCAAGGTGGATTTAAGGCTCTACCCCAGTACACAAGGAACTTCATTGTCAGCCTTAACCCTAACGCCTTTTGACAACCTGTGACCCCGAGGTTGCCCGTGATGCGGGTGTGACAAGAGTTCTTCTAGGCGCACCTCTGTATCCTTCTGCTCGCGACCAATTGGAAACCACCCTAACAGATGATCCCTTCACAAGAGTTCTTCTGGGCACTTCAAATATCCTACATAAGGAAGATACCCGGGGGCTCGGACATTTCCGCTACAGATACTATAACAGACATGGGAGTAAGAGAAGTCATATACTCAGGAAGATGTGGCATCCTTGCTCTCCAGGCACGGTATTTATAGGCGACTGCTCTTGGTCTATGGACTTAGTTCACGGACACAATCAAGCACAGTTCAATAATTGTGCCCATGTACATACTGTTACACATGTGACGCCTGGCATCACCAGTGATGGGTTCACTTCACGTGCATACTTCAGGAGCAAATGGACAAAAGTGTTGCAGTTGCAGAACACGACAAGGACCATCAATGTAAACGGATGAAACAGTCACTAGTCAATTATTGTTGTCCTTGCGGTACTCTTTATTCAGTAGGGGGTGAAAAGGGATGTTTGATGAAAACATTACCCACCTAAAGCCGAATATTTATTACTCGGATGGATTAAACAATGGACTAGTGTCATGTTCTAACTTCTTGCAATCTTTATGGATTACCCGGATGATATATTGGAGATCCCATGTACCGACTACTTGAGTACTCGGAACTCAGGATCGGGGGCTGCAGGGTATATATCATAAAGGAAACATTTTTTGTTAACCAAGGAATACTCGGAAAAGACTTCAAAGACCCTCAGAGTTATTAAAAATAACAAGAGGCTCGGGGGCTACACCTATGGGTGCACTTTTCTGAAAAAGTGCACACCATGGAGTTCTTTCATCTATATGGCACTTCAAAATTTCTTAGGACATTACTCCGAGATTCCCGAAGGAAACCAAAAGATAATGTTTTGTAGAAATGTTGATGAGCTCGGGGGCTTGACGGACCAGAATCTCAGAGACATCATCAGAAGATGATTACTCGAACTAGCTCTAGATGTCACGAGAGGATTTGAAGACATGCTACGAAGTAGACATGGATTAGGATTCTCATTATAACTTAGTCGAGTTATAAAGGAAGTCTTGTAATTAGAATAGGACTCCTCTGTTGTAATCGACTAGGACTCAGTTAGTGCTAAGCTTCACCCGATTATAAAATGGCAAGCGGGCGCCGACCCCTATCATGGAATCTCAGATCATAACACAAGGCATACGCCGCCACTGGACGTAAGGTATTACGCTATTAAGCGGCTTGAACTAGTATAAATCGCTTTCCCTATGTACTCGCGGAGTTCTACGAACGCCGATCCTCACCGAACAAATCATCTGGGAATCCCCAAGACGAGTTGCCGGTTAACAAACAACGACAGGAGGATGTTGGTGTTGAATGTGTCATGGTGCCTCCCTTGCTGAAGTGACCTCCTCCTCAACAGCAGCTGGTGCCTCCTCGGGTACATGTGGTACAGCCCAAGGTGGTGGATCACACGACCCCCATGTAGTAGAGGAAGAAAGGTCAGGGCCGCGTGCAGTCATGGTCGAAGTCGACCCAATCGGCACCGTAGGTGGAGAAAGTGCTGGATCATCAATCCCTTCAGCACCGTCTTCCTCATCATCAAAAAGAGGTTCTCCAACCTCATGATCACCTGCACACTAAAAACTAGAAGAAGGACAAAGCATAGTCTCGTCGAAGGTGACATCAGATGTCTCCATGACTCGGTTAGTATCAAGGTTAAGTACACGATATGTACGAGTATGATTACAATAACCCAAAAATACATCGTCAGAAGAGCGAGACTCAAACTTGTCCAAGTTGCCTTTCTTGAGTATAAAACAGTGGCAACCAAAAACTCTAAAATAACTCACTTTGGGTTGCTTCCCAAATCGCAACTCATAAGAAGTCTTCTTCAAGAAAGCACGGAGAAAAATACGATTGGAAATGTAGCATGCAGTGTTTATAGCCTCGGCCCAATATCACCTAGGAGTCCTATGCTCATCGAGCATCGTTCTGGCCATCTCTACAAGGGTCCAAATTTTCCTCTCTACAACTCCATTTTGTGGCGTTGTGTAGGGGGAAGAAAACTGATGCTCCAAACCCAAAGAGTTACAAAACTTCTCAAAATCCGAGTTCTTAAACTCGGAACCATTATCGCTACGAATAGCTCTCATCGAGTTCTTAGGGAACTCGTTCTAGAGTCGCAAGATCAAATTGCGAACAAAAGTGAAAGTCTCAGTTTTCTCAGCCAAAAAGAAAACCCACGAATATCTCGTGAAGTCGTCAACAACAACTAGCACATACCACTTCCCACCAACCGAGCTCACCTGAGCCAGACCGACAAGGTCCATATGCAAAAGCTCTCCAGGGCGCTTAAAAAGGTCTTTACCTAAAAACCCTTCTCAAAAGACCCCTTTTCAAAGTGCATTAGTGCATATAGGATGCCTAGCGGAAACCATCAACCCTAGGTTAAGCCTACCAGTTCAACCTTCTTGTGACAGAGACCCGTAAATCTCAGAGACAAGATTCTTGTAAGGGGGGTGGTCTGTAACATCCCGAGTTTTTCACCAACCAAAAATACGAGCTTTTTAAAACTTTTTCCTGCAATGTGTGAAGCATGTAGTTGTTGGGTCAAACGCTAGTCAACGTATCATTCTTTACTTACGAAACGTTGCACTCATATAGATTTGCTTGTAGGAGTGGGCTCGAGTTCTCGAGTCGGTTTAGGGTATGAGTCGTGTCAAAGTCAGAGTGCACAAATACATAGCAATCTCCTCTCCTCCTTTTTGGGACTTTTCCCAAACTCTCTTGTATTCCCCCAAAGATCTTTGGGTCATATTAATTCATGACTCGGGGAAAACCCTTTCCCTTTTCTCCCCTCTTTTCCAATTTCGAATAAACTCCAATTCCTTTAAAACCCCTATTCGCAATCCACTCCAAATCTCCTGTTCAACCATTCCCAAATTATCCTTGGGATTCACCCCCCAATGTTTATCGGAGCACTTTCGAACCACTTATCTGATTCCACCCAACTTCCTTAAATTTCCCTCGATCTTCTTTGTTCCAACTCTGAACCCTCCCAGTCATAATGTTTCTTAGAAGAGAGAAATCCTTTTCTCCTTTTCCATCAAATCCTATTTGAATGCTCCATTCAAATTCCTCTCCAAAATTTCTCCCAAACACCCTTGGAATCCCACTCTTTTCTCCTATAAACTGAAATGGAAAAATCCTTCTTCTCTTGGGCTGAACTCCTATCTCCCTCCCCTCTTAGCGTCTGGGCCCAGTTGACCTTCAAGCCCAGCTCCTCCCCCCTCCTCGCTTGGGCCGAAGCCCTCAGCTAGCCCGCCTCCTCCAAAGCGCATCGGCCCAGCTCACCCCTGCCTTTCCCTTCTTGGCCCAACGCGGCGCCCCGACTTGCTCCCTCAACTCCTTGTTGCGGCCAGCGCAAAGGACTGTCAGGCCCGCTCGCGCGCGCAGTCCAGAGGCCCAGGTCGCCGCCATTTTCCCCCCGAACCCTAGCGTGTGCCCTGCTCCCAGGAGGCCGCCGCCGCCGCCTGCTGCCCCAACCACGCCTCGGCGTCCGTACACCAGCCGTCGATTCTTACCACACGTCGCACATGTCCCATCAACGGCATGGACGTCGAGAACGGCCACCCGAAGCCCTAGCCGGCCGTGTATAAAATCCGTGGCCTCAGTCTGTCATTCTCCGCTCCCTCCATCAGCCGCTGGCGCCTCCTCCTTCCTCACTTGCCCCGCGCAGCTAGCCTGCCGCTTGTCCGAGGCCGCCGACCGGTCGAGCTACGCCCTGCCAGCACGTCGTGGCACGCCACGCCGCGTCAGGCACCGGCCATGGCCGCGTCGCACGCGGCTGCAACCGGCTGTGCACCCACCGCAGCAGGCCGCAGTCGCTGCGTTCGTGGCCAGTCCGCAACGCCGCCGACGCCACCACCCTCTCCCTCCTCGCCCTCTTCTCTCGCTACGCCGTGCAAGCCGGCCGCTCGCCCAGCGCCGTGACGCTCGCTGGCTGGCCGCGGGCACGATGCCGTCGCGCCGCTGTTTCGCATAGTTGGCCGAAGCCGTGCACTGGTCGTGGCCAAGGCCGCGTCGCGCCGCGCGCTCGTCACGCTGGTCTGGGCCAAGACCGCGTCGCGACGGGGCAGTGACCACCGCTACGTCGAGCTCCAACTCCACCTCGTCGCGCCTCGTCGAACTCCGGCATGATCCCGGCCCTCCAGCGCCTCTCCACGACCCGTGCCAGCTGCCACGCCGGCCAAGACGCTGGCCAGCTGCAGCCATCCCGAGGCCATCCCCCACGACACAGGGCGCCGTGATGTCGCCCACGCCGTGCCGTTCGGCCGACTATGCCCTGCACTACTCCCTGACCAGACCACATGTCCCTTCTGATGCCGCCGGTGAGCTCTGTGGCCCAAGGCACCAAGCGTGCTCCTTTTCCTGCACCCCTGTGAAGCCATCAACTAAAACTGGACCTTGTGCCTTGTTCCTCACTGTTGCAGGGAAGCCGGTTCCGTCGTGAGCCTCCGTCGAAGCTACGACGCCCTGCAGACGCGCTTGCTGCCACCTCCGGCTGGCCGCAGCTCCGCTCGGCCAACAGCATCAAGCTTCCAAAAATCCGCAACAGCCATGACGGCCACAAAGACGAGCGCTAGCTGTTCGGCCAAGGTCGTGGTGCTGATTCGTTCGATGGCGCCGCTTCGCTGAAGCCTCGCCTTCCCCACTATCATCATGGTTGAATCTTTGGAACCCTCGTTTACACCGTCCCCGACGTTGACACAATCTCTTTTACCTTCTCATTGTTGTTCATCATGTCTTGACATTCATACATGCTCATATATGATCTATATATGCCTGCGCCGAGCCTTCATGCCGGTCTATCTATATGCTATGGATATGTGCTACTCTATGGTTATGGTCGTGTGATAGTCGTTGTTGCATTTATGTCGTTGGCGGTAGACCGCGCCTTCCAGTCGGTCCTTGTTTGTTTTGTCTGTGAACCGTGCCTTCGAGCCGGTCGTGGGATCGTCCCTCGCTCGGACGTTGCGATTGTGGGTTCGTCCCGCCGTGGTCGTAACGCTGAGCGTAACTCGCCCCTCGTAGTCTTAGTCGTTGTTTTGGATTTGGTTGACTCCGTTGCGACATGAGCGTCAGCTCCTGTCCTTAGCCCTAGGGCATGGTCATGCAGATATTACCCGCACACGATAGTCCTTCGTGACCTGGTCTACTGGGAGAAGGAACGGGTGACGACAATCGTGGAACGAGTGCCAACTCGTTTGGGTGAGGCTCATGGCCGCGAGTTGCCTCGCCATGACCATCAGGCTCCACCCATTTGACTCTTTTCTGACCTAGTCACCTCGTATGCTTGCACCTCTTCGACCATAGCATTCCTTCGACTCTCGCGGTGACAACTGCACCGCTACGAGCCGTAGGAATAGCTTTGTGTTGATTTAGTGGCACGGAGGTCGTGGTGCCCTACGAGTTGGCTTAGGTCGAGCATCTCTCATTTTTCGGCTACCGCCTTTGCCATGGCGTGTTGGATAAATGAATGCGGGATCGCTCTTTTCTTTCTCCCTTCAGTTTTGATCTCCACCGATCCAGTAAAGTGTGGATCGAGCCCTTTTGTTTTCAACCGCTCCGATCCCTGTTCATTCCAATAACTGTGGATCGAAGCCCCGTGGAACCAAGTTCCCCGTCTTTAGTCTGTCTCTTTTGCATGTTGGTCATGTTTATGTAGTAGTCTTGCTTCTTGATCCCATTCCTGTGATTCCCGTCTACTACAATGGCGTGTGGATCAAAGGAAGGTGGATCCCCGTCTTTCTTTCTCTTTTGCCTCTTCGCACTTGAGCCCTCATATGCTTGTACCTATTATAGACTGTAGCGCTCCTAGATCCTCGCGGTGACAACCGCACCGTTACGGATCCTAGGAACGTCTAGTGCCATTTAGTGCACACGAGCGAGGTACCCTACGCGTGGTTTAAGTGCTTGTGTTCTTGGTGTGTCGCTCCCTTTGATGCCCGTCCTTGCCATGGTGTGTGCATAGAAGGAAGCGAGACTACCTTTGCTTCTCTTTTCCCTTCCTGTTGTGTTCCCTCTTCCCGGTTCTTGTCGATTACAATGGCGTATGGATCGAGCAAGAGACCGGAACTGTTTTCCTTATCCCTTGTTGGCCCGATCTATTCGATCCCATCCTTAGCTGTGACGATTGGATCAAAGATCGAACCCTCGTTCTAGTTGGCAAAGGTAAGGTCCATGTCATTATCTTGGTTCCGTGCGAGTCGACTCGATCGACCGTAGGAAAAAATTTACACCGAGAACATGTCATAGATGTGCTTAGCCGAGTTTCTCCTTCGCCTCTTTGGGCCCGAGGAAAACGAACTCGCTTCATGAGGGCTAATCCTATTTTTGTGTGATGTTTGCTTAGGTTGCGATCGGGTCTCAACCATTTTACTCGAGCCGTACAGGTCGACCCAGTGAGCCCGTGCAGTACGAGCTAGGTTGTGACTCGAGCTTGTGCTTAGCAAGCATCCGCTCCCGCGTTCCTTCGAGCCCGAGGATCGGATGTCCTCCGCGAGGGCTGAGTCCTTTCTCAGTTTAGTGTCCTTCGAGTCTTTTTGAGTCTAGCTGTCGCGTTAGTGTTTTGATTTGCCTTTTTGTCTTGTTTGCCGGCCTCGTGAGGTAGTTGCGTCGGGAGCAACGTTGGCCGATCTGGAACCCACTGGAGGAGACCGAGGATGACACCAGGACCCGAGGAGAACGGCTACGACGACATCAGAGATCTCGGACTAACAACGTAACAGGTGCCACAGCCCATCCAACCTCGTAGAATCCTATTAGACATGCAATAATGTAGCTGCTAGCGCTTTACTTTTTGCAAATGAACTGTGATAGGTTGCATGTTAGATTGCTTGTGAAGCCTATACCTTGACGCAACCCTTTCCCCTGCACACCCGCTGTTAGGCTAGACACCGCTTACTATATATACTTGCTACTTGCTTCTACTAGGCATTATATCTGTGATGTGATGCTTGGTGGATGTTGCTTGTGGGTGGCTAAGGCACGGGATGCCGTGATAACGAGATGATGACTTGAGGAGATCTTGGCGTGTGTCTTGTGTGCATGTGGTGAGGGTTGAGTCGACTGCACAGGTTCAACGACGAGTCCGGTGACGAGTCTTGCCGAGGGGATGTGACCTGGGCATCCCCTGGGGAGTACCTGTGGCGGGTACATTGTGATCTTGAGAAGAGGTCCTGGGGAGGAGTGTCTTCGTGGGACGAATCCCCGGGATAGAGGTGCTGTGTCAGCATGGGGGCGATGGAAGCCCTGAGGAGGAGATATCCTGTTCAGTCCTTAGGACTTATTGCGCTGGGGTGATCAGTCCATAGTACCTTCGTGCGCACCACTTGTTCTTGTATGGGCATAGAACCGTTCCTACCCCCTGGACGAAACGATGCCATTACTGCTAGGCTGGAAGGTGATAAGTGTAGGGAGGTAAGGGCTGAAGACCCACACCCTCCTAAGACAACGTGGTGTTTTATTTGGTACGCTAGGATCCACGTCTCACAGTCTCAGCGTTACGGTGGATTTCCACCGGGGTGCCCCAGGGCTGAGTGGTAGGATGGCATCATTGCGGATTAGGGGGAAGTTCGGAATCAGCTTAGACGAGCGGATCGTCAATGATAGCTAACCTGTGGTTCCAGGCGTACACGCTCTGCAGAGTCGATCGATCTATACGTATAGTCGTGTCCACGGTCATGGACAACACTATGGTGCTCAGTTTCCCTCGGAGTTATTGAGAGGTGTCCTTTCCTCTTCTCCCCCTGGGTTGATAGGTCCGGCGCTGGCCGTTGAGGCAAGGTACGAGTGGGAGTCGTCCTTGTCGCCTAGAGAGTGAGAGTGTGGTGAGATGTGTGGATGTGTGGATGGGAAGATGGATGGATTGATGGCCGTATGGACGGATGTTCGGTCGATGACCAAATGGAAGGCCATGTGGCCGGGTATATGGATTAAAACTTGATGATTATATTTATAAAATATTGATTACCTGCATAGGAAAACTACAGCCATATATAGGTTCCTTTTTGCTCTACCCTTGCATTCCACATACCACATAGCAAATGCAAGCATAGGATGGGAAAGTGTGGCCAGTACAAACCGTACTGAAAATTATGGCTAGGTGGACGACTTCTACCGCGACGGAAGTGGAAGCTGGATGGATCGGGAAGCCTCGTTCCTATACGCAAGTTTGGATGAGAAGATGAAGACGGAGTGTTCGCCCGCTGCTACAACAACTTTGATAATGTCTGTGAAGGAGGAGCCTTCACTCACCGACGCTCTACACCGACTCCAGCATCGTTAGGCGTTCGTTACCGATATAGTTTGTACTAGGTGGTGTTTCCCATGTGATGTAATGACTTGTAAATCTGTACTACCGCATTGTATGAACTATGGTAACAACTGAATAATGATAATGTGATGGTTTGAGACTTTTGGACTATCACATTATGATGTATCAGCGGATTTCCCTTCGAGGAAATCGTGGGTCGTTTCACTCGGCTTTCTCCCCCTTTCCGCTCGAACACCGGTGAGAGCGAGGAGAATGCAGACAGAAGGGAGGGAGCGGTCTGGCTACGCGAGTGCCGGCAGGTGGGCTTTGTGCTCGCCACGCCGCGCGCGGACACTGCACGGCCGGCCATCGGGCGCCACGCAGCGGACGATTCCTGGCGCGGTCTACCACTACGCCACGCTGTTTGAACTGAAACGGCCGATTCAGTCGGCCATCAACCGACTGACAGCTTGTTTTTGAGCACGATTAACTTCTAAACTACTCGATGAAACGCTAAACCACTTGTTCCATAGAGTAGAGCTATGCATAGACTACAACTTTGCTTATAGGATCATGCACTGGTTCGGCCTGAGTTTTGCTCGAGAAAGCGCCAAACATCCCTAGACGAAACTGTTTTGATAGGTATAGGACTTAGGAAATTTTCCAAGTCCAAACCTTCCCATTTCTGCCTTGTGGGCTATAAAACACCATGTTAGACTCATTTTCATGAGTTAACCCCAAAACAACTTTTGTTCTACTCTAAAATCTACACACTTTTGGTTTAGGGCACTCAGTCATACAAAGCTTTTATCAAGGAGGTCTTTGTTAGTCAAACAAAAGGACTCCTAGGGCTCTATTAGGGCAACTAGGGTTAGAGACTTAATTAACCAAAATGATCCACACAAACATGGCTTCATTTTGACTTCAGAACATGGCTAGATCACTAGACACTCACTACTCCCCAAAAACAAGCCAAACAAACATCACACCATTGCATGATCAATAGCAACTATCACATGAAATGACACTTTACATGAAAGAGAGAAACATATGAGAATGCTTTATGCTCATGAGATGTCAAGTTATGCATTTAGGATTGCTTAACACCAGAGGTGTTACAGCCCTCCCCTCCTTAAAGGAATCTCATCCCGAGATTTGAGTTACTAACCGGTTCTTGTAAAATTGTGGATACACTTCTCTTAAATAGTCTTCCGTTTCCCAAGTGGCATCTCGATCGTCTTGTTCACTCCATGTCTCCTTGTATTGTTTAACCACTCTCCCGCGGGTCACTCTCTCTTTCTCCTCAAGTACCTGGCACGGCTGAACAGAGTAAGTAAGGTTGGATTGCAGTTTGATATTAGCTGGTTGCACCTCTTCTTCAGGTACTCGAAGACATTTCTTCAACTGCGACACATGGAATACAGGGAATATAGCTTTCAAATATTCTGGCAACTGTAGCTGATAAGCTACTTCTCCCCTCCTTTCGACAATCCTATACGGTCCCACAAACCTTGGTGCTAATTTTCTTTTAACTCCAAAGCGTCTGACACCTTTCATGGGTGACACTTTTAGGTAAACATAATCACCTTCACTGAACTCAAGCGGTCTTCTACGCTTGTCGGCACAGCTCTTCTATCGAGACTGAGCAACTGCTATATGTTTTTGAAATGTTCTAACTTGTTCATTTGCTTCGTTAATGAAATCAATTCCATAGTATCGACGTTCTCCTGGTTCAACCTAGTTTATTGGTGTTCTGCATCTTCTACCATATAAGGCTTCAAAAGGTGCCATCTGTATGCTCTCATGGTAACTATTGTTGTTTGCGAATTCTGCTAAGGTAACCATTTCTCCCAAGAACCTTTTGCTGAAATTACGCAGGCTCTTAACATATCTTCCAAAACTTGGTTTACCCTTTCTGTTTGTCCGTATGTTTGGGGATGATAGGCAGAACTACAAACTAGTTTTGTGCCTAATTCCTTTTGCAGTTTCTCCTAGAATGGCGCAGTAAACTGCGATCCTTGATCTGAAGCTGTGGCAGAACCTCCTGAATTAAGTGGCCCACATGCACCCATCATTGTCCTAAAGACTTCTGATCGGCATGCACGAGTTCCAAATGACTCAAGAGATCTGTTGGGTGTCCTCGGGAAACCCGAATCATCCACGTTACATTCTTTTCAGGAATTCCCTCGTCAAGCATCACAGTATTACAACAGTTTTATAGATAAGATAAATCAGAGTAAAAGCGGAAAGGTTATATAACATAGATCGAAACTTAAGTTTAAAAGTTTACAACCCATAAGTACTTATTACATAAAAGGTTCGGAACTTTATATTCCATAAACCACACAATTTTTTTTTGGTTACTTGCCCAAGGTCAAACATCTGTGTCATCATCACTCTCCTCCACAAGAGTGAAGAAACATTGACCACCGAAAGGATGATCAATGAACTCACCTGCAACAAAGGTTAACAAACCTTGAGTACAAAAGTACTCAACAAGACTTAACCGTCTAGAAAAGAGGAGATACTCAGGTATGAAGGCTATAGGGATTCAAGGTAAGGCTTTAGCAAGATCAAAACATTTATTTTGCATAAAAGCTTACTAATAGTAAAACCTAGCTTCAAGTTTTAACTCAAGATTAAATTTCATAACTATCCAAAGATTCTCAGACTTTCATAAGCATACCACATCTTTCGTTCTCATTTCATAAAGATCCCATTCATTACTACGGTGCGGGTCAGTGGATTGAGGCTCCATATCCGAGGAAACACGGCGATTCGAATCGTTTAAACCCAGCTGGGGATTCAGTACCACACGACATATGTAGAACTTAATCTTGCATACGTCAACCCTATCTATAGATCCTCCCATACAAGAACGGGTCCAACGTCACCGGAGAGTACAGTACACCTCGAACCCGACTATCTCATAGCCCCGAGGGTACACGCTACTCCCACCATCTCTCCACTCCCAGTACGCGGTTGGCCGTTCTCAAGTATCGGAATAGCTATAGATGAGGCTTACCACCGCATGTGGGCTGTACTCAAAGGTCTCAATCACAGCAGGCCAACAACGATAAGGTCCTATGTTGAGTAACCTTACAACAAGACTCCATTCTTGATGTAAGTTACTATCGTTCTCATGTTATCTCAAGATTCATGATTTCCATAACATAGCAACCATTTTTAAAAGCACCTTCTATAATAAGAGTAGTAGAGCATGACTAAGCATACTAAGCATTTTCATAAAGCGGGTATCAAGGTTAAGTATGGAAATCATCAAGGTTGGTAATGCATCAAATAGGGTTCACTCAACTCCTATTCACTTAATGCATCATATTAACTCAAGTGATATAAATAACTTTATAAAAATACAAGGATAGGTTTAATGTCCGGGGCTTGCCTGGGTGATTAGTGAAGTCCAGAGATTCTGAAAAGCTAGAAGGATCCACACACTCAGGAGAAACCCACTGAGGATCAAGTCCTTCCGAAACAAGATCTACACGTAGAAGTGCATATGCATGATCAATGGAATGCTTATGACATGATCATGGTAAAGATGGAAATTTTCTTAAGTTGTAAACATTTATTCAAACAATCTTCCATCACGGTATAGTTGCAAACCAACAAAACTAACTTAGCTATTAAACCATAGATTATTCCTAAACAAATTTTATTATCTTTATTAAGCAAGGTTATGTAACCAACAAGCAACAAAAGATCATTTATATAAAGGAATCCATAACCAGGGAGCAAATCATGCTAAGGTTCCCTTGGTTGTCAAACAAATCCAAAAATTCACACAAACCTAAAGGGATTAACAATTTCTATTTATTTTATAAATCCTTTTAAATAGCCCTATACTTATAAACAAATCATGCTTATTCAAACAGAGCTAAAATTAATCATGAAGGTAGATATCAGTGACACAAAATCACATGTCAAATTTCATGATTTTTGGAGAAACACAGAAAATCACATAATTCATCAAAGTTGCATTTATTAATTAAAGTGCAGATTTAATTGTCAAAGTAAATTATTCAAAACACAAGTTTTATAATTTTTATATTAGCACAGACATGCTATCATCTAACATGTCAAATTTCATAATTAACAGAGCTATAGAAAAATTATAGCAAAAATAACAAAACTAGCTACTGTGCATAAAGCCAGAAAAAGAAAAACTCAAACTAGCCCAAACTGGGCTTTCGGCCTGCTCCCGCGCGGCCCATCACGCGCGAAAAACAGCCCGGCCTGACTCCCGCCCGCGCGCCTCGTCGCTTTTGCAGAAAAGCCCTTCGGCTTAAACGAAACTAACCCGCAGTCCTGAGCGCTATTCACCTGAGTCAAGGACTTTGCAACCAACACCCTCTAACTTGTCGTCTTTACAAACGGGAGGTCCCCGACAATGGCCAGAGCGCGCCGCGATGCACCGAGCGCCGACGAGCCTTACGCCGGCCAACTCCGGCCAGTAGAGACCTAACGGACGCGAGCATCATCACCGACAGGTCACCCGCGGCCGATAGAGCCTCTAACCCTAAACGCTACTCCCCCAGTGAGGTCTGGCCACGCACGGCGGCGGACCGGATCGCGGCGAAATTGTTCCATCGAACCTAGGCCGGTAGCAGTAGAACGGAGGGGCTAGGAAGTTCCAGTAGCTCACCCTGATGCTGGCTATGTAGCTGGTTCAAGCGGAGGATGAACGGAGAGGCAAGGTCCACGGAGCAGTGGAAAGCGGCGGCAAACTCCGGCGAAGAAAGCAATGTTCCGGCGAGACCTGAGCATCAAACAGAGAACCATCGAGCCGATGAGTACTCTGGGGTCAAGATGAAACAGAAACATGAGATAGGGAGAGTAGAGGAGTGCCCAGTTGGGCTGACCACGGCGAGGTCGAGCTCGGCGGCGATTTCGCCCGGCGGGAAGAAAAACGGCGAGCTCGAGCTCTCTGAGGCAGTAGGGGTCGAAGGGTTGGGCTCTGGAGATGCGCAAGGAGGTAAGGGAGTTATAACCGTGGGCAATTAGGATGAGGACGCTTGGGTGCGGTGAATCTGGGATTGAGTTAGGATTGTTCCCGTCGGCGTCTTGTTGGCAAAATGGCGACGGCGAGCGCAGGAGGAGGCGCCACGACGCGAGGGAGAGCGCCAGCAGCTGCTTGACATCGCCACGGACTCAGTCGCACGCTCATTTGGGAGAGATCGATGGTCTTTGCGCTGGCAGCATCGATCAAAGCATCGGCTTCCCACCGCCATGAACAGGGAAGAAAGCTTATCCCCCCTTCTCCTTTATACCCTTTCGGAAAATTTGAAATTACTTCAAATTTTTGAATATAAGTTGAAAATATGTTAAAATATCAAATGCTCAGAATTCAATACTGAACATCTTTTATTTTTGCAACATAAGCAAAATATGCTTAGATTTTGAATTAGGGTTTGAAAATCAAAAGGGGACAAAAAGGGCAAAAGGGTATTTTCACAATTGCTTTTGATTTCGTATAAAAACATGGAAACTTTATACATCAAAGTTGATCCTTATCAAAAATGGAGCAACTTTGCTTTTTGAAGCATACTCAAATTCTTTTAAGATTTTGATTGCTATTAAAGGGGATAAAATAGGATTTTTGAATTAATAACATTACTTAATTGAATTCCAACCAAATTTGAATTAAACCTCAATGGTGACTTGAAACATGTTCCAAATACACCTTTGAGACATAATACCAAGATGTGGTCCAAAATTCAATTACTATATAAGAAATTACCAAAATACCCCTTATACATAAAAGCACTATTCACACCAAGGGAAAGTAATAACTAGGGTTTCAAATCTAAGCACTTCTTATCCACTGAGCACAAGCATGAAGAATAAAACTTGTTTTTAGTGAATACATAATTCGGTTATCAACTCAAATGAAATGCCAGTGCATATGATGACATGTCAGGTTTTAGTTTGCTTAACACCAGAGTGTTACAGCTCCTTCCCCTTAAAGAAATCTCGTCCCGAGATTTAACCTGTAGTCTAACTAATGGAAAAGTGAATGTGTCAGACACTTCCATTACTTTACATAAAACAGGGAATAGGTCATCATATGACAGATTACAAAGACTGGACAGAAGAAAGAAACTCAGGAAAACTTTCTAAGAGAAACTCTTCTGACTCCCACGTGGCTTCATCTTCAGTATGTTGATTGCATTGAACTTTATAGAACTTGACAGTTTTTCCGTGTAACTCGATCTTTCTGGTCAAGAATCTTGATAGGATACTCTGAGTATGTCAGATCAGGTTCTAACTCAATCTCTTCAACATGAATGATATGATCAGGCACTTGAAGGCATTTCTTTAACTGAGAGACATGGAACACATTATGAACTAATGATAGCTGTGGCGGTAAATCAAGTTGATATGCCACCTTTCCACATCTTTTAAGGATCTGATAGGGACCTATATATCGAGGTGCCAACTTTCCTTTGATTCCAAATCGAGTAACTCCTTTCATCGGTGATACCTTGAGATAGACATAATCACCAACTTTAAAGGTAAGAGACCGTCGTCTCTTATCAGCATAACTCTTTTGCCTAGATTGTGCTTTCTTCATGTTCTCTTGAATCAACTTGACCTTTTCTTCAGCTTCCTTAACTAAGTCAACTCCGAAGAGACTACGTTCTCCAGGTTCAGACCAGTTTAAAGGAGTTCTACATCTTCTGCCATACAGAGCTTCAAATGGTGCCATTTTAATACTCTCTTGATAACTATTATTGTAAGAAAACTTTGCTAAAGGCAAACATTCATCCCATTTTTCTGAATAACTGAGTACATAGGATCTCAACATATCTTCTAAGATCTGATTAACTCTTTCAGTTTGAGCCCGGTCTGTGGATGATAAGCTGTACTATGCAGAAGCTTGGTACCCAAAGACTTATGTAAGTGCCGCCAGAAAACATTGACAAACTGTGTTCCTCTATCAGACACGATAGTCTTTGGAATGCCATGGAGACTTACAATTCTGTCAAAATATATCTTGACATAGGTAGATGCTGGATATGCTGTTTTAACAGATATGAAATGAGCTGATTTGGTCAGACGATCAACAATGACCCATATGGAATCAAACCCTTTTGATGTCTTGGGCAGACCCACTATGAAATCCATACTAATGTCATCCCACTTCCAAGATGGAATTGGCCATGGTTGCAATTTCCAGCAGACCTAAGATGAACTACCTTCACTTTTTGACAAGTATCACATTTAGCTACATAACTGGCAATTTCAAGTTTCATCTTAGTCCACCAGAATCTCTGTTTCAGATCATGATACATTTATTACTGCCTGGATGTACTGAAAATCTTGTTGCATGAGCTTCATCAAGAATCTGTTTTCTAAGTTCAGGAACCTTTGGAACCACTAACCGATCCTTAAACCAAATCACTCCAGCTTCATCTATTTTGAACTTGGAATTCTCGTCAGAGTGAATCTTTTCTTTCAGATGGATCATACCCTTGCTTTCCTTCTGGGCTGTAATGATCTGATCTTTAATGGATGATTGAACGGTCACATTTGCAAGATTTCCTTGTGGAATCATTTCAAGGCTTAACCTTTCAAACTCATGACACAAGGTAATATCTATCGGCTTGACTTCCAGACAATTGCAATGACCCTTTCGACTGAGTGCATCTGCCACTACATTGGCTTTACCTGGGTGATAGTGCACTTCAATATCATAATCTTTTATCAGTTCTAACCATCGTCTCTGACGCATATTCAACTCAGACTGAGTGAAGATGTATTTCAAGCTTTTATGATCAGTATATATGTGACAAGTATTACCCAAAAAATAATGTTGCTAGATCTTTAGGGCATGGACTACAGCTGCCAACTCTAGATCATGTGTTGGATAATGTTCTTCGTGCCGCTTAAGCTGTCGTGAAGCATAGGCAATAACTCTGCCTTCTTGCATTAGTACACACCCAATACCTTTGTCGGAAGCATCACAATAAACATCAAAGGATTTTTCAATATCCGGCTGAGCTAATACTGGTGTAGTTGTCAATAACTTTTTCAGAGTCTGAAGAGCTTCTTCACATTCCGATGACCACACAAACTTAGTGTCATTCTTTAGCAGTGTTGTCATTGGTTTAGAGATCTTGGAGAAGTCAGGGATAAATCTACGATAATACCCTGCTAATCCTAAGAAACTCCGAACTTGATGTACTGACGTTGGTGACTTCCAGTCAAGAACTTCTTGGACTTTACTTGGATCTACTGCAACACCTTCAGCTGACAGAACATGACCCAAGAATTGAACTTCATCTATCCAGAACTCACATTTACTGAATTTAGCATATAACTGATGTTCTCTCAGGCGAGTCAACACTATCCTGAGATGTTCTGCATGCTCTTCTTTGGTTTTGGAATAGATGAGTATGTCATCAATAAACACAACCACGAACTTATCTAGCTCTGGCATAAACACTGAATTCATCAAGTACATGAAATGTGCTGTGGCATTGGTCAGACCAAAGGACATAACTAGATATTCATACAGACCATATCTGGTAGTGAACGCTATTTTCGGGACATCTTCTGGTTTGATCTTGATCTGATGATACCATGATCTCAAATCTATCTTCGAGAATACCTTCGCACCAGCAAGTTGATCAAAGAGAAGATCAATACGGGGCAAAGGATACTTGTTCTTCATTGTCACTTCATTCAAGGGACGATAATCAACACATAGCCTTAAGGTATGGTCCTTCTTCTTCACAAAGATCGCTGGACAACCCCATGGTGATGAACTGGGTTGAATGAAACCTTTATCTATCAAACCTTGCAACTGAGTTTTCAATTCTGCTAACTCTTTTGGTGGCATTCTATAAGCTCTTCTGGCTATTGGTGTTGTTCCTGGTTTGAGTTCTATTTCAAACTCCACATCACGATCAGGTGGCAGACCAGGTAAATCTTCTGGGAACACATCAGGAAACTCACAGACCACGAGAATGTCTTGGATTTCCTTAACAGAGGTAACACACACTCGCTCAATTGCCCTCTTAAGAGTAGGAAGATGGACAAGAAGTTGAGACTTGCTATAAGGTAAGTTGAGCTTGATGGTTCTATTCAAGGTGTCTAACACTGCACCTCTCTGGTTCATCCAGTTCATACCCAAGATCACATCTATACTTGGATCTTTTAAAACTATCATGGATGTTGGAAATATATTTCCACCCAGATCTATAGGTACCTGATGTACCATTTCCTTAGTACATAGTCGACCCCCAGGCGACTCAATCAGGCCGATGTATAAAGAATTCATCTTTGGTTTACAATAAGGTATATTATGCTTTTCGCAAATGTTCTATTCATGAAAGTATGTGATGCACCAGAATCAAAAAGTGTAAGTGTTGGGTGTTGAGCAACACGGAACATACCAGCATAACAGGTTCTCCTTCAGGAATAGCTTCTATCTGAGTATGGAAAACCTTTCCTGTTTTCTGAGTACCCTTACCCTTCTAATTGTTCTGTGCATTTCCCTTGTTCTGGTTTGCTTGCTGATTTCCCGCTGGCCTTGGTACATTGGCATTGGGAACATTCTGCCTTGGATAAGGACAGTCACGAGAGAAATGTCCAGCCTTTCCATAATTGTAGCATGGATAATTTGTAGCTTGTGGCACTGGTGGACGAATAGCAGGAACATTCGACTGACGTTGAACATTAAAAGGCATAGCAGGCCTTACAAAAGTCCTCTGAGGATTCTGCTGCTGAGGCGGACGGTAAGATGGACGATAAGATGGGCGGAACTGCTGGACTGGATGATATACGAGCCTCTGACGCTTCTTGTTGCCGCCAGATGATCTGGACCCTGACACAAATCCCTTCTTTTCTTAGCCTCCTTATGCTTGCGATTCTTTTCTTCACTAGCTATAGCAACATTCACTGTCTCATGATAATTCATATTGCCCACAAGTTGTCATCATAGACTGAAGCTTTGTATTCAATCCTCTCATGAAACATGACTTCTTCTCTCATCAGTGTGTGACCTGGTCAAAGGCATATTGGGACAGAGATAAATTAAACTTCCCAATGTACTGCATAACTGGCTCTTCTCCCTTACGGAGAGCTAAGAACTCTTCAAGCTTCATCTTCATAACTCCATCTGGAATATAATGAGCCCTGAAAGCCTCCTTGAATTCAGCCCAAGTGATACGGTGACCGGCTGGTTGAACAGCTAGTAGATTTGCCCACCAAACCCCTGCGCCTCCTCGAAGTTGCTGAGCTGCAAAAGCTGGCTTCTGAACTTCAGTGCAGTTGATAAGACTGAATTTTTGTTCCATGGTGCGAAGCCAATCATCAGCTTCAAGAGGTTCATCAGCTTTAGTGAACACTAGAGGACGGGTATCAGTGAAATCAACATATGTTGTCTCTTCTCTGTTATTACGACCACGACCACGTTGACCACCATTCTGATTTTGTGCTAAGAGTTGTTGCATTGACCAACGCTGCAATTGCATCAGCCAAAGAGGGTGGAACTGGTGGTGCATTAGGGATATCATCCCCACCATGGGAAGAACTAGCACCATGAGTGTTCACAGGCATCTGTTTAAAACAAACCATACTTTGATTAACATTCATATTTATACATCATAACATGCATACCATGCTCAACTTATTTATCATACAAGTCCGCTCTTGGGCAGGACTACTGAAACCACTATCTTACACATCTGACCATACTAGAGGTTTTCTGACTAACTAGGTTACAAAGTCAGAAAGGTCACACTATGATACATCTCATGTCTACTCAACCTCTAGATCTATCACTCTTCCCCAGATAAGACTCATACTCCACCGGCTCTAACTCCTCATCTTCTTCTTCTCTGCTTCCACCTCAGATTCATTTTCAGGAGTAGGTGGCGTAGCAGGTTCTGGCTGCAAACTGTGCAGTCAGCTCCTCCACCTGCCTATGAAGGTCAGCATGATGGATCTGCATGAGGTTCTGATTGTCCCTCATTACATCTACCCGGGTTCGTGCCCGATTCCTCTGCTCGACGGCCTTCCTCCACTTGTACTCATACTCTTGATGTTGCTCGTGGTGGTACTGCAACTGCTCACTTAACTCTTCTCTCTCTCTGGTACCCCTCAACCTTTCTCCATTGGCCCTTGCCAACTCCATGTACAGGTGGTCTACTTCCGCCTGAAGTTGTGATGAGGCACTATTACTACCTTCACCTTCTTCATAAGCAACCACTGGCTGGTGACTTCCCACACTATCAGCGGGTTCATCATCTCTTGGGGCAAGAACGTGTCGAGGAACACCTCGAGGTCCGGTACACTTGCGTGCAGTCTGTTTGGTACGGGCCATCTGCTAAAATATTTTTATTTTGAATATTAGAACTATATATGTTCCAAGATTAAGAGACAGAGTTTTATAAATAGATATACATATGAACTCTATTTCTATCCTAGATACAACTTTAAGAGGGAAAATTAATTATATGTTATCAATCATGATGCATGAAACGTACTTACGAACAAACACACATCAAACAAATAATTAACTTTAAAGTAGTCACTTATTATAAAAGTGAATAAACTTTCTTTTCACAATTAGGGCAATATTATAATGTTATAAGCATTGTTCCTTAGATATAAGTATCACCATAGCTATATTAAAAACAAATTCATTTAGATAGAAGGATAAGTCTAAAGAATGAATTAAGACAAGTCAGAAGCATAAGACAAGTCTAGAAGCAATTGGACTCAAACTAATTTAAAATTTTAGTTTGACTCAAAACTTTTGAAGTTTTCAAAAATGAATACTGTTACACTTTCTAGGGAACCTGCTCTGATACCAGCTGTGGCAGAACCTCCTAAATAAGTGGCCCACATGCACCCATCATTGTCCTAAAGACTTCTGATCGGCATGCACGAGTTCCAAATGACTCAAGAGATCTGTTGGGTGTCCTCGGGAAACCCGAATCATCCACGTTACATTCTTTTCAGGAATTCCCTCGTCAAGCATCATAGTATTACAACAGTTTTATAGATAAGATAAATCAGAGTAAAAGCGGAAAGGTTATATAACATAGATCGAAACTAAGTTAAAAGTTTACAACCCATAAGTACTTATTACACAAAAGGTTCGGAACTTTATATTCCACAAACCACACAATTTTTTTGGTTACTTGCCCAAGGTCAAACATCTGTGTCATCATCACTCTCCTCCACAAGAGTGAAGAAAAATTGACCACCAAAAGGATGATCAATGAACTCACCTACAACAAAGGTTAACAAACCTTGAGTACAAAAGTACTCAACAAGACTTAACCGTCTAGGAAAAAAGAGGAGAAGATACTCAGGTATGAAGGCTATAGGGATTCAAGGTAAGGCTTTAGCAAGATCAAAACATCTTTTGCATAAAAGCTTACTAATAGTAAAACCTAGCTTCAAGTTTTAACTCAAGATTAAATTTCATAACTATCTAAAGATTCTCAGACTTTCATAAGCATACCACATCTTTTGTTCTCATTTCATAAAGATCCCATTCATTACTACGGTGCGGGTTAGTGGATTGAGGCTCCATATCCGAGAAAACACGGCGATTCGAATCGTTTAAACCCAGGTGGGGATTCAGTACCACACGACATATGTAGAACTTAATCTTGCATACGTCAACCCTATCTATAGATCCTCCCATGCAAGAACGGGTCCAGCGTCACCCGAGAGTACAGTACACCTCGAACCCGACTATCTCATAGCCCCGAGGGTACACGCTACTCCCGCCATCTCTCCACTCCCAGTACGCGGTTGGTCGTTCTCAAGTATCAGAATAGCTATAGATGAGGCTTACCACCGCATGTGGGCTGTACTCAAAGGTCTCAATCACAGCAGGCCAACAACGATAAGTCCTATGTTGAGTAACCTTACAACAAGACTCCATTCTTGATGTAAGTTACTATCGTTGTCATGTTATCTCAAGATTCATGATTTCCATAACATAGCAACCATTTTTAAAAGCACCTTCTATAATGAAGTAGTAGAGCATGACTAAGCATACTAAGCATTTTCATAAAGCGGGTATCAAGGTTAAGTATTGGAATCATCAAGGTTGGTAATGCATCAAATAGGGTTCACTCAACTCCTATTCACTTAATGCATCATATTAACTCAAGTGATATAAATAACTTTATAAAAATACAAGGATAGGTTTAATGTCCGGGGCTTGCCTTGGTGATTAGTGAAGTCCGGAGATTCTGAAAAGCTAGAAGGATCCACACACTCAGGAGAAACCCACTGAGGATCAAGTCCTTCCGAAACGAGATCTACACGTAGAAGTGCATATGCATGATCAATGGAATGCTTATGACATGATCATGGTAAAGATGGAAATTTTCTAAGTTGTAAACATTTATTCAAACAATCTTCCATCACGGTAGAGTGCAAACGAACAAAACTAACTTAGCTATTAACCATTAGATTATTCCTAAACAAGTTTTATTATCTTTATTAGCAAGGTTATGTAAACAAAAGGAAACAAAAGATCATTTATATAAAGGAATCCATAACCAGGGAGCAATCATGCAAGGTTCCTTTTAAATAGCCCTATACTTATAAACAAATCATGCTTATTCAAACAGAGCTAAAATTAATCATGAAGGTAGATATCAGTGACACAAAATCACATGTCAAATTTCATGATTTTTGGAGAAACACAGAAAATCACATAATTCATCAAAGTTGCATTTATTAATTAAAGTGCAGATTTAATTGTCAAAGTAAAATTATTCAAAACACAAGTTTTATAATTTTTATATTAGCACAGACATGCTATCATCTAACATGTCAAATTTCATAATTAACAGAGCTATAGAAAAATTATAGCAAAATAACAAAACTAGCTACTGTGCATAAAGCCAGAAAAAGAAAAACTCAAACTAGCCCAAACGGGCTTTCGGCCTGCTCCCGCGCGGCCCATCACGCGCGAAACACAGCCGGCCTGACTCCCGCATCCCCCCGCGCGCCTCGTCGCTTTTGCAGAAAAGCCCTTCGGCTTAAACGAAACTAACCCGCAGTCCTGAGCGCTATTCACCTGAGTCAAGGACTTGCAACCAACACCCTCTAACTTGTCGTCTTTACAAACGGGAGGTCCCGGACCATGGCCAGAGCGCGCGGTGACGCACCGAGCGCCGACGAGCCTTATGCCGGCCAACTCCGGCCAGTAGAGACCTAACGGACGCGAGCATCATCACCGGCAGGTCACCCGCGGCCGATAGAGCCTCTAACCCTAAACGCTACTCCCCCAGTGAGGTCTGGCCACGCACGGCGGCGGACCGGATCACGGCGAAACTGTTCCGGCGAACCTAGGCCGGTAGCAGTAGAACGGAGGGGCTAGGAAGTTCCAGTAGCTCACCCTGATGCTGGCTATGTAGCTAGTTCAAGCGGAGGATGAACGGAGAGGCAAGGTCCACGGAGCAGTGGCTCGCGGCGGCAAACTCTGGCGAAGAAAGCAATGTTCCGGCGAGACCTGAGCATCAACGAGAACCATTGAGCCGATGAGTACTCTGGGGTCTAGATGAACAGAAAATAGACAGGAGAGGAGAGTAGAGGAGTGCCCGGTTGGGCTGACCACGGCGAGGTCGAGCTCGACGGCGATTTCGCTCGGCGGGAAGAAAAACGGCGAGCTCGAGCTCTCTGAGGCAGTAGGGGTCGAAGGGTTGGGCTCTGGAGATGCGCAAGGAGGTAAGGGAGTTATAACCGCGGGCAATTAGGATGAGGACGCTTGAGTGCGGTGAATCTGGGATTGAGTTAGGATTGTTCCCGTCGGCATCTTGGTGGCAAAATGGCGACAGCGAGCGCAGGAGGAGGCGCCACGACGCGAGGGAGAGCGCCAGCAGCTGCTTGACATCGCCACGGACTCAGTCGCGCGCTCATTCGGGAGAGATCGACGGTCTTTGCGCTGGCAGCACCGATCAAAGCATCGGCTTCCCACCGCCATGAACAGGGAAGAAAGCTTATCCCCCCCTTCTCCTTTATACACTTTCGGAAAATTTGAAATTACTTCAAATTTTTGAATATAAGTTTGAAAATATGTTAAAATATCAAATGCTCAGAATTCAATACTGAACATCTTTTATTTTGCAACGTAAGCAAAATATGCTTAGATTTTGAATTAGGGTTTGAAAATCAAAAGGGGACAAAAAGGGCAAAAGGGTATTTCACAATTGCTTTTGATTTCGTATAAAAACATGGAAAACTTTATACATCAAAGTTGATCCTTATCAAAAATGGAGCAACTTTGCTTTTTGAAGCATGCTCAAATTATTTTTAGATTTTGATTGCTATTAAAGGGGATAAAATAGGATTTTTGAATTAATAACATTACTTAATTGAATTCCAACCAAATTTGAATTATACCTCAATGGTGACTTGAAACATGTTCCAAATACACCTTTGAGACATAATACCAAGATGTAGTCCAAAATTCAATACTATATAGAAATTACCAAAATACCCCTTATACATAAAAGCACTATTCACACCAAGGAAAGTAATAACTAGGGTTTCAAATCTAAGCACTTCTTATCCACTGAGCACAAGCATGAAGAATAAAACTTGTTTTTAGTGAATACATAATTCGGTTATCAACTCAAATGAAATGCCAGTGCATATGATGACATGTCAGGTTTTAGTTTCCTTAACACCAGAGTGTTACAGAAACTATGATCTTGGGTATATCGTGCAGTCGAACGATCTGACTGATATAAATCTCCGCATAATCTGGCGCTCGATAACAAGTTTTGACTGGTATGAAATGTGCGGTCTTGGTAAGACGATCAACTATTACCCAAATTGAATCATTCCCTTTTTGGGTGATTGGCAATCCTGTGATAAAATCCATACTCACTTCTTCCCATTTCCATTCATGTACCGACAATGGTTGAAGCATTCCGGCTGGCTTCAGGTGAATAGCTTTCACTCGACAACATGTATCGCACCTAGCTACATAAGCAGCAATTTCCTTCCTCATCTTAGTCCACCAAAATCTTGGACGCAAATCTTGATACATCTTGGTACTTCCAAGATTAATAGATAACTTGGACAAATGCGCTTCGTCCATAATCTAATTTCTGAGCTCTCTATCCTTGGGCACCACTAAGCGCTCGTCAAACCATAAAACTCCCTAGTCATCAACCCGAAAATGTTTTACTTGTTCAGTTGTGGATTTCAGCTTCTCTTTGATATGATAAATCCCCTTATCTATTTTCTGCCCTTCAAGAATTTGATCAATTAATGCGCCTTGCAGCCTGATGTTGTGCATAATTACAGGATGTATAAGACTGAACTCATTTTCTAGTAGTAACCTTAGGTTGTTGCAATGTGACTTCTGACTTAACGCGTCGGCAACTACATTTGCTTTTCTAGATGATAGTGTATCTGCAGATTGTAGTCCTTGATTAACTCAAGCCATCTTCTTTGCCTCATATTCAACTCAGGTTGAGTGAAGATATACTTGATACTTTTGTGATCCGTGTACATATTATAGACGTTACCAAGCAGATAATGTCTCCAAATTTTCAGAGCGTGCACCACAGCGGCTAACTCGAAATCATGCGTAGGATAGTTTATTTCATGTTTCCTAAACTAGAGAGAAGCATAAGCAATCACTCTGCCTTCCTGAATAAGGACACAACCTAAACCAACTTTCGATGCATCACAAAAGATATCGAAGGGCTTTTCAATGTCTGGTTGAGCCAAAACAGGAGCAGTGGTCAACAGTTTCCGCAGGTTACGGAAAGCTATTTCACACTCCTCTGTCCACTCAAACTTCTCGTCTTTTTGTAGAAAGCT
Organism: Coix lacryma-jobi var. lacryma-jobi; assembly: GCA_009763385.1. NCBI lineage: Eukaryota > Viridiplantae > Streptophyta > Magnoliopsida > Poales > Poaceae > Coix > Coix lacryma-jobi. The sequence continues at coordinate 104,978,893 of CM019826.1, read as the reverse complement.
TGTCATTGGTTTTGCAATCTTCAAAAAGTCGCGAATGAAACGGCGATTGTATCCTGCTAAACCTAGAAAACTTCGAATTTCATCAGCCAAAGTAGGAGCTTTCCAATCCATCACTTCTTGCACCTTATTGGGGTCCACTGAAATTCCTTCTTCCTATAGAATATGACCAAGGAAATGCACCTTCTTCAACCAAAACTCACACTTGCTAAACTTAGCATAAAGTTTATGCTCTCGAAGCCTGGTTAGGACAATCCTCAAATGTTCCGCATGGTCGTCCGGGTTATGAGAATACACCAGAATATCATCAATGAACACCACTACGAACTTATCCAATTTTGGCATGAACACCGAGTTCATCAAACTCATGAAGTATGCTAGAGCATTTGTCAATCCAAAAGACATGACAAGATAATCATATAACCCATATCTGGTTGAGAAAGCAGTCTTTGGGATATCTTGTGGCCGAATTCTGATCTGGTGATAACCTGATCTCAGATCGATCTTGGAAAACACCTTGGCTCTGGATAACTAATCAAACAGAATGTCTATCCGCGGCAACGGATACTTGTTTTTGACAGTCACGACATTGAGTGGCTGATAATCCACACACATCTGTAATGTCTTATCTTTCTTTTTAACAAACAAAGCTGGGCAACCCCATTCTGATACACTAGGTTGAATGAATCCCTTGCCTAAAAGTTCTTTGATCTGGGACTTGAGTTCAGCTAGCTCATTAGGTGGCATATGGTATGGTCTTCTAGAGATTGGTGTTGTTCCTAGTATTAACTCAATTGCAAACTCCCTACCCTCTTGGGCAGTAACCCTGGTAACTCATCCAGGAAGACATCTGGAAACTCTCGGACAACTGGAATTTTAGATAGGTCTTCTATAAACAGAGTACAAGATAAGTCAATGAAGTCAGCAGCTCGGGGAAGAGAGAGATACAAAACTTGTTATTTGTTCGTCCATGTGATAAGGTAATAGAGTCCTATTTGCAGTGTCTAACACCGCATTCCCACATACTCGATCCACTCATCATACCTAAGACTACATCCATGCTTAGTCCGGGTAGAACTACTAGATTAGCTCCAAACTTGTGCCCTCCAATCTCGATGGTTGCATTACAAACCATCTGTCTAGACAACACGCTACTCCCAACAAAGCTTACGTGAAAACCATAGTCCATTTCAGACATTTCTTGGTTATGCTTTTGTGCAAATGATTTGCTCATGAAGGAATGTGATGATCCAGTACCAAACAAAATAATGGCAGGATGATGGTTAACAAGACACATACCATCTATCATGGGCTCTCCTCCACGGGCTTCTTCAGTGGTCATGTTATGCAGACGCACGTGGTAGTTGGTCTGTTGCTTCTTTGGGTGTGGGCAATATCTCGCGAAGTGCCCTCCTTGATTGCAATTGAAGCACGGTCCACGAACCAGGGGCTTGCCTCCTGTTGAACTACCCTGACCCCCTCGAGCTTGAGTTGCCGCTATCTTGTACGGCCTTTGGTTACGCTGAACCTGTGGCTGACCTTTCTTCTGGTGTGGCTTGAAATGTGCTCCAGGTGCTGCTGGTCGATACTGGGAACGCTGAGCTGGTGGTCCCCTAGGCTGAGATGGTCCAGACTCCAAAGTTCTCTTTCTGGCCTTACTCGCAGCATTCTTGTTGTTATGATTCTCTTGAATCAGATAGTCACTGATAAAGTCGTTGAAGATGGTACGAGATGATGTACCCACTGATTTTCCCATTTTGGTATTCAAGCCTCTTTTGAAACCGCCTATCTTTTTAGCTTCAGTGTCCACAAACTCTCGAGCATAGCGAGATAAGGAGTTGAACATATGCTGATATTCAGTGATTGAGCGAGTTCCCTGTGTGATGCTCATGAACTCTGCCACCTTTCATCTGAGTCAAGCCTGGCGGAATGTAGTGCCCCCGAACAGCTTGCGAGAACAATCCCCATGTGATAGGCGTACGGGCAGGATAGGTGGTGCGGTGGTGTCCCCACCAAATGCCGGCCGGTCCTTGTAGTTGGTGTGCGACATACTCTGCTTTGAGCTCCTCCGTGAGCCCGAGCAACCGGAACTTCTGTTCCATGGTATGCAGCCATTCTTCTGCTTCCAGAGGTTCAGTAGCTTCCTTGAAAATGGGTGGCCTGGTATTTGACGGACCAGGATGTCAGAGATATCATCTATCGATGATTACTCCGACTAATCCAGGATGGCTTTAGAGATCCGAAGACTTGTAACGAAGTGTACTTGGATTAGGACTCTAGTTTGTAACTTAGCCTAGTTGTAAAAGGAAGTCCTGTAATTAGAATGGACTCCAATATTGTAACCGGCTAGGACTCGATCTGCGCTAAGGTTCACCCGGACATATAAGGGGAACCGGGCGCAGGCTCTAGAGAATCGAACATTGAATCATAACAATACACAAGGCACACGCCACACTGGACGTAAGGTATTACGCTATTTAGCGACCTGAACCAGTATAAATCGTTGTCCCTGTGTACTCGCCGAGTCCTACGAACGTCGATCCCCACCGAACAAATCGTCTGAGATTACTCAAGACGAGTTGCCGGTTAACAAACACCGACAGTATCCAGAAAATCCTTGAAATTGTTGTATTGGTTCGGCTTCGGGCGCTGGTTGTTGTGCGCCAGATTCTCTCGTAGCAAGGCCTCAATGTTGCGTTGGCTCCCCAGAAACTAGGCAAAAAGTTGCTCGGGAGTGGCTGGTGGAGGAGGTGGCGGATTGCTGCTGTCTCTGTTGTCCTCGTTACCACCACTACCGCCAGCTCCACTACGAGTTGTCGTCATCTGCATATGACGATAGCAAGTGATCATTAGGTGATGTTGCAAACATTGTAGAGAACAATAAACCATGCCAACTGACTTTATTTGGAAAACGAATTCGCCAAACAATCACAGAGGCATAATAAATTTCAATCCACATCGCAGCATCACATAATAAGATCGCTCAGTACACAACATGCAAAAGCCAACATAAAACATCCATAGGTGCCCATACATATGGGACTTTCCAAGGTTTTGCGCCATGCACACATAGGTTCACAACATGACCTTACAACAAACCACGGTAACCACAAAAGAGCGCTAAAAGCTAAGACACACTATCTGGTCTACTCTCTAGCGGCATCATCATCGTCACCATCATCACTAGACACGTCCGAAGAACCACTAGAAGAGTCTCTCGGATCTGGGTCCTCCTGAGGAAAGATGGGGTTCTGCTCGTTCTCCCGGCGATGAATCTCCTCATGCAGATGGTCGTTGTAGTCCTAGAGATGGTGAAGCTGCAGCTCTAGATCTCCCAATCATAACATCAGAAGCATGTTCTCCTCAGTGGCGCGTATGCCCTCAACACACACGCCTCGAAGAGCCTCCTCAGTCTCCCTCATGACCATGGCCAAGAAGGTCGCTGCCTCCTGCTGCACACTGAGCTGATGGGCGGCCTCCTGCTCTCTCTGAAGTGCCTGATCCCTCTCCACTGTCATACGTGCTAGCTCTGCAGTGAGACAGTATATCTCTGTGGTATGCTCCTGCTGCCTCCGGTGCTGTGCAGACATCTCCTCACTGAGAGTGTGGTCCAACTGGTCGTAGCTGCATGACAGACACCCATAGGTAGCCATGAGTGCAGCCATAGCACTCCCGGCTGGTCCGGCACAGTGCTCCCTCTCAAGTGAACTGGCTTCAAGTATGGCGGCTCCCAGCTGACGCCACACCGACTGGTAGGGGTCTGCCATCGCGAAGATGCTAGCAGTAGCCTGGGTAACCACCTCCGGGTGATCCTCCATATTGTCCCGAAGAATAGTATTGGCAACCCTGTTAGCTCCATCCCATGGGGTCGTACCCTGCAGTGCGAACACCCGGCGGCACCATACGTGATCCTGCTCGTCGCAGCTAGGCAAGTTATTATAAATAACAAGAGGCTCGGGGGCTACACCCTATGGGTGCACTTTTTGTAAAAGCGCACACCATGGAATTCTTACTCCGGAGCACTTCAAGATTCTCGAGACATTACTCGGAGATTCTCAAGAAGAAACTGAAGATAACGTCGTGAACAAATGATGAAGAGCTCGGGGGCTTGACAAGACCAGGATGTCAGAGATATCATCTATCGATGATTACTCCGACTAATCCAGGATGGCTTTAGAGATCCGAAGACAAGACTTGTAACGAAGTGTACTTGGATTAGGACTCTAGTTTGTAACTTAGCCGAGTTGTAAAAGGAAGTCCTGTAATTAGAATAGGACTCCAATATTGTAACCGGCTAGGACTCGGTCTGCGCTAAGGTTCACCCGGATATATAAGGGGAACCGGGCGCAGGCTCTAGAGAATCGAACATTGAATCATAACAATACACAAGGCACACGCCGCACTGGACGTAAGGTATTACGCTATTTAGCGGCCTGAACCAGTATAAATCGCTGTCCCTGTGTACTCGCCGAGTCCTACGAACGCCGATCCCCACCGAACAAATCGTCTGAGATTACTCAAGACGAGTTGCCGGTTAACAAACACCGACAGCTGGCGCGCCAGGTAGGGGCTTTCGGCGATTCGACGACCAAGAGCCGGCGAACCACGACAACATGTTCTCGGCGGGATCAATTTTCGTTTTTGGCTCATGGACTTGCATTGCGGATGATCAAGGAAAGCTGCACAGACAGCTCGCCGTGGAATCAGAACCACAAGCCATGCCAAAGATGGAACACCTCGCTCAGAACCTAGCAAATCTGACACAAGACCCGCAAGATCCTGGGGACCATACAAAGGCATCCGACTCCTACTCCAACTCGAATCCTGAAGAAAAGGACCCGGACACCTGCTATGGCTTCACCTTCGGGCTGCGGAACTCTGCTGAAAACTTCCATAACCTGATTGGTGCAAAATTCAAAGAGTATCAACAGATACCTTTGACGGGAGCTCAACAGGGACTCGTTTTCAGCTCTACCAAGGAGGGTAACATTGTCCATTGGCCAATTCAGCCTGCCCCGGCTAGACTGGTTGGCACAATTGACCAGCAACTTCCATACCAGCACGGACATCAGCTCCCTTTTGAGGAACACGACTCCACAACGGAACTAATCTCCAGCACTTCTACTTTGGAATCAGTAACACCGGGATCATCAAACCAGGGCTACACTCGTGAAGTCTTCATGGCGGGGCATCAGTCATCTCTACGACCACCAACCCCACCAGATGTCTTTCAAGACGATGAAACTCTGAGTATGATTTCAGACAATGATCCGGAAGGACCCGGGGAAACCGAGTCCTTGAAGGCTGAAAGAATCCGAAGGAATCAAGCTAAGGAAGCCCGCAGAAGGCGAGCAACTCACCGCAAGGAAGCTGTAGATCGCTACAATGCACGACTAGAAGAATACAACACCCGGAGGCGTCTGGAAGCAGAGGCTGAGCGTCAAGCTCGCACTGAAGAGAATCACTCCCAGGATGATCTTAACAGACGGCGCCCTGATTGTTCTCGCAACCTTGAACCCGAGTTCATGAGGGTCGCCGGCCATAAAGTCTTCCAGACTCCCTATCAAAACATACTAGCTCTAGCTACGGAGATGGGAGCCAAGACCAACCGCACCCCTGATGAAGAGCGACGACTGGTCATGCTTCAGACTACCGCACTCCAACTCCGAGGGCGGAATCTTGAATCCCTAGCTGACGAGCAAGCTTCATCTCACCCAAGCCAGAGGCGGCCGGTTCAAGAACGACTCGGTCGTATCCCAGCAAGGAGCCGTCTGGGCCACCGAGTACCCGACCAAGCTGAGGGAGGAGCCGAATCTTCATACAGAGGAGTCGCAGTTGCAGCATCCGATGCAGTTGATCGCTTCCCCTGCTTTTCCCAAAGGCTTCGAGCGGTTTCGTTCCCGCGAAAATTCAAACCCGGAATTACTCAAAGTACGACGGGAAGACAGAACCTAAACGGTGGCTCAGGCTGTATGCTCAAGCAGTCGAGCTAGCGGGTGGAAGCAACGACGTCAAAGCACTCTACCTCCCAATGGCTCTAGAGACAATGCCGCTTGCTTGGTTTGACAGGCTTAAACCCGAGTCCATCGACTCCTGGGAACAACTACATCGTATCTTCGTTGAAAACTTTGCTGGTGTCCCAGAGAGATCAGATCCCCGGACTAAGCTCAGAACCTGCAAGCAACAGAAAAACGAATCAATGCGGGAGTACTATAGGCGATTCTCAGAAATCCGCTCTACAGTATCCGACATTACAGACAGAGAAGTAATTGACCTTTTTGGCAACGGTATTTGCGAAAGGTACAATTACAAAGATTTCATCAAGCAGGACCCGACCACCGCTGACGAGTTCCATCGGGCTGTAAACTCCATGATGGCGACAGAGGAACGCACACAGGAACGCTTCCCCGATAGAAACACGCAAGGTGATCGAGGAAACAACCTGAGAGGCAACCAGGCACCACAGCAAAATATACCGGAAAAGGGCAGGAGATAATACTGTTGCTGCCATGGAGCCTCAGAAGAAGGGAAACAAGCCATTCACCTTTGATGACTTACTCGACGGACCCTGCCCTTTCCATCAAAAAGGTGGACATCAAGCAAGGCACTGCCGACAGCTCAAGGAGCGAGGCTTGAACTCCGACTTCAACAAGAACAAGAAAGACAAAGGCAAGAAGACAGCTGAGGATCCTCAACAGGACGCCGGTGGCTTTCAGCACCCCAAAGGAACTATTAATGTCATCTTTGGGGGAGTAACTACCAGTGACAACAAGAGGCTTCAGAAGCTTTCCCTGCGAGAGATCATGTCCACCGAACCAGCGACACCCAAATACCTCGACTGGTCCGAACATCCGATTATTATTTCTCCAGAGCAGATCAATGGACCAGTGTTTCCAATGCAGGCCATTACCCGCTAGTTTTGGACCCCACGGTCGCTGGATATACACTTGGTAGGGTACTCATCGATGGCGGAGCAGGACTCAATGTTATCTTTGCAAGCACCCTACGAAAGATGAATCTAGATCTCGCAACCCAGCTCACACCATCAACCGCTCCTTTCTACGGCATAGTACCCGGAAAAGCGGCTGTACCACTCGGAAGGATTATACTACCCGTCACTTTGGAACTCCGATCAATTACAGAACGGAGTACATCAGTTTTGAGGTAGCCGACTTCGAATCATCGTATCACGCCATATTCGGGCGACCCGCTATTGCCAAGTTTATGGCAGTACCCCACTACCCGTACCTCTTATTGAAGATGCCGGGTCCCAAAGGAATCTTAACCTTCAGAGGCGACTTGAAGCGGTCATTTGATTGCGACACAGAGGCTGTCCAAATCGCTGAAAAAGCTCAACTCACCCTGGAAGTACAAGAACTCGCTCAGATGGTGCTTAATACCAAGCCTGGAGATTCAGAAATCCCAAACAAGAAGGCGGGTACTATTCAACCATCAGCAGAAGTCTCCACAAAAGCCATTGACCTGGAAACCGGTGATCCTTCCAAGACAGCGGTTATCAGTGCTCACCTATCTGAAGAATAGGAACTCGCGCTCACCAAGTTCCTTAGAGCAAACAAAGACATATTTGCTTGGAAACCAGCAGACATGCCTGGGGTCCCAAGGAACTTGGCTGAGCACAGATTAGAGTTAAAGGAAGGCTCTAGACCTATCAAGCAAAGATTACGACGATTTTCACCAGAGAAGAAAGAGGCAATCAAGAAGGAAATAGCCAAGCTACTCGCGGCCGGATTCATCAGAGAAATCCTCCACCCCGAGTGGTTAGCTAACCCAGTGCTAGTCAAGAAGAAGAACTCTGCTGAGTGGCGCATGTGTGTCGACTACACAGACCTCAACAGGCATTGTCCAAAGGATCCCTTCGGATTACCAAGGATAGACCAAATAGTTGATGCCACCGCAGGCTCCGCCTTACTCTCTTTTCTGGATTGCTACTCCGGGTACCATCAGATTGCCCTCAAAGAAGAAGACCAACCCAAGACATCGTTCATTACTCCTTTTGGAGCATACTGTTACAAAACTATGTCCTTTGGACTAAAGAACGCGGGGGCTACTTATCAACGCGCCATCCAAGATTGCCTGGGTGATCAGATTGGCCGCAATGCAGAAGCTTATGTTGATGATGTAGTCATAAAAACAAAGGATCCGACTACCCTGATATCAGACCTAGAGGAAACCTTCAACCGATTACGTGCGTATCAATGGAGACTCAATCCAACCAAATGCGTCTTCGGGGTACCCTCAGGACAGCTACTCGGATTCCTCGTTAGTCATCGAGGCATCGAGGCTAGTCAAAAGCAGATCACAGCTATCATCAACATGAAGCCGCCTACCTCTGTCCGAGACGTTCAGAAACTCACCGGGTGCATGGCTGCGTTAAATCGATTTATCTCACGGCTCGGAGAAAAGGGATTGCCTTTCTTCAAATTGCTTAAAGCCGGCGACAAATTTCAGTGGACGGATGAAGCGGACAGAGCTTTTGAACAACTCAAAAGCTACCTTATCAATTCACCCGTACTGACACCGCCGGAGCCCAGGGAACCGATGATGTTGTATATCGCAGCTACCACACACGTTGTCAGCACAGCAATCGTGGTGGAGCGCAAAGACGACAAGCACATCTACAACACCCAACGACCAGTTTATTACATCAGCGAGGTACTATCTGACTCGAAGGTCAGGTACCCGCAAGTACAAAAACTGCTCTATGCTTTACTCATATCCTCAAGAAAGCTGCGGCACTACTTCGAAGCTCATGAGATCACGGTAGTCACGGATTTTCCTTTAGGAGAAATCCTTCACAACCGTGATGCTACTGGAAGGATTCCAAGTGGGCAGTTGAATTAGGGGCACTCAACATCAAGTTCACTCCGAGGAAAGCTATCAAGTCTCAGGCCCTAGCTGATTTTGTCGCCGAATGGACTGAAATACAGCAGACTAGAGACAACGCTACTCCCGATCATTGGAAGATGTACTTCGATGGGTCCCTAAAACTCGGAGGAGCAGGAGCCGGAGTCCTTCTTGTATCACCCGCTGGCGAACAGCTCAAATACGTTCTGCAAATATTGTGGCCAGCCACCAACAATGAAGCAGAATATGAGGCACTGCTCCACGGACTTAAACTAGCAGTCACTTTGGGCATTAAGCGGCTATTAGTCTATGGCGATTCTTCCGTGGTCATTCACCAAGTTAATAAAGACTGGGACTGTACCAAGGAAACAATGAACGCCTATTGTGCTGAAGTACGCAAGCTGGAAAAACACTTTGCAGGACTGGAACTCATTCATGTTACCCGGGATCTCAACGTGGCAGCAGATATACTCGCAAAATTGGGTTCTGACAGAGCACAAGTTCCCAGCGGTACCTTTGTACATGAGTTATCCAAGCCTTCAATCCAAGAGAAGGAGGAGTTCGAGCCAGAACCCGCAACCCAGGTCCTATCTCTAGCACCCGACTGGACACGAGTTTTCCATTGATTACTTCAAAGAACATAAACTACGCAAGCGACAAAACTACAACAGAGCAAGTCACTAGGCGTAGCAAAAAACTGTTCTAGTCGGGGATAAGTTGTCCGACGCGGAGCTTCATCAGGGGTCCTCCTCAAGTGTATTACAACACCAAAGAAAGGCAGAAATCCTGAATGAAGTCCCTCTAGGGTCCTGCGGTATCACGCAACTACAAGGACACTAGTCGGAAAATCTTCAGGTCAGGATACTACTGGCCCTCAGCTTTAAAAGGACCGGAAGACTTAGTCCGCCGCTGTCAATCATGCCAGTTCTTTGCCAAGCAGCAGCATGTACCCGCACATGAACTGATATTCAATCCCTCCGTCATGGCCCTTCTCATGCTGGGGACTTGATATGGTGGGCCCTCTCAGCATGCCCCAGGCGGATTCGAGTACATCTATGTCACAATTGACAATTTCACAAAATGGATCGAGTACATGCATTGGTAATCAATGCTTCCAAGTCAGTCCAATTCATGCAGAGCATCTTTCACACGCTTTGGAATGCCGCATAGAATCATCACTGATCTTGGGTCCCCCTTTACGGCTATCGAATTCAAGTCATGGACCACGACTGTGGAATCAAGATAGACTACGCATCAGCTCACCCCCACCCCCAGTCCAATGGCCAAGTTGAAAGAGCAAACGCCCTCATTCCTCGCCGGATTAAAACCAAGGCTATTTGACCTCCTAAAAGATCATGGCGATTGTGGGTTGAAGAATGCCTAAGGTAGTCTAGGGGCTATGAACACAACGAAGTCGGGCAACAGCCAAACACCACCTTCTTTCTGGTATACGGCACTGAAGCAATCCTACCTACCAAATCCTACCGGCTGACTTAATCGGAACTCCCCATGAACGGAGCAGTACAACGAGGGCGAAGCTGATGACTACCAGGCGGTTAGAAGTCGACACCTTGAAGAAGCTCGACTAACCGCACTTTTTTCAGTCAGCAAGATACCTTCAAGGGATGAGGCGCTATTGATGACGAACGTCCATCACCGCCCCTTCCAAGTAGGCGACATGGTGTTGAAGAAAATTCAAAACACCGTTGGACGTCACAAGCTCATGAGTCCATGGGAAGGTCCTTATATTGTATCTAAAGTAACAAGACCCCGGTCATTGAGCTAGTCACTGAAGATGGATCTCCACTGCCAAATCTTTGAATATAGAGCACTTGAAGAATTCCATACTTAAGGACTATGCTACAATTCTGATTCAGGCAATTGTTTTATTAGTCGGATATTAATAAAGTTTGAAGTTCATAACATAAGAACTTTTATCCAAGCTATTTTTTATACTCATCACAACTATTCAGTGGCGCATAACAGACTCTGCAATAGCAGGGCTTACCTCCGACTATATATAATATTACTCGGATAGATTGGTTCAGCGGAAACCATACTTGAGTTACGAGCTTCGAGCTCTAAAACTCACAAGGTATTACAACAAGCTTACACCCGGCTATCAGCCATATCGAATATTAAATCCACTATAGTGGACACACAGTTCCTATAAGGCATAACAAGGTGGATTAGTACTCACCCTGTTACACACTTCTTGGACAGAGGTCCACCCACCTTCGCACTCAAGCTGCGATCGTCAAGAGGATATGATTCACCCAGAAGGAACCAATGCTATGGTCCTTCAAGAGGTGCTTTGATCATTGTTATCCCTTGAACAAGGTACTAAGAGTAGTACTCGGGCAGACTAAGTTCTCTACACAATGGTTAGAGAAACGAAGTCACCGACCTAAACTAAAGTTCTAGAGCACTCGATAGACTCGTCTAATTAGACGCCTGTCCTACATCCACAACAAATAAACTCAACCCATTGCCAAAGAAATTTGCCGCAATATGGAGTTGGACTTATATGCAATTCACAAGATTCAAAAGTAACCAATATTTTTGATATCTTATAATAATTGTTTTCAGGGGATACAAGTTGCAGAGACTGAGGAGTCTAGACTACTCTACAAGATCTAATACCTGTGAGTACTCCTCCGCGGCGGCCTTCACCTCCTCTTGCATTACCGCAAGGTCCTCGTCGTCTTTGCCCTCAGGAAGAGTCATCAAAGCAGACAAGTAGAAGGACGACAGATGAAGCCGCATCATCGCCATCGGGCCTTGCACCATGGAAATCGACATATCTTGGATGTATTGCGCCAGTCGTCCAGGTGCAGCCTTGGCCCGCTCAATCAAAGTCTGCTCGACTCCTGCTGGCGCCGGAATCATGTTGAGTAGGGGCTCGACAGCATGCTCCAAGCCCTTCAAGGAATCCCGCGACTCCTTCGTAGACTTCGAAGCTTGTAGAAGGTCCCGGTCAGCACCCCCACGCATCAATTTGGCTTCTTGAAGAGTACTCTGCGCATTAGCAAATACCTCTTCAAGCTCTGCTTGCTTCCGGTTGAAGGCATTCTGCCACCCAGAAGCCAGTTTATTCGCATCTGCATACACAACAGTCAGTTATCATGTCATCCAACTAATATTATGGAGCAGAACGACTCAGAAACTCCAAGTATACCTTCAAGCTGCTTTTTAGAACTCTTCTTGAGCTCCTTCAACTTCTGTTCCATAGCAGCGGACTTGGATATCAGCTCAACCTCTCGGTCGTTAGCAGCGTCACGCTCCGCTACCACTTCTTTGAGGTTGCCTTGGAGTTCATTAATGCGATCATGCAAAACCTGGGTGGCTACCTTCTGACTAATTTGGTCATGAGTAATATAGTCCCGGAGCTCTTGGTTTTCACCAGACAGCTCCTGGCGGATCCGGGTGACTTGATCTCTAACCTTGAAGTCAATGGACTACAATATAATAATATCGTGAGTACTCGGATGAGTTTACAGTATAACAAGAAGAGATTGAGACTCTTACCTCAACAAATTGGTGAAGAGCTTCAAAAGGAGCCCACACCTGATCCCTCAGCTCCTTCAGCCGAGTAAGATCTTGGTCATACCCGGATACGTCAAGAGTAGCTCCTTGGCACGAGGACTTGGGTGCATCTAAAGATCCTCCCTGCTGACAAGCTGAGCCCTCTGCATGTATCTCTGTGAAGACCATGTCCAGGGTAGGTTCGTCCGACTGTCGTGTACGAAAAAACCAGTCATTCCACACTCGGTCAAACTCCAATTGACTGGGAGAACGAAAGATGGAGTATGGCCAACCAACCTAAGGCAATGGAAGAGCATCCGCGTCAGGAGCGGCTTCGACCTGAGACTTGGACGGAGAGGAGTCAGGCAGCGGATCTACCTGACTGAAGGTTGGCGGCACGCTGGAGTCATCTTTGGCCAGTGGCTCTGACTCCTCTACCGCCTGAGGATCAGGAACGGTGCTCCAGGCTATTGCACCTGGTTTTACCTTCCTGCAAGCAGACAAGTATACATGTCAGTATCAGAACTCTGTGTACACTCTACAAAGCTGAAAACTTACTTCACAAGCTTCAAAGGCTTTGGTAGCTTCAAGAGCGGCTGTATCAGAAGGGGGTCTGAAGTCGGCGGCTTCTCAGACACCACGCTGCTTGAAGTCCCTCGCGCCGTTCCAGCATCTGATACGGCGACATATATAAGACAAGAGACCATCAACACTCAAAAGGACTACAAAGTACTCGGGTTTTCCCTTACCAGGAGCACCCGACTTATAGTGCTTATCAGACAATTCTTGAGATAAAAAAACTTTTCGACAAGTACGGCGATTACCAGTCGAGCCTTCTTAAGGATGGGTCCTCCGGCTTCTAGTTGAGGAGTCAGCGACCTCTTCTGGCTAGCCTCAGCCTCTGGGTCTATAAGCAGGACATCAGAGTTAGTTGATTCTGTGTCAAGCCAGTCAAGATCTTCAGGCGAACTTGGTTTGTTAGGAAGATCCTCACTTCTGACGGGACCTTCCAAAATGATGCCTCCGCCTTCTTCAGTCGCCGGAGGCAGTGGAGGGCAATCATTGTTATCTCTCCCCTGACCCTATAAGACAGAAGGATATCTAGTCAGGTCAGAAGGATACCTATTCCGAACCTTGACGACACGACAAATTAAGTACTTACCTGAGGAGGAGGATTAATGGCGGAGAAGGATGTCATCACTGGAGCAAGATGTCCACGGCTCTTAAGCTGTCAGTTCACTCTCAAGAGGACTTCGCAGTCTGCCAATTGCTCGACAGCGTGGCGACCCAGGTCGTTCTTACCCATGTATTCGAACCCAAAGTTGGCTCGCTGCTGAAGCGGGTGGATGCGCCGGGCAACAAAGTCTTGAACGACAGTGTATCCGGTCAGCCCATTGATTATCAAGCATCTATCATAATGAGGAGGGGTTGGATAGCCCCTACTTCTTCACTTGTGAGCTTCTCCTTCCATTCACGGCACTTCTGTGGTAGCCATCCATCATGATGACGAAGAGCTGGGGGTGGGTTACCCATATAGAACCACCCAGCAGCCCAGTCTTTTACCGACTCTGACAACTCAACAGTTATATATTGATTGGCTACTTCCAATCTAACCTGGAGACTAGCCCCTCCGACTACTTCGGAATTAGCGTCACTAGGTTGACACTTAAACCAGAAAAAGTAGCGGAACAGGGTAATAGAGGGACATATCCCAAGAAAAGCCTCACAGAGATGGGCGAAGATTGCAATATGAAGAACTGCATTGGGAGTAATATGGTTTAGAGTCAAACCATAGTAATGCAGCAATCCACGGAAGAAATCCGAAGTAGGAAGCCCCAATCCCCGCTCTACGAAGGCTTTAAACATCACGATCTCCGTGGTGTTGGGGGCAGGAGCGCGATGATCAGTGGGTACCCTCCATCCATCCAGTGGTTGCGACCGCAGCAACCCTTGCTGCGCCAGGAATGCCAGTTCCGCTAGGGTGGTGTCCAGCTTCTTCCACGCCAAAACATCAGTTGGCGGGTTCGGATGCTTAGGCTTTCCGGTGGTGGTGATCTTAGGCCTCTTCTTGTCTCCCGCAGACTGCCTCTTGGGACCCATGTTAGTGACGAGAGATTTTCTACGCATCAACTGTGGAATTGGCTAAGGAATTTCTAGCTCCGAAGGAAATGGCTTGATGAAAGCGTAAGGAAAACATAAGCCCGGCGGTGGGTTATTATAGATCTGTTTTGGTAACCGTTCATATTTTTTAGACGGCGTCATGGCAACGTCTGTAACCCTAATAGTTGGGAACACGTGTCAGACGGCGTCAGAGATAGAGAACAAGAACAGTAAACAGACAAGTTTTCTGTCTGCAAGATACATTTAGTACTCGGGAAACAATACAGAGGACTCGGAAAATATTCCAAGTACCCAGATCTTTGTTATTATTACTCGGAATTACAACAGAGATACATCGAAACATCTTGGGATACAACAACTTTCAACAGAAGTACAATCAAGGTGTAAAATGCTACTCTAGTGAATTCAAGGTACATAGCCTTGATGCCTATTGCACCAAGGACCGGGTTCAGTGAGACGCAGTAAAGCAGACACAGAACCTGGGTAGACACTATCTTTTTAGTGCATCCCAAGGTGGGTCTTTGGTATCACCAGTACTCAAGGAACTCGGGGAAGACCATCACCCTCGCCGCCTTTTGATAACCTGTGACTTCGAGGTTATCTACGAGTGGTAGTCACAAGAGTTCTTTTAGGCGCACCTCTGTGTCCCTCTGCTCGCGACCACTTGGAAACCACCCTAACGGATGGTCCTTTCACAAGAGTTCTTCTGGGCACTTCATCTATTCTACAGAAGGAAGACACCGGGGGCTCGATCATCTCAGCTACTGCTATTACAATACCCATGGAACTAATAAGAAGTTCTACACTCTCAAAAATATATGAGTTCTTTGCTTTCCAGGCAGGGTATTTATAAGCGGTTTCTTCTTGGTCTATAGACCAGGTTCATCAACAAGAGTGATCGCTGGACCAATAATTCAACCAATGTACTGTGGTGCATGTGAAGCTCGGCATGGGTAACAGAGCTGATTCTCACACGCACTTCAAGATGAAGACGACAAAGTTTGCAGTTGCAGAAAATGACAAACATCATTATTACGCACAGTTGGAACAGTCACCAGTCAATTATTGCTGGACTCAAGGTAATTTTTATTCAGTGGGGGGGTGATATGGGATGTTTGTTGAAAACATTGCCCACCTGAAGCTGAGTAATTATTATTTGGACGGTTTAAAGCAACAAGTTGGTGTCATGGTCCGACTACTCAAGACCTTAATAGATTACCTAATGGCTTCATTTAGAAGACCCATGAACCGACTACTATGATACTCGAAACTCAGGCTCGGGGGCTGCAGGGTAATCTATAAAGGAAATGTTTTTTCTAATTCAAGATTTACTCGGAAAAGGATCCAAAGATCCTCAAAGTTATTATAAATAACAAGAGGCTCGGGGGCTACACCCTATGGGTGCACTTTTTGTAAAAAGCGCACACCATGGAATTTCTTTACTCTCGGAGCACTTCAAGATTTCTCGAGACATTACTCGGAGATTCTCAAGAAGAAACTGGAAGATAACGTCGTGAACAAATGATGAAGAGCTCGGGGGCTTGACGGACCAGGATATCAGAGATATCATCTATCAATGATTACTCCGACTAATCCAGGATGGCTTTAGAGATCCGAAGACTTGTAACGAAGTGTACTTGGATTAGGACTCTAGTTTGTAACTTAGCCTAGTTGTAAAAGGAAGTCCTGTAATTAGAATAGGACACCAATATTGTAACCGGCTAGGACTCGATCTGCGCTAAGGTTCACCCGGACATATAAGGGGAACCGGGCGCAGGCTCTAGAGAATCGAACATTGAATCATAACAATACACAAGGCACACGCCACAATGGACGTAAGGTATTACGCTATTTAGCGGCCTGAACGAGTATAAATCGTTGTCCCTGTGTACTCGCCGAGTCCTACGAACGCCGATCCCCACCGAACAAATCGTCTGAGATTACTCAAGACGAGTTGCCGGTTAACAAACACCGACAGTATCTAGAAAATCCTTGAAATTGTTGTATTGGTTCGGCTCCGGGCGCTGGTTGTCGTGCGCCAGATTCTCTCGTAGCAAGGCCTCAATGTTGCGTTGGCTCCCCAGAAACTGGGCAAAAAGTGCTCGGGAGTGGCTGGTGGAGGAGGTGGCGGATTGCTGTTGTCTCTTTGTCCTCGTTACCAACACTACCGCCAGCTCCACTACGAGTTGTCGTCATCTGCATATGACGATAGCAAGTGATCATTAGGTGATGTTGCAAACATTGTAGAGAACAATAAACCATGCCAACTGACTTTATTCGGAAAACGAATTCGCCAAGCAATCACAGAGACATAATAAATTTCAATCCACATCGCAGCATCACATAATAAGATCGCTCAGTACACAACATGCAAAAGCCAACATAAAACATCCATAGGTGCCCATACATATGGGACTTTCCAAGGTTTTGCGCCATGCGCACATAGGTTCACAACATGACCTTACAACAAACCACGGTAACCACAAAGAGCGCTAAAAGCTAAGACACACTATCTGGTCTACTATCTAGCGGCATCATCATCGTCACCATCATCACTAGACACGTCCGAAGAACCACTAGAAGAGTCTCTCGGATCTGGGTCCTCCTAAGGAAGGATGGGGTTCTGCTCGTTCTCCCGGCGATGAATCTCCTCATGCAGATGGTCGTTGTAGTCCTGGAGATGGTGAAGCTGCAGCTCTAGATCTCCCATCATAACATCAGAGCATGTTCTCCTCAGTGGCGCGTATGCCCTCAACACACACACCTCGAAAAGCCTCCTCAGTCTCCCTTATGACCATGGCCAAGAAGGTCGCTGCCTCCTGCTACGCACTGAGCTGATGGGCGGCCTCCTGCTCTCTCTGAAGTGCCTGATCCTCTCCACTGTCATACGTTCTAGCTCTGTAGTGAGACAGTCTATCTCTGTGGTATGCTCCTGCTGCTCCGGTGCTGTGCAGACATCTCCTCACTGAGAGTGTGGTCCAACTGGTCGTAGCTGCATGACAGACACCCATAGGTAGCCATGAGTGCAGCCATAGCACTCCGGCTGGTCCGACACAGTGCTCCTGAAGGACCGAGAAGCTACCCGAAAGCGACCAGAGGGGGGGTGAATGGGAGCTTCAAAAATTTCCTTTCGGAAACTAGATGCCACTGTCCCAAGATCAACCCCAAAGCGAAACCTAGAGCTTGCTAATGTCCACGACCCTAGATGTAGGGTGGATGCTTCCTAGAAGCACAGCGGGACACTAGACAACCCTAGAAAGCCAACCCAAAAGACGGAACTCAAATCCGATCAAGAACGAACGAACCGCGAACGAGACTGCGCAGAAAAGCACTGACCGGACTCTGCCTGCGTCCGGTCTGTGAGCACCGGACGCGTCCGGTCGTGCGAAAACGATTTTCGGAGCTCTCTGGAACTGACCGGACTCTGTGAGATAGAGCGTCCGGTCGGTTCACCTGCGTCCGGTCAGAATCAAACACGCGCAGTGAACAGTAACTGAGGCGAGTCCGGTCAAACAAATGCCGAGCGTCCGGTCGGTCTACAGTGAACCACGCGACGAGCTGTTCAACGACCGGACTCTCTGAGCGTGCGTCCGGTCAACCCGAGGCAGCGTCCGGTCACCCCGTGAATTCACTGTTCGTCCACCGATTCGACTAGAACTCACCCAAAACAAATCCTCTAGGGATCAAACTTGGTGAGTGAAGTCACAAGGAGGTTAGTGAGCTATCTCTAAGAGATCATGGCTCGAACCTAACTCCAAATCGGTGAATCGAAGAATTTCGGGGGAAGGGAAGAAAAGTGACCCGAAACGAAAAATCGATCGATCTCCTAGACCGTGAGGTTAGAGGATGATTCCTTCGGTGGAAAGAAGTGCCTCACGATCTAGAACAACTTGGTTCAAACGGAATTGCAAAGATGAACCAAGCAAAGAGATCAAGCGATGGGAAAATCGTGGAGCAAAAGGATTCCGCGAAGAACACAAGCAAAACGGAAATCACAGCCACGAACTCGAATCAAGAACGCAAATCAAGCCATCGATCAGTGCTCCAAGGTGAGGATACGGCCTCACTTCCTCAAATCAACAGTACACAGAGTGGAGTCTCTCTGCGGATCTCAACTAGCTAAAGCAGGGGATGGGAGAGTGGAAACCCTAGGTGCTAGGAAGCAAAAGACTGCGCTAACTGAGATGGGGAGGAGGGTGTCTCCCCTGGACTACTTATACTAACCTAGCCTAAGTCTATTTCCTACTCTACCCCTCACTACTCTAATTACAGAGCGGACCAGCCTAACCCTAAGGCTATTCTAGTCCACCCGCTGGTGGTAGGTAGATCCGACGGCCACGCCCGCACGGTCTTCCGCGTCGCCTCCACGCAACCTTCAGATCGCCGCCACGTGCCGCCACCACTCTGCACCCCCGGTTTTGTGGCCCAAACCGGGAAACCAGCCTTTTCCATCAGCCCCCGGTTTTGAGGCCCAAACCGGGAAACCAGCCTCCAGCCCGAGTTTTGTGGCCAAACTCGGAAACCGTCCGCGCCCGAGTTTTGAGGCCCAAACTCGGAAACCGGCCCACGCCCAGGTTTTGAGGCTCAACCTGGAAACCCAGCACCCAGGTTTTGAGGCCCAAACCTGGAAACCGTCCACCGTTGGTTTTTCTCGGGCTCTACCAACAAACCGGCGTCGTAGAGGGGATGCACCGCCTGTGCACCCCTTCCACCGACATGATCGCACTTCTCCGCTTGTCGCTGTCACAGGCTGCCAGCCACCACAGCTGATCCTCCGGCCTCCAGTCCATCAGTCCAAGTCCACGTCCGCCCTTCACCGTCCGATACATCGGCATGGCACGTCCGCCGCACGGCACGCCCATCCTTCATCGCGCCCGGTCCGTCGGCACGGCACGTCGCAACTTGACCTTCACCCGCCATCGATCACTGTCTCCGTGCTCGACACCTGCACAACACAAGCCAAAGAACATGCGCATCATCTCCGTTGACAATCACTCATCACACAGAGACTCGGCATACACCCATGTATCCGCAATCTCCCCCTTGATGAGTGCATTGTCAACTCCACAACAAATCATGAATAAGAAGAAGGAGGTAGGAAGGAGTGGGAGAGAAAACCCAACCAAATGACCCAAAAGCCTAACAAAAGCCAAAGAAGGTCAAGTGGATGAAGCAAAAACTTGGTCCCCAAAGACATGGGCAACGGCTCGACGCAACCAAGCAAAGCAAAGCTAGCCCTCAAGAAGAGGTAGAACAGGCTCAACACCGCTAGCAGATACCAATTGAAGATCGGAGGACAACAGAAGCAAATGCTAGTCCCTCAAGATAGAGGCACAGAGGCTCAACACAACTAGCAAGAAAATCACTCCGAACCAATTGGAAATCAACCCAAACCAAATGGGAAAGCACACCAGACGATACCAATTGAAAGCCAAATGAAAAGCTTATGAAAGCTCATGAAAAGCTAGGAACGTTTGCTAGTCCCTCAAGACAGAGGTAACGGCTCAACACAACTAGCAAACTCCCCCTCGACAAATGCAAGCAACTAGGACAAATGATTCTCCCCTTAGTTGATCAACACAGGAGCATATGATTTGCATAAATTTCTCCCCCTAGTTGAAAATGCACTTATCAAGGCCAAAAGGTATCGGAGAAAGCAACTCCCTTCACATAAACTCCCCCTGAACACAAGATCTTCCTTCCAAATGCATATGAAGTCAAAATGCAAGTTAGGAGCTTCAAGTATATAGTCAAAAGAGTGCAAAGATGCTCTAATCAGTATAGCTCCAACATCTCAATTAAGCACTCAAATAGCAAAGGCTCAAACTGATCACTTATACGAAATATGAAGCGTATGAGCATGTGAGCAAGTTTTAAGCCAAAAGGATAGTCACCATCAAAGTAGCACTAGACATGTATAGAAGGAATCCAAACAAGTGCTAAGCATATATACAAGGTGAACTACCCCTAGCAAAGTTCAATCATCATGCATAGTAATGAAGCATATACTTGTGATTTCAAATTCATATCGGAGTTGCAAGCGGTAAAAGAATTCACAAGTTCATTTTTAGGCATGTGATTGCGAGAGGTTGAAAGCTTGTCATTGCCTAACTTTTCAACCGTGCGAAGCCTATGCCGAAGCAATCAGAAGCTTAAAGCAACGGTTTCGGTCATACACTACATGGCTCAAGTTTAACTCAAGGTGCAATGAGAAACAGTCTCAATACCATGAGGTGTTGACAAGCAATCCCATCTCGATCTTTTCAATTCAACAATACTTAGTTCAGATTTAAGCAAGTTATGAACAACCAAGCAAGTGAATGACTCAGAACTAGAGACATAGCAACCTAGCATATATGAAAAGCAGGAATGGACTCAACACACCCTACACATGCTAGTTGCATATCTCAATGGTGAACATTTTCAGATTTATATACATTAGGCATAATTCACCATTCCAAAAATAGCTCGCTCATAACATGTAACAGTGATCAGAAGGAGCATAAGCTACAAGCATCATCATAAGTATCGGAGCAATACTAACAAGAGCATAATTACATTCTAGTGAATATAGACATGAAGCTCAGAATGTAAATGCGTATGCCCGACACAAAACTGAAAGAAAGAAGATACCAATTTGAAGGACTCAAGAAACTCAAAAGAAAAGAGCCTCAAAATAAAAGAGTCAGTCTGTACATCTCAAAATGCTTCCCCCATCTAAAAGGGGAAACACACACCAAGCTCACCCCTCAACCTATTAAAGGTTGATTCGTCTAAAGGCTTGGTGAAAATATCAGCCAATTGGTGATGAGTATCGACATGGCGAAGGTCAATATCACCCTTCTCCTGGTGGTCTCTCAAGAAATGAAAGCGCACATCAATGTGTTTGGTTTTCGAGTGAAGCACGGGGTTCTTAGCAACGCTAATGGCACTCGTGCTGTCACAAAGCAAAGGAACTCGAGTAAAGCTCAAACCAAAGTCACGCAAAGTGGCCATCATCCAGAGTAACTGGGAACAGCAGCTAGCCGCAGCAACATACTCAGCCTCCGTAGTAGACTGGGCGACACTAGACTGCTTGCGAGAAGACCACGACACAAGAGAAGACCCAATAAACTGGCAAGTCCCAGAAGTGGACTTGCGCTCAATGCGACAACCAGCAAAATCGGCATCGGAATAACCGCAAAGCGAGAGAGTGGAGGAAGCAGAATACCAAATCCCGAACTCAGGCGTGAAACGAAGGTACCTGAATATGCGCTTCACCGCCTGACGGTGAGAAGTGCGTGGCGAAGCCTGAAAGCGCGCGCACAAGCACACGGCGAACTGAATGTCCGGCCGTGTCGCCGTCAGGTAGAGCAGCGATCCAATCATGCTGCGGTACTCCTTCTGGTCCACTGCTTCTCCATCCGTGTCGGCATCCAGGGCAGTCGTCATCGACATGGGCGTCGGAAGAGGCTTGGCCTCACCCATGTCGAACCGCTTCAGCAAGTCCCTCGTGTACTTGCCCTGGTGCACAAACGTCCCTTCTCGGGATTGCTTAATTTGCAACCCGAGAAAGAAGGTCAGCTCGCCCATCATGCTCATCTCGAACTCCCTGCTCATAGTATCTGCAAACTTGGCAACCAAAGCGTGAGAAGAACCACCGAAAATGATATCATCCACGTAAATTTGGACCAAGAGAGTATCTTTGCCTTGCTTGAGGAGAAAGAGCGTTTTATCAACACATCCCATTTTAAAACCCTTAGCTAGCAAAAAGGTTTTTAATCTCTCATACCAGGCTCTAGGGGCTTGTTTCAAACCATACAGAGCTTTGTGGAGTTTAAAGACATGGTTTGGAAACTTGGGATTTTCAAAACCGGGGGGTTGCTGGAACATAGACCTCCTCCTCAATGTAGCCGTTTAAGAAGGCACTCTTGACATCCATTTGAAAAAGTTTGAAACCCATGGATGCAGCATAAGCCAAGAGTATCCTAATAGCCTCCAAACGAGCTACAGGAGCGAAGGTCTCCTCATAATCTATCCCCTCCTTCTGACTATAACCCTTCGCTACAAGCCGGGCCTTGTTTCTCACAATGTGGCCCTCCTCTCCTTGCTTGTTTTTAAAAACCCATTTTGTCCCAATAGGTTTACAGTCAGGAGGTGGTGGCACTAGAACCCAAACCCGATTTCGCTCAAAGTTCTCTAGCTCCTCATGCATGGCATTGACCCAGTCCGGATCCGTCAATGCGTGTCCAACATCTCGGGGTTCAAAAGACGCAACAAAAGCAGAATGAGCAAAGTGCGAGATGTGCTGTGACCTGGAGCGAGTAACTCGCTCGTCGATGTCGCCGATCATCTGTTCAGGGGGTGCTGGCGCTGGATATGTCGTGGCGCCTCCCGGGAAGAAGTGACCTCCCCCTCAACAGCAGCTGGTTCCACCCCGGGTACAAAAGGTACCGCGCGAGGTGGGGGATCCCACGGCCCCCAGGAAGAAGAAGTGTCGGGGCCGTGAATCGTCGTCGAGGCCGCCCTTTGCGGCACGGCAGGTGGAGGGGGTGCTGGATTATCTATACCTTCAGCACCCTCGTCCTCATCATCAAAAAAAGGCTCTCCAACCTCATGATCACCTGCACGCTCAAAACGAGAAGAGGGACAAACAAGAGTCTCGTCGAAGGAGACATCTGATGTCTCCATGACTCGGTTAGTGTCAAGGTTAAGTACACGATAAGCTCGAGTGTGAGTGCCATAACCCAAAAACACACCGTCAGAAGAACGAGACTCAAACTTGTCCAGGTTGCCTTTCTTCAATATAAAACAGTGGCAACCAAAGACTCTAAAATAACTCACCTTGGGCTGGCGACCAAAACGCAACTCATAAGAGGTCTTCTTCAAAAACGCTCTCAGAAAAATGCGATTCGAAATGTAGCATGCAGTGTTCATAGCTTCGGCCCAAAAACGCCTAGGAGTCCTATGCTCATCAAGCATCGTCCTGGCCATCTCAACAAGGGTCCGATTCTTCCTCTCTACAACACCATTTTGAGGTGGTGTATAGGGGGAAGAAACCTGATGCTCCAAACCAAGGTGGTTACAAAACTTCTCAAAATCCGAATTTTTAAACTCGGAACCATTATCACTCCGAATAGCTCGCATCGAGTTCAAAGGGAACTCGTTCTGAAGACGCAAAATCAGATTGCGAGCAAATGAGAAAGTCTCGGTCTTCTCAGCTAAAAAGAAGACCCACGAATATCTCGAAAAGTCGTCAACAACAACCAAAACATACCACTTGCCACCAACCGAGCTCACCCGAGCCGGACCAACAAGGTCCATGTGTAAAAGCTCTCCGGGGTGCGAGGTCATGACCTTAGTCACCGGATGGTGGGGAGCAGCAACCATCTTCCCATGTCTGCAAGAATGGCAAACTAGATCCTTCTCCATCGAAAGCTTGGGCAATCCTCGGATTAGGCCAAGTGAGCTAAGTCTTGCAAGCAAGTCGAAGCTTAAGTGACCGAGCCTCCTATGCCACTTCCAAAGATCGGAAGAAGAAGGACTAGCCAAAAGACAGCGAGAAGAACCAAACGATTCCGAGAAATTCGCACAAAAGACTTTCCCAAAGGGCGAAATCAGACATACAAGATCGCCCTGAGGATCTAAGATGCGACTAAGGTTCGGTTTAAAACGAATCTCATAGTCATCATCAAAAAGTTGCGAAACAGAAAGAAGGTTAAAATGCAGGTTAGAAACAAGAGCAACATCGCGCAACACAAAGTGCTCATTAACCCGCACCGATCCGCGAGACAACACCTTACCTTTACTATTGTCGCCGAAAGGTTATGTACTCCTTTCCGGCGACTGGGCTAAGGCTGGAGAACCACTTGGTGTTTCCGGTCATGTGCCTCGAACAACCGGAATCCACCAACCAAACGTCCTCCAACCGTCTTACCTGGGAGGTGTCGTCGTCGTCGTCGTTCCGAGGGGTACGCTCCGGCTCGCCGTCGACCTCATCGCCCAGCGCCATGGTGCAGAAGCCGTCGTCGTCGGCGAAGAAGCAGAGGCCGTTCAGCTTGTCCTCGATCCTCTTCTTCTTCTCGGACTCGTCATCACTCGAGCTGGCGGAGTCGTCATCCGAGCCGTCGACGTCGCTGAGCGTGGCGAAGAATGCACGCTGCTCAGCTTGCTGCTTCTCCAAGTACTTCTTCTTGATGTACTCTTTGTCGAAGCCGCCCCGCTTCTTGTGCCTTGGGGGAACGTGCTTCTCCTTGTACTTGGAGTCGCGCCTGTGGCCGTGATCGCCCTTCCCCAGATGCTTGTTCTTCTTCTTGGGGCAGTCGGCGATGAAGTGGTCGGGGTCGCCGCATTCGTAGCATCCGGCGCGTCCTCCTCCACGACGGCGGTTCACGCGGTTGTTGTGGAACCGCGAAAACCGGTTGGCAAGCAAAGCCAACTCGTCGTCTCCCAAAGACTCCAGCTGGTCCTCTGTCACAGAAAAGAGAGAAGAAAGCGCAAAGCCAGCTGAGGGGTTAGAGGAAGAGCCGGAAACCAAAGCCATGGACGGGCGAGAAGGATTTTCAAAAGAAGCCCTCGCCATAGCATCAATCTCACTGGACTTGAGCTTACTGAAGAGCTCGTCGCAGGTGAGGGTCTCATAGTTCGGCGATTCGATGATTGCCTGAACCTTGGAGTCCCACACCGAACGGTCAAGAGTGTGCAAAAGCTTCAAAGCACGCTCATGATCGTCAAATGGCAATTGCTCTCTGTTAGCCCTCATCCTGTTGACAATCACCTGAAAGCGAGCGAATAAACTTTCTATGCTCTCGCCAGGCTGATGTCGAAAGTTCTCATACTCTCTCTTGAACGACTCGTAGAGTCGGGTTTTGACTTGAGAGGTGCCCTCATGAAAACGCATGAGGGTGTCCCAGATCTCCCGAGCCATAGAGAGGTGAGAAACGCGATCAAACTCACCCACGCTCAAACAGGAGAACAAAGCGTTACGCGCCCGGCTATTGGCTTCGTGCTCATCGATCTGAAACTGAGAGACACGAGCAGCCAGGACAACGTAGTTGGCGTTGTTGCAAATCTCCCAAACAGAAGAGCCCATGCTCTGGAGATAGGCCGACATGCGTATCTTCCAATACGCATAGTTCGTCCCATCGAAAAACGGCGGTTTGCCCACGCCGCGATCCATGTCGCCTTCGGTGGATCTGGAACCGGCTAAGGTGGAAGATCCTTAACCTGCTCCGATACCAATTGAAGGACCGAGAAGCTACCCGAAAGCGACCAGAGGGGGGGTGAATGGGAGCTTCAAAAATTTCCTTTCGGAAACTAGATGCCACTGTCCCAAGATCAACCCCAAAAGCGAAACCTAGAGCTTGCTAATGTCCACGACCCTAGATGTAGGGTGGATGCTTCCTAGAAGCACAGCGGGACACTAGACAACCCTAGAAAGCCAACCCAAAAGACGGAACTCAAATCCGATCAAGAACGAACGAACCGCGAACGAAGACGCGCGAAACTGCAGCGACCGGACTCTGGCCTGCGTCCGGTCAGCAGGGACCGGACGCGTCCGGTCGTCAGAAAACAGCTCTGGGAGCTCTCTGTTCGCGACCGGACGCACGGAGCTCAAGCGTCCGGTCGTTCACTGAGCGTCCGGTCAGATGAGACAATGACACGGGAACAGTGCAAGCGTAGCGTCCGGTCGAAATGCAAACAGAGCGTCCGGTCGAGAGCGTCCGGTCAGTACGCAGAAAAGCTTGGCGCCGTGCTCAACGACCGGACTCTGAAAGCGTGCGTCCGGTCAGCCCGACAGAGCGTCCGGTCACCCCGCGACTGCACTGAAACTCCGGCGATTCAACCCGATCTCCTCCGAATCAAGTGCTCTAGGCTTGGGATTCGATCTGAGGAGTCACAAGGAGGTTAGTGAGCTATCTCTAAGAGATCATGGCTCGAACCTAACTCCAAATCGGTGAATCGAAGGAATTCGGGGGAAAGAAGAAAAAGAGACCCGAAACTAAAACTTGATCGATCTCCTAGACCGTGAGGTTAGAGATGATTTCTTTCGGTGGAAAGAAGTGCCTCACGATCTAGAGCAACTCAGTTCAAACGGAATCGTGAAAGATGAACCGAGCACAAAGATCAAGCGACGGGAAAACTCAAGGCACAAAGCAATCCGCGAAGAACATGATGAACATGAAATCAAAACGCGAATTGACACCAAGAGATGGGATCCAAGGTGAGGATACGGCCTCACTTCCTCGAATCAACAGTACACAGAGTGGAGTCTCTCTGCGGATCTCAACTAGCTAAAGCAGGGGTGTGGGAGAGTGGAAACCCTAGGAAATGAAAGCTCTAACTGAGATTAAGATAGGGAGGAGGGTGTCTCCCCTAGACTACTTATACTAACCTAGCCTAAGTCTATTTCCTACTCTACCCCTCTCTACTCTAATTTACAGAGCGGACCAGCCTAACCCTAAGGCTATTCTAGTCCACCCGCTGGTGGTAGGTAGATCCGACGGCCACGCCCGCACGGTCTTCCGCGTCGCCTCCACGCAACCTTCAGATCGCCGCCACGTGCCGCCACCACTCTGCACCCCCGGTTTTGCGGCCCAAACCGGGAAACCAGCCTTTTCCATCAGCCCCCGGTTTTGAGGCCCAAACCGGGAAACCAGCCTCCAGCCCGAGTTTTGTGGCCCAAACTCGGAAACCCTCAGCGCCCGAGTTTTGAGGCCCAAACTCGGAAACCGGCCCACTCCCAGGTTTTGAGGCTCAACCTGGAAACCCAGCACCCAGGTTTTGAGGCCCAAACCTGGAAACCGTCCACCGTTGGTTTTTCCCGGGCTCTACCAACAAACCGGCGTCGTAGAAGGGATGCACCGCCTGTGCACCCCTTCCACCGACATGATCGCACTTCTCCGCTTGTCGCTGTCGCAGGCTGCCAGCCACCACAGCTGATCCTCCGGCCTCCAGTCCATCAGTCCAAGTCCACGTCCGCCCTTCACCGTCCGATACATCGGCATGGCACGTCCGCCGCACGGCACGCCCATCCTTCATCGCGCCCGGTCCGTCGGCACGACACGTCGCAACTTGACCTTCACCCGCCATCGACCACTGTCTCCGTGCTCGACACCTGCACAACACAAGCCAAAGAACATGCGCATCATCTCCGTTGACAATCACTCATCACACAGAGACTCGGCATACACCCATGTATCCGCAGCTCCCTCTCAAGTGAACTGGCCTCAAGTACGGCGGCTCCCGGCTGACGCCACACCGACTGGTAGGGGTCTGCCATCGCGAAGATGCTAGCAGTAGCCTGGGTAACCACCTCCGGGTGATCCTCCATATTGTCTCGAAGAATAGTATAGGCAACCCCGTTAGCTCCATCCCATGGGGTCGTACCCTGCAGTGAGAACACCCGGCGGCACCATACGTGATCCTGCTCGTCGCAGCTAGGCACGTCCACATCCACCATGTACATGTGGCGGTCCTGAGAGATCTACACGCGATGCCAGTCGTACTACGGCTCCTGACCCTCCTGGTATCCAACCAAGTGCAACACCCTCCAAAGGATGGTAGGCATGCCAAACTCGTCCAGGAAGTCCTCCGATCCCTTAGCAGTCCATGGTCCCAACATATAGTTAGGCCTCTTTCCCCCAGTCGACTTACGAGCTGTACGCTTGGTATGGGCCATCTGTAAGAAGTTTATCCACATAGGTTTTAATTAGTTGAGAACAACTTTTATTAAGAAAACAGGATGGATATCATAAGGAAGGAAGTAAGATTAATGCAAGATTGTATGATCATGATGCATGCACGTAACATACGTCCTCAGTGTCTATCAATCTAACGGCTATACGGTGGTATACAACGTTCGCTCATAGCATTAACTAAACGTACTATACGTTCACAAGTTAGCGCACCTGCAGAAAAATCATTTCAGCCCTACCCACAGTATGAATGTTATGCATTGCTGAAATTAAATCTAATACTATCTTAGGTGCACACCCGGTATACACGTAAGTAGTATATGCACCCATCAAATATAATGCTCCCACAATTAAGTACCTTCACATATAATTGTGTGTAACAGGTATATATTCCGGTCCAATCTAGCACACTCCTAGATCGGCGGTTGTTCAATCACGCTCTCACAACTCGCTTATTACCTTGGCGTAGAGGCAAATTGATCCATACATTACTATTCCGAAGAATAGCACCCATACAATTTCACCCTTGCCGTATGGACGACACTAAACAACAGAAATTAAACATTATGCATAACCCCCAAGTTAGTACATACATAGCCACCTAAACTCCTAGCTGGGCTTAAGGACATGATCGACAGCACACCTTAATTTTTATCCTTGATATTTTCAAATCCTATTATAACTATAAGTTGGCAAATCCCAATCTTATTAGAAAATACTGATTTTTAAATATACACTTATGAAAATTAAGGCTAAATCAT
The DNA here is from genome assembly GCA_009763385.1 of Coix lacryma-jobi var. lacryma-jobi. Lineage (NCBI taxonomy): Eukaryota > Viridiplantae > Streptophyta > Magnoliopsida > Poales > Poaceae > Coix > Coix lacryma-jobi. The sequence continues at coordinate 104,949,948 of CM019826.1, read as the reverse complement.
TCTCCGATGCCAGCTGTGGTAGAACTGACCAATTTATACCAGATTAAGCACCGAAATCCTTGTTTTCATAAAGATTATCAGGTACCTAAGCTCGTACAAACCCGGTAGCCCGGAAATCTCAAGGATTTCAAACATTTCAACATCAGCCAAGATCGTAATAATTTAGCGTACATGTCCACAAGATACTGTTGGCATTTCTTAACGTTATTACTAAGAATGGACCTTACGATCCATCCCCAGCAACAGCGCCAGAAATGCACGTTGACACTTACTAACGTCGTCACTAAGAATGGACTTTGCAATCCATCCATGGCAACAGCGCCGGATATTGGCATAGAAATGGACCCGAAGATCTATTCCCAGCAACGACGCTAGAAGTGTCTGTACGATGTCTCTTAACAAGTTGCTTAGAATGGCGCGTTTCCAGCAACAGTGTTAAGCATGCATCTTTACGATAGTTCGTAGGTTTGGAGTTTAGGTCCGCAAGCGCACGGAATTATCGTGTAGCATTTCACCCGGAGATATACCGAGTATCGTGATTTATTGGTTCGCTCAAGGAAGGCTTTGTATGTATCAAGTTCTAGGATAAATATAGTACCAAATACCATGATAGCAATAATGGACCAATTGTCATAACAGGTGATAAACAGTGATGATTTGAATAGTGGAGAAACACAATCTTGAGCATGGCAAAAGGGCAAAGAGTAAAAAGAGACTAAAAGAATAAATGAATAAAAGAATAATTGAATAACCTAATAGAGCAGGCATGGTCTGGATACAGGTCATACACAGAACAAGTTAATCATGCAATCATATGACATAGAACTAATCTCATGCTTCAGATGGTTCGGGAGATTACGCGAGTACTGGTCTGCCAGCAACCTCTCGTAACAATTTAGACTCCTACACCCTAGCCGAACGTGGGGGAATGCCAAGGACGGACAGGGCTGTCACCACCTGCCGCCATCCCCACTACCGTGGACTAAGACCATGCAATTACCCGGCCTCTACATCCAAGCACCATGCTTGCATGCACAGAACCCACTCAGACTCCCCCGGGTCCCCGACCCTACGGATCGACAGGTAAGAAGCCTGAGCCTACTCAGAAGAGCATGATAAACCGCCACCCTTGACATAAGCTCATTTCTAATCATATAACAAGCATGAAGCAATTAGACTAATGTTCTATGTGAGAATAATACAATACACACTTAGCTCTAATTCATATAATACACTACTAACCATAGGGTAGCAATATATTATAAGAACTATACACTAGAATGTATATTATACTAATTCCACAAGAACTATTCATAAGTTCATATACTAGCAACATGATATAGGACCTAAGATCTAAGTCATATACCAAAATACTAGAACAAGAACTATACTCTAGTTCATATGAAGAACTGTATCGAAAGAATGAAGACAGGGCTTTGGAGATCAGATCTATCTTATTCATACCCAATATCTCTCCAAGGAGCCAAGCCCTCCTTGATAGCTTTGCCTAGCTCTCTCTCTAGCACAAGAACAAGGAAAAACTAAGAAGTGGTAGTGCCCAAATGTGTAGCTCAAGAGGTGATTGTGTTCTACTTTGGCCTCCCCTCCCCCTCTCCTTATATAGGTGCTTTAGGTCGGTTTAGGAGGGGGCTTGCTGCAAAATTCACCCGAAACCGCCTTAGGGGCATTGATTGCACCGCCTCTGCAAAGGCGGTGGCCACGTGGCGTCTCCAGGGGGGCGGCCGCCCCCTGGCTGGGCCCAACAAGCCCAGGCAAAAGCCTGGGCTGCTCCTTTTGGGCTCCTGAGTTTGTTCCCGGCTGAAATTTGCTGCACTTCTATATGGGCTTTTTGTGTCCTTGTTCATTTTGCGCATTTCGGCGTGTTGGATTGCGCCTTTTTGGTCGTTATCCACCTGTATGCATGTATATGATTTGCAAAACATAACTTTGCACTACATGTGGAACTTGGTTAGCAATAAATGTATATATGAGTAAAATACATGCTTTTCTCCTTTTATGTGGACTATGTTGGCGGGATAAATATGTCGATAAGAACCGCCAACAAACTCCCCCAAGCTTACCCTTTGCTCGTCCCCGAGCAAAAGCTAAGGTTTTGGTTGTTGATCAGGAGTTGCTTCAATGTCGATTATTATTCACAAGTGCCAGGTCTATACCAAAGTGTCTACCATGGTTTGAAAAGTTTTTCATCATATGGCTCTGGTAGGATATATCATCATCGAGGAACTTTTGAATTTTAAGTTTTTAAATAAATTCTCCGGATGTCAAGTCTTTCTTAGAACAATGTCATAGCAATTCTCTGCTTATACCAGATCATGACTAGCAATAATCTTGGACTTGAGTAAGCATATGCATCCCACAAGTTTTAAGTTCTTAAGTGAGCCATCTACCAATAAACTCAAATCTTAGTAGAAACTAAGTTATAAACTAGGCACAGGTGAATTATAAGACAGAGCAACTATTCATCATTTCAACAAGGAAGAAGCACATATCTTACATCACATATAAGAGTGGAATTCATATTTTTGGTTTTTTTTAAAATCTAAAGATGAAGATTGCATTAAGTAAACATGCTAATGGAAAAATAAGGGTGCATGGAATTAAATATGCAATGCAACATACCTCGAAAGTGGGGGTCTTCCCCCAAGCTAGCTCTTGGCCGGTTTTTATTATTCTACAGCTTACCCTTTTAGGTCTGGTGAGCAAGACCTTTTCTCCCTTCATTTTGTGCTTGTTGATGGGCCTCCTTGTCCGAGAGAAGTGGACGAAGATGGCTGATCATTTGATTTGTATTTGGAGGTGTGGTAACCTTTTGAACTTCCTTCCATACTTTATTCGTTTGTGGAAAGGTATTTTCTATCGGAGCTTTTCCTTTGTTTTGCTTAAAAGCTTTATTTTTCTCATCATTCTTTTCTTTTGAAACTGCCTTTTTCTTTTGCTCCGGCTTCTTTTCTTTTGGAGCCGCCTTTTTCTTTGGCTCCGGCTTTTGTGAGGGTCTTTTTACATATTTAGAGATGCTATAGATGATTTGAGGCTGTATTTGTATCTCTCTAATATCCTTGTTCGGCCCATACTTGACACGGATCATTGAACATTGCTCTTGATGCCTTGGCCTGAACTCAAACTTTTCCTCTTTTCCGTTGATATTTAGGCTGATCTTCCCTGCCTTAACATCAATTTGTGCCCCGGCAGTGCTTAGAAATGGTCTCCCAAGGATTAATGGTGACTCCTTGGTAAGTTCCATTTCTAACACCACAAAATCCACACGAACAAATAATCCTCTGATCTGGACTGGAATGTCCTCAGCGATTCCTGCTGGATGTCTGACCGACGAGTCGGCCAGTTGGAGCGTCATCGTGGTTGGCTTTAATTGAGTGTAGTTGAGTTGGTCAAAGATGACCTTGGGCATCACACTTACGCTTGCCCCTAAATCACATAGCGCATGATCAAATCGCTGAGTTCCGATTGAGCATGTGATCGTGGGACACCCAGGATCCTTCTTCTTCTCTGGGAGACGGTTGAGTATAGCTGCGCTACACTCTTCCATCAGCTTTATTGTTTCTGCAGATGGTAGTGGCCGCTTGTTGTTGATGATATCCTTGATGTACTTGCCGTAGCAAGGCACATGCAAGACGTCCATTAAAGGAACGTTCACATGTATCTTCTCTATCATCTCGACAAAGCGCGTGAATTGTTCATCCACAGCTTGCTTTCTGTTTCTGGTGGGAAATGGCAGGTATGTGGTGTCCGTATACCCCAACGGGTCTTTTGGTGCCATTTCCTCAACCTCCGGTTCGGTTTCTTTTTGTGTTTTCTTATTCTTCTCTTGTTGCTCTTTGTTCTTCCCTGCATCATGGTTAGGGTTTTCTGGATCCCGAGTGGTCTTACCACCCCTCGTGGTCACCGCTTTCACATTTTCAGAATTATTCTTTTTATATTCAGCAGGAAGAGCAGCAGCTATTTGAGCTATTTGAGTTTCGATCATTTTATTGAAGCTCATTTGATTTTGTACAGAAGAAGATAAGTTTTCTATTTTTGTATTTATATTTTCGAAAATTTTATCATTGGACAGCAACTTTTTAGTCAAATTTTCATTAATTTTAGCCTGTCCAAGAACTAAGTCTCTTAAAGAAGGTTGATTCGAATTGGAGTTCGAATTACCTTGGAATGACGGCCATGACTGGTTATTCCAACCATTGTTTTGTTTGGTGCCTCCTTGTTGGCGGAACCCGTTGTTGATGTAGGCGGCGTCTTCACGGGTTTCGGGGCAGTCGGTCCCCGAATGGCCAACATCAACACAGACTTCACACATCATGTGTGAATCTATGGCTTTCACCGTATTTGTTTGGTTTTCTTGGTTTTTCTCGGCTAAGTGTTTTATAAGGAGGTCTATTTTTGCGGCAAGCATATCCGTCTCCTTCACGGTATGCATGCCTTTTTGTGTTTTGGCTGGTGTTTGTGTTTGGGTCTTCTCGTCACTCCAGCCTTGGTGTTCAACCATCTTTTCAATCAGGGCCTTAGCCCCGGCGGTGGTGAGCGATAAGAATGCTCCACCAGCGGCTGCATCTAGGTGCCCCTTCGACATGGGCGTGAGCCCGTTGTAGAAGTTTTGGAGCACCATCCAATTTTCCATGCCATGGTGGGGGCAGTTCAGGATATACTCCTGAAGCCTTTCCCACGCGTTAGGGATTGATTCAGTGGCATCTTGCTTGAAATTGGAAATTCTTCCCCGCAAAGCATTGGTTTTGCTTATGGGAAAGAATTTAGCGAGGAATGCAACTGAGCATTTCGCCCAAGTGTTGACAGCTTCTTTGTCCTGGTAGAACCACCTTTTCGCTTTCCCCGCAAGGGAGAAAGGGAAAAGACGGAGCCGAATGACATCTGGGGTGATGTCCTTGATGACGATAGTGTCGCACAGCTCCAGGAAGTGTTGCAGATGCGCATTCGCATCCTCGCTAGGCAAACCACAGAACGGGCTTGCCTGCACCATGGTGATCAGGCCTGTACGGAGTTCGAAGTTCTTTCCGGCCGTGTCCACAGCGGGGCCGGTAGCCACGTTGGTGACAGCGGGCACGGAGAACTCGCGGAGTGTCTTCTCAGCCATGACCTCAGTTGGGGTTGGTGCGGAACCGGCTGGTTGCTCTGTCGGTGGAGTAGCAGAAGACGAAACGGAACGAATCCGCTTAGCCCTTAGGAGTGCCTCGGGATTGTTAATGAAGTTTTCTGGCAGAGAGAAACCAGACATACACTATTCCTGTTTCATCCACAACAGGAGGAAAACAGGCAGAGTTAACCTGCATAACAATGACTCATTTTGCATATCAGATATTGGTTTATGTTTAGCTAGAACTTTTTACATTAGCCTTCCCCGGCAACGGCGCCAGAAATGCTTGTTGGCATTTCTTAACGTTATTACTAAGAATGGACCTTACGATCCATCCCCGGCAACAGCGCCAGAAATGCACGTTGACACTTACTAACGTCGTCACTAAGAATGGACTTTGCAATCCATCCATGGCAACGGCGCCGGATATTGGCATAGAAATGGACCCGAAGATCTATTCCCAGCAACGGCGCTAGAAGTGTTTGTACGATGTCTCTTAACAAGTTGCTTAGAATGGCGCGTTTCCAGCAACAGTGTTAAGCATGCATCTTTACGATACTTCGTAGGTTTGGAGTTTAGGTCCGCAAGCGCACGGAATAATCGTGTAGCATTTCACCCGGAGATATACCGAGTATCGTGATTTATTGGTTCGCTCAAGGAAGGCTTTGTATGTATCAAGTTCTAGGATAAATATAGTACCAAATACCATGATAGCAATAATGGACCAATTGTCATAACAGGTGATAAACAGTGATGATTTGAATAGTGGAGAAACACAATCTTGAGCATGGCAAAAGGGCAAAGAGTAAAAAGAGACTAAAAGAGTAAATGAATAAAAGAATAATTGAATAACCTAATAGAGCAGGCATGGTCTGGATACAGGTCATACACAGAACAAGTTAATCATGCAATCATATGACATAGAACTAATCTCATGCTTCAGATGGTTCGGGAGATTACGCGAGTACTGGTCTGCCAGCAACCTCTCGTAACAATGTAGACTCCTACACCCTAGCCGAACGTGGGGGAATGCCAAGGACGGACAGGGCTGTCACCACCTGCCGCCATCCCCACTACCGTGGACTAAGACCATGCAATTACCCGGCCTCTACATCCAAGCACCATGCTTGCATGCACAGAACCCACTCAGACTCCCCCGGGTCCCCGACCCTACGGATCGACAGGTAAGAAGCCTGAGCCTACTCAGAAGAGCATGATAAACCGCCACCCTTGACATAAGCTCATTTCTAATCATATAACAAGCATGAAGCAATTAGACTAATGTTCTATGTGAGAATAATACAATACACACTTAGCTCTAATTCATATAATACACTACTAACCCTAGGGTAGCAATATATTATAAGAACTATACACTAGAATGTATATTATACTAATTCCACAAGAACTATTCATAAGTTCATATACTAGCAACATGATATAGGACCTAAGATCTAAGTCATATACCAAAATACTAGAACAAGAACTATACTCTAGTTCATATGAAGAACTGTATCGAAAGAATGAAGACAGGGCTTTGGAGATCAGATCTATCTTATTCATACCCAATATCTCTCCAAGGAGCCAAGCCCTCCTTGATAGCTTTGCCTAGCTCTCTCTCTAGCACAAGAACAAGGAAAAACTAAGAAGTGGTAGTGCCCAAATGTGTAGCTCAAGAGGTGATTGTGTTCTACTTTGGCCTCCCCTCCCCCTCTCCTTATATAGGTGCTTTAGGTCGGATTAGGAGGGGGCTTGCTGCAAAATTCACCCGAAACCGCCTTAGGGGCATTGATTGCACCGCCTCTGCAAAGGCGGTGGCCACGTGGCGTCTCCAGGGGGCCCCTGGCTGGGCCCAACAAGCCCAGGCAAAAGCCTGGGATGCTCCTTTTGGGCTCCTGAGTTTGTTCCTGGCTGAAATTTGCTGCACTTCTATATGGGCTTTTTGTGTCCTTGTTCATTTTGTGCATTTCGGCGTGTTGGATTGCGCCTTTTTGGTTGTTATCCACCTGTATGCATGTTTATGATATGCAAAACATAACTTTGCACTACATGTGGAACTTGGTTAGCAATAAATGTATATATGAGTAAAATACATGCTTTTCTCCTTTTATGTGGACTATGTTGGCGGGATAAATATGTCGATAAGAACCGCCAAAAGATACATTCAGTTCGCACATAGTTCAAATACATCGGAGTTCGAAACAATATTACAAACCATAGTTTGAAACAGTAGCGAAAGCAACATAGTTTTGAAACACAAGTTCAGTTGGTTCATAATACCGTGCCATTAGCCCGATCAGTCTAGCAAAAGCATCAGGTAAGGATAGGAGTTGACCACGCCCATGGTCTAGTCATCACCCGTAACTGGGTACAGGTAGTTCCCACAGTAGCCAAAGAAGCACTGTCCATCTGCAACAACAAGGGATAAAACCCTGAGTACAAGAAGGTACTCAGCTAGACTTACTCGTCATAAACCAGAAATAATGAGACTCGAAGGATTCATGAGGGCTATATCGGGGGTTGGCTAACATAAAAATTTGCATGAAAGCTTTCTTATAAATAAACCCAAATTTTTAAGTGTCGGCAGTCACTTTTATAGATAACCCTGATTAACTAGATTTGCACCTGATCTAGAGCAATCACTTGGCTAATTAATCAAGCAATAGTGAATATTTCATCAATAGCCTTCAGATTCAACCTCATAACCATCTTTAGTTCCATAAGTTACTACGGTAACACATGCCCAGTCAAGTTACTCACAGTCTAGGAGCGATGGCGATTATAATCGATTCCTACCCAGCTGGGGATAAAATGTCGCACACTCTCCCGACATATCCGGCCATGGCAGTCGTAAGCTGCCACTCAGGAAATTCGAGAACACAACGCGCGGGACGGCCATGGGCCCTTCTACACCGGGGGTTATATCAATGCCAGGTCGCTCAAGCTATAACTGCCCACGGTCATGCCAGGTCAATCAGGCCCTGCCTGTCCACGGAACATGCCAAGTTGCTCAGAATAGTTGCCCACGGTACATCTGAGACCCTGGGTGTTAGGCGTCAACATCTCCATCACCGGCTTGAATAACCTTACTCGGCTTCACGGGAGGTACCCACACCTACTCCGTTAAGTGATTGACGCGTTCAAAATGACTGAGGAGTGCCTTCATCGGGTCCTAATCGACACAGACGGAAGACTACTAGCACACAGAACCCATGTCCTGCTGCTCCTACATCCCACCCGGTCTCAAATTAATTATCACATGGTTATCTCCATGATAGAACCAGGCTAGTCAAGATCAGTATCCACCTATATGCGGGAGACAGGAAATCACCCGACTGCTACCGATCTAAGCAGGCTAAGCATATTCGCACCTAGACCTAAACAGGGATATCAAGATATTAACTGTGGTGGACAAGGATAAGTAATTAATCCAACAACGGTATCATCCAATTCCCATAGACTTAATGCAACACACATCAGGTTTATTGTAATAAATTTGCAAACCATAGGGAGTTAGATGCTTCGGGGCTTGCCTCTCTCGAAGTCGGCAGGTCGATGATCTGGGCACTCAGGCAAGTCTTCGACGTCTACTCCTTCGGTCCTCTCGACCAGGATCTCCTCCGGACTTGGCTCCTCCTGCAGCTGCGGGTTCTGGGTCTCCTCTACCGATCCTGTACAATGCACAAATATGTATGAATAGGATGAATGCACATGGGATGCAGTTGCGATGCAACTTGGAGTAAGAATATTCAGGAGATAAACACATGTCATCTACTTCATTTTCTTTAACAAGGTAGTCAACATCATCTTGTTGACCACTAGTCACCATGCTACTACTTAACCATCCAGCAATTCATTTAACTCTTCTACACAGCCACTTAAGATGCTTTAACATAACAACCTTACTTAACTATTTAATCAAGCCTATAACAGCAACCCTTAGATAACAACTTTAGAAAAATCTACAAAAATTATTGTAAGATAATAACATGTAATTTAGCTCTCTGCATAAATTTCAAGCTATTTGGACAAAAGCCCTATTCTCTATGAGAAAGACAAACATTATGGTGAAAAGGTGCCTTGAACTACACACCACAGTAGAAAGTGTCAAACAACAGATTTCACATTTTTCTTTTGAACTTCTTGGCACAAGAGCAGTCTGTAAAAATTTCCAAGCTCATATCACTTATATTCTATTTACTAAAAATCATACAAGAAAACAGTATTTAAGCATTTTAAATGCTACTGCCAACATTTTTCACAGAACAAACCCATTTTATATTGTTCCCATATACTAATCATCAACACAAACCTAACAAAATCAGAATCACATTTTTCTGAACAATATACAATTTATCATGCATTTAACAAGATATCATCATAAACACAATTTAATTGTAACTGCATATAAAATTATCACAAACTGGGTATATCATATTTTCCTAGATAGATCTCATTAAGACAAACCTAACAAAATTTATTTCACCTCAATTGGATCAATGCAACTTGAGATATGAATTAAACAAGCTTTAAACCTATTTCTGAAAACATTAAACCAAAACAACAAAACCTAACTGCTAGCTGCACCCGACTTCACTGCACACAAGGGACTGACCAGTGGGCCACCGAGTCAAACCGGTACCACCTGCCATACACACAAAGCAGGGGAGGCCGTTGACCTCGTCGGAGCTCGCCGACGGTGACCTCTCCGGCGAAACCATCACCACCCTCGGACTCCTCTCACCTTCCCGCGTCGATTGGTGCTACTCACCGGCCCAGCATTGCAACAGACGGAGCACGCCGTCGAAAATGGTGGACACGGCGGCGCGGCTTCACTACGCAGGCCGACTCCGGCCACTCCGAGGCGAACCATCCCCCGATTTCTACTCCGGTGACATCCACAAACCTAACCCGAGGCTCGGAAGCTAGGGCTCCTACTCCGAACACCCAAGTCCGTGGCCATGCCATCCACGACGACCATGGCGAGCGGCGGACGGCGGCGTACCGTGGTCACCAAACCCTAATCGGCTAAACCAACACCCGCTATTCCTTCCACGGACCTCACTGACCCTCGAACACGAGCTAGAAAGGAAGGAGTCACACGGAGAGACAACCGACCATGGCGGCCCGAGCTCGGCGCTCATGGCGGCCATGGCGGGAGCTCATCCTGTGGCTTACCTAGAGCCTCTCACGGAGCGTTAACGGTGCCAAAAGGTGTGGGAGCTCATGGCGAAGCTGGTTGGTGACTGGGTTGGCATTGGTGCGGCTGGATGGCGGTGAATGCCCGGCGAGCGCTCGACATTCTCCCCCTTTCCACGCGAACACCGGCGAGAGTGAGGTGAAGGCAGGCAGAAGGGAGGGAGTGGTCTGGCTGCGCGATTGCGGGCCGGTGGGCTTTGTGCTCGCCACGCCGCGCACAGACACTGCCCGGCCGACCATCGGGTGCCACGAGGCGGACGATTCCTGGCGCGGTCGGCCTCGACGCCGCGCCATTTGAACTGAAACGGCCGATTCAATCGGCCATCAATCGACTAACACTCGGTTTTTGAGCACGATTAACTTCTAAACTACTCGATGAAACGCTAAACCACTTGTTCCATAGAGTAGAGATATGCATAGACTACAACTTTGCTTATATGATAATGCTCTGGTTCGGCCTGGGTTTTGCTCGAGAAAGCGCCAAACATCCCTAGACGAAACTATTTTGACAGGTATAGGACTTAGGAAATTTTCCAAGTCCAAACCTTCCCATTTCTGCCTTGTGGGCCTCAAAACACAATGTTAGCCTCATTTTCATGAGTGGACCAAAAAACAACTTTTGTTCTACTCTAAAATCTACACACTTTTGGTTTAGGGCACTTAGCCATACAAAGCTTTTATCGAGGAGGTCTTTGTTAGTCAAACATAAGGACTCCTAGGGCTCTATTAGGGCAACTAGGGGTAGAGACTTAATTAACCAAAATGATCCACACAAACATGGCTTCATTTTGACTTCACAACATGGCTACATCAGTAGACACTCACTACTCCCCAAAAACATGCCAAACAAACATCACACCATAGCATGATCAATAGCAACTATCACATGAAATGACACTTTACATGAAAGAGAGAAACATATGAGAATGCTTTATGCTCATGAGATGTCAAGTTATGCATTTAGGGTTGCTTAACACCAGAGGTGTTACAGTAATACTCTTTTGGCCAACATCTCCCTTCCTGAGTTCGAGCGTGTCTCTGAGCTTGAGACGGCAAGAGAGATCTGGGTGAAGCTTCAAAACTATCACGAGGGGACCGTACAGGTCGAGACCTACAAGCGAGAGTACGAGAACTTTGTTCTGTTGGAGGGAGAAACGATTGACGCCATGTTCACTCGTTTCTAAACGATTGTGAACAAGATGCGTGCCAATCGGGCCAACCTACCTTATGATGATCATGAGTGGGCACTCAAGCTTCTATATGCCCTGGATCGGAAGGTTTGGGAGGTGAAGGTGTCGACTATCATTGAGTCTCCTTCTTATTACACCCTCACCATGGACGAGCTTTGAAGGACCGAAAATGCTACCAAAGGCGACCAGAGGGGGGGGGGGTGAATGGAAGTCTTAAAATTTCTTTTGAAAATCAACCCCAAAACCAAAACCAATACACGTGATGTCCACAACCCAAGAGAACGGGTGGATGTTCCCTAGTAACACAGCGAGACACCACAAAAGCCTTCTCACTCAAGTTCACGCAAGTCAACTAGTGACAGGATGGACTTTGGGTAACCTTAACCTCCCCCGAGCAACGTGAGTGGGATTCAGGCTATTTTGCAAAGCGGGACGCCCGATTTCTATAGAGCACGGAAGCCAGGAATCCAACGCAAAAGCCGGTTAGTAGGGTGAGCATACGGTCCAACACTGGGGTGACTAAAATGGGAAGTGTACCAGTGTTGGGCCGGCTGCTCAAAAGAACGGTTAGTAGTAAAACCATTCCTAGCACGCCTACAGGGAAAGCAAACACCACGCTGAGGAAAGCGTGGTCCGCTAAGAGAGGAGCGTCCATCGCAATACTGAAAACGCGGTGGAGGGTAACTCTCAATAACAAAGCCACCGTCATGGGGTCCATAGCCAACAAAGCCGCCGGGCACGTCCTCCTTGCGGACTAGGACCTTGAGGCATTGGACCTCTATTCCTACAACTCTCCTTTGAACATTCGGCACATGTACGTCATGGAAAGGATGCTACATGTCCGTGTTGTTCATCTCCTTTGCACGGCGCTCCTCTCTGTTGCGCCGAAAGCAAAACTCCCTCAAGTGTTCATCTCTCCCACAGTGCTCACAATGCTACCTCACCGCTCTCATAGGGGGTTGTTGGTACTCATGATACTGGGTGTGGATCAATTTATTCTTTTGTGGCATGACCTCCTCTTGGATTGGTGGCATAGTGTCCATCTTGTTCCTGAGGTGGTTTGGTTTTGGAGCCCATGTCTGTTTCTTGGGTGGAGCTCTTGGAGGTTCCACAAACACTCCATCCTTGGTGTTAGGCTTGAGAGGCTCTTTGGGTAGAATCTTGGTTAACTTGGGAGTAGTGGTGGAGTTGGGCTTCTCACTCGGATTAAGACCACTCGATTCTCCAATCTTACCAAAATATGTAGCACACTCAATACCCTGAGCAAAATCAACACCAGGACCTCCAGCAACACGTTTGAATTGGGCAATTGAAGGACCGAGAATGCACTAGCAAGGCGACCAGAGGGGGGGGGGGTGAATGGGAGCTCAAAGTTTCTCCTCATAAACTTTGGCCAATTGTCCCAAAATCAACCCCAAGAAGCTACAGCCGAAACCGTGATGCCCACGACACTTGGAAGAGGGTGGATGATCCCTAGGATCACAGCGAGGCACCCCAAAGCGATAGCAAACCAAATGGCAAAAGCACAAAAGCAAGTTCGTCCCTCAAAGACCAACTCCCGAACGTAGATAGACGGCTACGTCGAGAAATCCCTAAATACCTATGCTAACAAGTAGCAGAGATACCTAGAGAGGTTCCTTGGTCAACTCTAGGGCCAAACGAGAAGTCCGGAAACCAAGCGAAGAAGCCGGGAGAGCAAACGCACTAAAATGCAACCTTTAGGCAATTCCCGGACTGTCCGGACCTGGGGTCCCGGACTGTCCGCTGCCGGACTGTCCGCGAGCGAGTGGCGGACTGTCCGCCGGCAAAACTCGCCAAACAGCAAAGCTGCTGAAGTCCCCTGGACTGATTCCAGACTGTCCGCGACTCACAACTGCGGACTGTCCGCCGATCACGAATAAGCAAATCGGCCGAAGAACATAGCCACTGGTTCGGCTGCACCCCGACGCCCGGACTGTCCGCCGGTCACGTGGCGGACTGTCCGCGGCTGTCCAGTGAGGGCGATTTTGATCGCCCTTCACCCAAATCACTCCCAAATCGATTCAAACCAAAATCCCTTGATCCCAAACTTGGAGAGGATGATCACGAGGTAGTTAGGAGACTATCCCCAAGAAATCATTCGCTCAAATCAACTCAAACAACGGGAAATCGAAGGGGAAGGTGTATGAACCGAAAAAGCACCACGAAAACGAAATCAACCTGATCTACTTGTTCATGAGGAGTTAGATGAATTCCTTTGGTGGAAATGATCTCCTTTCAAAAACGAACAAGTTGATTCAAATGGATTTCGCAAAGACGCAGTAGGGAGAGAGATCGAGTGACGAGAAAATCGCGGAGAAACGAAGAACGCGAAGAACACGAACAAAACGCGAATCAACACATCGATCTGCAACCGTGTGGCTATCACACGCTACAACAGTGAGGTTACGGCCTCACTTCCTCAAAATCTCCAGTACACAGAGGTATGGTTCTCTGCGGATCTCAGCTAGCTACAGCAGGGGATTGGGAGAGCAGGAAACCCTAAGTGCAAAGAGCAAATGACTGAGATAGATGGGGAGGTGGGTGTCTCCCCCTACTTATCCTAATTCTAACTATTCCTAATTCCCACTCTACCCCTAACTACTTACAGAGCGAACCAGCTAAACCCTACGGTTATTCTGGACCAACTCGTGGTAGGTGGTGATCCGACGGCCACGCCGGCACAACTCGTAGCGTTGCCTCGATGCAACCTCCCGATTGCCGCCACATGCCGCCACATGCCGCCACCGCTCTGCGTCCTTTTCCTGGACGTCGCACCCCCGGTTTTGTGGCCCAAACTGGGAATCCAGCCTTCACAGTCAACCCACGGTTTTGAGGCCCAAACCAGGAAACCAGCCCACCAGCGCCTGAGTTTTGTGGCCCAAACTCAGCAAACCCGCAGCACCCAGGTTTTGAGGCCCAAACCTGGAAACCGTCCTCAGCCCGAGTTTTGTGGCCAAACTCGGAAACCATCAGCGCCCAGGTTTTGAGGCCCAAACCTGGAAACCGTCCACCCGATGGTTTTTCTCTGGCTCTACCACCAAACTGAAGCTGTAGAAGGGATGCACCGCCCGTGCACCCCGTCCACCGACACGTGTCCCCAAGTCCACGACTCAGGCAACACATGACCGCAAGTCTTCGCTCGTCGCTGTCCCAGGCTGTCAGCCACCACAGCTGATCCTCGGGCCACCGGTCCCTCAGTCCAAGCCTCACGTCCGCCCTTCACCACTCTTGGTCCCTCGGCACGACACATCTCTACTTGACCTTCACCTTGCCTCTGATCACTGTATCCGTGCTCGACACCTGCACAACACAAGCCAAAGAATATGCGCATCATCCCAGTTGACAATCACTCATCATTCAGAGACTCGGCATACACCCATGTATCCGCAATCTCCCCCTTGATGAGTGCATTGTCAACTACCAACACAAATCATAAGGAAATAGAAGAAGGAAGAAAGAAGGAGAGAGAACTCGACCAAATGACCCAAAAGCATAGCAAAGCCGAAGAAGGTCAAGTGGAAAGAGCAAGACAACTTGGTCCCCAAAGACATGGGCAACGGCTCGACACAACCAAGCAAAGCAAAGCTAGCCGTCAAGAAGAGGCAAAACGGGCTCAACACCGCTAGCAAGTAAAAGCGAAGCAAAAATGCTAGTTCCTCAAGATAGAGGCACAGAGGCTTAACACAACTAGCAAGAAAGCTCGACACCAATTGAAAATCTGAGAGCCGAATGCTAGTCCCTCAAGAAAGAGGCAAAGGCTCAACACAACTAGCAAAAACGCTCCGAACCAATTGGAAATTTCAACAACTCATCATAAGCAAGCTCCCCCTTGCATGGTGCACAACTGATTCCTCTCCCCTTTGAACATGGGAGGTATGATTTGTCCAAATTCTCCCCCTTAGTTGAAAATGCACCATCAAGCAAAAGGAACCAAAAGCAATTTTCTCCCCCTTATAAAATGCACCGTCAAAAATGCCAAACAAGAGAAGTTCTCCCTCTTCCAAAATGCATATCAGTCAAAATGCAAGTTAGCAGCTTCAGGAATATAGTCAAGAGAATGCGAACATGCTCTACACAGTATAACTCCAATGACGCAACTGAAACACACATGCTAGCAAAGGCTAAAACTGATCATCAAATACGAAATATGAACATGAGAGCACAATGAGCAGTTTTTTAGCCAAAAAGGTATTCACCATCAAAATAGCATACAACATGTATAGACAGGAAATCAGACAAGTGCTAAACATGTATACAAGGTGAACTACCCCTAGCAAAGTTCAATCATCATGCTATAGAATGGAACATAGACTTGTGTATTCAAAAAAAACTATAGGAGTTGCAGCGGTGAAATTACACAAGTTCAGAATTTAGCATGTGATTGCGAGAGGTTGAAAGCTTGTCATTGCCTAACTTTTCAACTGTGCGAAGCCTATGCAGAAGCAATCAGAAGCTTAAAGCAACAGTTTCGGTCATACACTACACAGCTCAAGTTTAACTCAAGGTACAATGAGAAACAGTCTCGAAACTGTGATGTGTTGACAAGCAATCCCATCTCGATCTTTTCAATTCACTTAAAACTTGGTTCAGATTTTATTGACAGAATATGAACAGACCAAGCAAGTGACAGACTCAGAACTAGAGACATAGCAACCTAGCATATATGAAAAGCACGAATGAATTCAACACATCCTACACATGCTAGTTGCATATCTTAATGGTGAACATTTTCAAGTTTTATGTTTGTTAAGCAGATTCACCATTCAAAAATAGCTCAGCTCACAACATGTATTAGTGATCAGAAGGAGCATAAGCTACAAGCATCAACATAAAGCATCGGAGCATACACTACACAGAGCATAATTACATTCTAACGATTATATCCATGAAGCTCAGAATGTAAAAGCGTATGTAAAAAGAAATGTAGAAAAGATGCAAGAAGATACCAATTGAAGAAACAAAGATAAACGAAAAGTCAGTTTATGATACAAAGAACCAAAATGTTTCCCCCATCTAAAAGGGGAAACACACACCAAGCTCACCCCTCAACCGAATAAAGGTTGATTCGTCCAATGGCTTGGTGAAAATATCAGCCAACTGATGATGAGTATCGACATGGCGAAGGTCGATATCACCCTTCTCATAGTGGTCTCGCAAAAAATGAAAGCGCACATCAATGTGTTTGGTCTTCGAGTGAAGCACGAGGTTCTTAGCAACGCTAATCGCACTCGTGCTGTCACAAAGCAAAGGAACACAAGAAAAGCTCAGACAAAAATCACGCAAAGTGGCCATCATCCAAAGCAACTGGGAACAGCAGCTGGCAGCAGCAACATACTCAGCCTCCATGGTAGACTGGGCGACACTAGACTACTTGCGAGAAGACCACGATACAAGAGAAGAACCAATAAATTGGCAAGTCCCAGAAGTGGACTTGCGCTCAATGCGACAACCAGCAAAATCAGCATCGGAATAACCACAAAGGGAGAGGGTGGAGGAAGCTGAATACCAAATCCCGAACTCAGGTGTGAAACGAAGGTACCTGAAAATGTGCTTGACCGCCTGACGGTGAGAGGTGCGCGGCGACGCCTGAAAGCGCGCACATAGACACACCGCGAACTGGATGTCCGGGCGTGTCGCCGTCAGGTAGAGCAGCGACCCGATCATGCTTCGGTACTCCTTCTGGCTCACAGCTTCTCCAGCCTTGTCCGCATCCAGGGCCATCGTGGTCGACATGGGTATTGGAAGAGGCTTGGCCTCACCCATATCGAACCTCTTCAGCAAGTCCTTGGTATACTTGCCCTGGTGCACAAACGTCCCTTCTCGGGTTTGCTTAATTTGCAATCCGAGAAAGAAAGTCAGCTCACCCATCATACTCATCTCGAACTCACTGCTCATAGTATCTGCAAACTTGGCAACCAAAGCGTGAAAAGAACCACCAAAAATGATATCATCCACGTAAATCTGGACCAAGAGAGTGTCTTTGCCTTGCTTGAGGAGAAAGAGCGTTTTATCCACACATCCCATTTTAAAACCCTTAGCAAGCAAAAAGGTTTTCAACCTATCATACCAGGCCCTAGGGGCTTGTTTCAAACCATATAAAGCTTTGTGGAGTTTGAAAACATGGTTTGGAAACTTGGGATTTCCAAAACCGGGGGGCTGTTCAACGTAAACCTCTTCTTCTATGTAGTCGTTTAAGAAGGCACTCTTGACATCCATTTGAAAATTTTTGAAACCTTTGGATGTTGCAAAAGCCAAGAGTATCCTAATAGCCTCCAAACGAGCTACGGGAGCAAAAGTCTCCTCATAGTCTATCCCCTCCTTCTGACTATAGCCTTTCGCTACAAGCCTGGCCTTGTTTCTAACAACGTGGCCATCCTCTCCTTGCTTGTTTTTGAAAACCCATTTTGTCCCAATAGGCTTACAGTCTGGAGGAGGTGGAACTAGAACCCAAACCCAATTTCGCTCAAAATTCTCTAACTCCTCATGCATGGCATTGACCCAATCCGGATCCGTCAAAGCGTGTCCAACATCCCGGGGTTCAAAATCAGCAACAAAAGCAGAATGAGCAAAGTGAGAGATTTGAGACCTGGACCGAGTGACACGTTCGTCAATGTTGCCGATCATCTGCTGAGGGGGGTGTTGGCGCTGGATGTGTCGTGGTGCCTCCCGTGTAGAAGTGATCTACCCCTCGACAGTAGCTGGTGCCTCCCCAGGTACAAAAGGTACCGCTCGGGGTGGCGGATCCCATGGCCCCCTGGAAGAAGAAGTGTCGGGGCCGTGAGTCGTCGTAGAAGCCGCTCCTTGCGGCAGAGCAGGTGGAGGGGGTGCTGGATCATCCATACCTTCAACACCCTCGTCCTTGTCATCAAAAAGAGGCTCACCAACCTCATGATCACCTGCACGCTCAAAATGAGAAGAAGGACAAACCATGGTCTCGTCGAAGGTGACATCGGATGTCTCCATGACTCGGTTTGTGTCAAGGTTAAGTACACGATAAGCTCGAGTGTGAGTGCCATAACCCAAAAACACACCGTCAGAAGAACGAGACTCAAATTTGTCCAGGTTGCCCTTTTTGAGTATAAAACAATGGCAACCAAAAACTCGAAAATAACTCACCTTGGGCAGTTTTCCAAAACGCAACTCATAAGAAGTCTTTTTCAAGAAGGCTCGGAGAAAAATGCGATTTGAAATATAGCATGCAGTGCTCATAGCTTCGGCCCAATATCGCCTAGGGGTCCTATGCTCATCGAGCATCGTCCTGGCCATCTCTACAAGGGTCCGATTCTTCCTCTCTACAACACCATTCTGTGGCGGTGTGTAGGGGGAAGAAAACTGATGCTCTAAACCCAAAGAGTTACAAAACTTCTCAAAATCCGAATTCTTGAATTCGGAACCATTATCACTCCTAATAGCTCGCATCGAGTTCAAAGGGAACTCATTTTGAAGACGTAAAATCAGATTGCGAGCAAAGGAGAAAGTCTCGGTCTTCTCAGCTAAAAAGAAGACCCACGAATATCTCGAAAAATCGTCAACAACAACAAGCACATACCACTTCCCCCCAACCGAGCTCACCCGAGCCGGACCAACAAGGTCCATGTGCAAAAGTTCTCCAGGGCGCTTAGTCATGACCTGAGTCACTGGATGGTGGGGAGCGGCATCCATCTTCCCATGTCTACAAGAATGGCAAACAAGATCCTTCTCCATGGACAACTTGGGCAATCCTCGGATTAGGCCAAGTGAACTAAGTCTTGCAAGCAAGTCGAAGCTCAGGTGACCAAGTCTCCTATGCCACTTCCAAAGATCAGAGGAGGAAGGTCCAGCCAAAAGACAACGAGAAATGCCAAACGATTCCGAGAAATCCGCACGAAAGACTTTACCAAAGGGCGAAATCACACAAACAAGATTGCCCTGAGGATCCAAAATACGACTGAGATTCGGCTTAAAACGAATCTCATAGTCGTCATCAAAGAGTTGCGAAACAGAAAGATGGTTAAAATGCAAGTTAGAAACAAGAGCAACATCACGCAACACAAAGTGCTCATTAACTCGCACCGACCCACGAGACAACACTTTACCTTTGCTATTGTCACCGAAGGTGATAAACTCCTTTTCGGCAACTGAACTAAGACTGGAGAACCACTTGGCGTTTCCGGTCTTGTGCCTCGAACACCCGGAATCCACCAACCAAACGTTCTCCAATCGTTTTACCTACATCAATAAAAAGACATAGGGTGAGCATACGGTCCAACACTGGGGTTAGTGAAATAAGGGGAATACCAGTGTTGGGCCAACTTCTCAAAAGAACGGTTAGCAGAAAAACCATTCCTAGCATGCCTACGGGGAAAGCGATCACCACGCTGAGGAAAACGTGGTCCGCTGGGGAAGGAGCGCTCACCGCGATACTCAAAACGCGGTGGAGGAAAGCGCTCAACTACAAAGCCACCGCCACGGGGTCCGTAGCCTACAACTGCAAGCTCCCGCCGGGCATGTCCTCTCCGCTGCCAAGGCCTGAGAACTTGAGGTTCTGGACCTCTGGGCCTAGCAACACGCCTTTGAACATTCGGGATATGTACATCATGGAAAGGATGGTACATGTCCGGATTGTTCATCTCCCTCACACGGCGTGCCTCTCTCTTACGCCGAAAGCAAAACTCACTCAAGTGTCCATCTCGCCCACAATGCTCACAATGGTACCTCACCGCTCTCAAAGGGGGTTGTTGGTACTCACGGTAGTGGGTGTGGATCACTTTGCCCTTCTGTGGCATAAGCTCCTCCTGGATGGGTGGCATGGTGTCCAGCTTGTTCTTGAGGTGGTTTGGTTTGGGAGCCCATGATTGTTTCTTGGGTGGAGCTCTCGGAGGCTCAACAAAGACCCCATCCTTGGTGTTAGGCTTGAGAGGCTCTTTGGGTGGAATCTTGGTAAGCTTGGGAGTAGTGGTGGAGTTGGGCTTCTCACATGGGTTAAGACCACTCGACTCTCCAATCTTGCCGAAAGATGAAACATCAACACCCGGAGCAAAACCAACACCGGGACCTCTAGCAGCTCGCTTGAATTGGGAGATCATCAACCCGAGCTGTGGCTCACCGCTAGACACCCATGACAAGATGGTCCAAAGGTATGTGTTTTCCTCCTCGGTTTGCATCTTGTCATGCTTCACATTAGCGATCTCCATCTCCAAACCCTCACAAAGAACACACCTAGCCACACATGTGCTACCTGAGTTGGCCTCTTCAAGAGACACAATCTTGGCATTCTTCTCTGTCAACTCAGATTGCAAGACAGGACAAGTCTTGAACGCACCCAACAGCATGGGTCTAGCCCGGAGCTCATCCACCTCTCCTACCAACACAACATACTTACCTCTCAAAGTGAGAAGGTCAGTCATGTGCTTGGTGCACATCTCACACTCCTCCTCCTCAGTGACAACAACGGTGGACATGACAGACTCAAGTTCCTTCACCGTATCCTCCCACTTCTGCCTAAACTCCTTGCGCTCTCTAGCGGCACGCCTAAGCAACTTGTCTTGACTAAGGAGAGCGGCAGTAAGTTTCTCGTCCTCAGCAGAATGTTCGTCGGGGGTCAGAGATACCTGGGAGGTGTCGTCGTCGTCGTTGTTGTTTCGAGGAGTCTCCTCCAGCTCGCCGTCGACCTCCATGCCGAGGGCCATGGTGCAGAAGCCATCGTCCTCGGCGAAGATGCAGAGGCCGTTGAGCTTGTCCTCGATCCTCTTCTTCTTCTCGGACTCGTCGTCGCTTGAAGAAGCGGAGTCGTCGTCCGAGTCATTGACGTCGCTGAGCGTGGCGAAGAAAACACGCTGCTCAGCCTGGGCCTTCTCCAAGTACTTGGTCTTGATGTACTCCTTGTTGAAGCCGCCCTTCTGAAGGACCGAGAAAGCACTAGCAAGGCGACCAGAGGGGGGGTGAATGGGAGCTCAAAAATTTCTCTCGAAACTTTGGCCAAATGTCCCAAAATCAATGTAACACCCTAAAAATAAAACCTTGCAAATTAGTAATTAATTCTGAGTTTTTACATATTTTCTGTGCATGAAACATAGGTCAACTAATAAGAATTTGGGAAATATAAAATAAACCTAAAACCTAGAAACATGTTTGTTGCATACATGCTGGTGCATAGTGTTTTGGTTGGGTGTAGGGGTAGATTGTTTGACTTGATTTCAAATCCAATTTGAAATTGGGCAAGTTTTGTGAAAACAGAAAATAGAAAAGTTTTCTTTTCTCCCTCTTTGTTTTCCCTCCTTTCAGCCCAACCACCGGAACCGGCCCGCTCTCTCTCCCTCACCCTCTCCCCCGCTCAAACCGTCCATGGGCCGCCTGCTCTCGCGCTGGCCCGCTAGCTCTTTCCCACTCCCGCTCGCACACCGGCCCGCTTGGCGGCCCGCTCCGCGTCCTGCCGTTGCGCTCGCTCGCGCCAGCCCGCAGCAAACCGCGCGCGCTCGCCCCTCACTCACTGCCCTGCGGGACCTGCTGGTCAGCCCGGGTTCGTCTCCCTCCTCGCTGCCTCGCCCGAGCCGTGATTCCCTCCCCCATTCATCCGCTTCTTCACTGCCCTCTTCACGCCGGCCTTGATGGCAATCAAGGCGGGTCTTCAAGCCGGTTGCAACGGCCGCCACCCCCTCCGCTCACCCTGGCACCCTATAAAACCCCGACCTGAGCCCCTCGCTCCCTCCCTTTCACTCCCAGCCACACCGCACAATCCCCACTCCAAATTCGCCAACGTCACAGATGCACGACCGTTGTTTTGCTGTCCCGGAGTACCGCTGCACTTCGCCGCGACCGTTGGTGCCTTTTCCTTTCGTTTGTGGCTTGGATTGAAGCCGAATTGGCGCTCACCGACCCTTTTTCCCCTTTGCAGTCGCCATCACTGTCGCGCGAGCTCGGGAAGCCACTGGAGCCGCCACGGTCGTCATCTTCGAGTTCGTGGTATGGCCCTACGTCCTCCCGTGCCCCCAATATTGAGTTTCAAACACTCTAGGGTGTCTTCTGTCGAGCACCGAGCACGCGGCTATGGCGCCACCGCGGGGCCGTCCCTCGGGCGTGATCCACCGCCTCCGTTCTGTGCACAGTCAAGTTCGCAATCACGCGTAGAGCCTCCCGGTGTAGTTGGTTAGGCCAAACAAGGTCGGGGGCACCGTACCGGCGAACTCCGGTGAGTTTGAGCCGCCGTCGGCCATGGCGCCGCCGTCGTGGGCACTGTGCTTGCGGCGGGGTTTTTCCCCTTTCACCAGGGCCGTCGATCACAAGATGCACGGCCGAGATTAGATACCCCTTCGGGACTGAGTAACCGGTCCACCGTGGACCCGTGGACGCGGAGCACCGCGGCCCAGTCAGCGGGACCACCGCTGGCGTGGCACACCGCGCCATCCAGTGCACAACACGTGGCCGCCGCGTCAGCAACGACGCGGTCAGCGCCGACAGCTCTGAGCACTTTTGCACTTAAGCCCCTCTATTTTAGCGAAATCAACCCGCAATCCATATCAGTTCAGATTCATTTCTTTTCAGTCCTATTTTTACTCGTTTTGGCCCCTGGCTTTTTCAAATATAGGACCCGCAGTCCAGAGCCCGTCGGATTTTCGAATTAGATTTATTTAAATCCAATTTCAGTTTTGGTTTATTTACAGTAATGCCATTGCACCTTGTTTTACTCATATCTTTCACGTTTTAGCTCCGATTTGAGTGATTCTTTCGCTTATGTGTTCGTAGTAAAGCGTAGATTAGTTTTATAAACTTTTTACTCTCTTTTTTTTTACTATTTGGTGTACTGTTCTAATTAAAACCTCTTTTGTTTGCATGTAATGGTTTGGTATGATGTATGATTGGTGATTTCGCATCGCGTTTAGAGGGCGAGCAGTGCGAGGTTGCTGAGGAACAAGTTGAGGACCAGCAGGATCAGGGAAATAGCTTTGAGGAAGGCAAGTGTAACAAAGGCTCCTTGTACCTAAGAACTAAGATTAACTTGTTCATATGCATGTGTCCAAATTGAATAACCATAGGAGTAATCCCTAGCTATTTTGTACCACAAACCCTTGTCACCTATGTTTGGGAATGCATTATTGGATAGTTGCCACCGCGCATAACCAAAACAAATGTTTAATCTTGACTAATGATTATATGTAATATTGTAAAATGAATCTTTTTAGAAACATGGTTTAGGAAGCTCAAGCGCTGGTTTGTTCTTGGGTTTTCATGTGAAGCGGCAACCCAGGAGGACACGTGCAACCCCAAGTGTCATATGGCTCTGACCTTAGTCATATAACTTGTACGTCTCTAGCTTGTTAGTGGTTACCGAAAGGCGCAAGAGGGGAGTGCCTCGTGGTGTATAGCTGTTCCTCTGTCCTGGTGTGTGCTATGCGGCGTTCATGTGTGCCTCACGAAGGGGGACACCTATAACACACTTGCCACTGAATCCTTAGCGGCTACTAACTTATTAGGGTGTCTTGTGAAGGGTTACGTAGTGAAACCCTATCGCACTTCCTTGGTAGAGGCGATGTGGGCCTTGCAAACCCCGACATATGGGAATCACATTTTGGGGGTAAAGTTGTACAATATCTGCAGATATCTAAAACCTGTTATAACAGCCGTGCTCACGGACACGAGCGGCCTGGATCCTTCACACTTCTGGCACTGGTTATGGATGGATGGGTTTAATTTGATTAATTATTATTTCAACTTGGGTTGGTTTATCACTAAAGTAGTGTTACGGGTATAATAAAACTTGACCAACTAAAATTGCTAACCGCAGTTAAACCCGGTCAAGCCGTTTGAGCCTCATAGATCCCTTTGTTATTCTTGCTAAGCATGGTGTGCTTACACTTGTTGTAATTTTATAAAAATCCCGGATGGGTACCAGATGATGGATTTGAGGAGTTTCCAGACGATGTTCAGGACTACTAGTTGATCACCCCCCAGTTGGAGTCCCCGTGGTGGCTCGTTCGCTTTACGTTTCCGCTATGTTATGTCGTTGAGCAAAGACTTGTAATAAATGTGATGACTATGCGATGTAATAAGTACTTTACTTTGATACTTAATACAATTTGAGATTATACGTGTGTTTGGACGTCCTGGGAGCACGTATATGAGTACTTGGTTTTGATCTCCAAAACCGGGTGTGACAAATTGGTATCAAAGCGAAACTGACTGTAGGTCGATCAACCAGTAGAAACGGGCGTACCTTAGTTGTCAACTCTTTATTTTATTACATATTATTTTGTTATAAAATCATGCTTATATTCTGTTCTTTATCTATTGCAATTATTTTTGTCTAATCCTCAACTATTTCAAACTCTTGTAGATGGCCCGCACCAAGTGCACACCTCGCAAGAGCGTCATCAGGCTTCCGAAGAGGACCAGGTTCTATGCAGGGAAGCGTGTTCTGGGGCATCTGGTGGAGATGCTTAGGAACCAGGAGGAGGAACCCGAAGAGGTTGTTCCACTAGTTGAGGAGAATCTGGATGATGTCATGGAAGAAGAACCAGAAGAGGTGGAACCAGTTGAAGATGAAGAAGTGGAACCAGTCAATGAGGAAGAATCCATGGAGGAGGAACAACAAGAAGATCAGGTTGCTGCAGGTGATCCTGATGATGGAGATGGCTCAGATGACTCTGATGGAGATGATGGTGATGGAGGCGACGGTGACGATGGTGATGGTCCTAATGGAGGGGGCGGTGGAGATGACTTCTACGCTGCTCTCCGTGCCGATGGATGGACCGTGCACCTCTACTATTATCTTCATGGAGATACCTACTACCATCATCGACTGTTAGATCTTGTGCGCCGTTACCACCCCAGGGGCACCGTGCAGTACAGGTCTGAGCATTGCACCCATCGTAACTATGTTGGGTTCTGTAGCGCAGAGGTGATGATCCGCGAGGGAAGCCGGGTGTGCTACATTCACAAGGCAGTCACAGCCAGGCTCAACAGGGCTGCAGCCATTGCAGATGCAGCTCGACAGGCTCTGTTGGTCAACCGCGACCGACGCTTCCATCATCTGAGGTGGGAGCAGGACCGTTATCTTCCCCGCTGGCGGAGTGGTCAGTCCGTCTGCAACATTGCTGCACCCATAGGAGAGGAGAATGCCAGGCTTCGCCCTGTTCTGGAGTACTTGGCCCATACCAACACTGACTTGGACCAAGCTCTGGATGAGATGCATGCTCTAAGGAGGTCATATCTGCACCTTTGCCAGGAGAATGCCATCATGAAGTGTCTGCTTGGAGGTCCACCAATGGCCGATCCAAGAGCACCAGCAGTGTGTCCTCCCAGATACAGAGGCGCCCCACGAAACCCCGACACCACCACCTACCTCGATTTCTAGGAAGTCCTACCTTTACTAGAATAAAAAGCGCTAGAGCGAGAGTGTTTACTTTTCAGTTGTAATGGTTGAACAATTGTCTTTGGTTGCTTCACTTTTTGTAATTTGTGATAATGCATGATTTGGATCTTTGGATGATTGAGATGAATTGTGGAGCATGTCCACAATCATCTAAATGAAGTTAATAAAAATCCTTGTTAGATGAGTTTCTCTACCTTGCTGTCCAAAATCCTGTTATCCTGAAGCAGTCTGTCTTAATCTGTTCATATCACACTCTATGAATATTCAAAATTCGTGAAAATTTTATGGTAAAGAGTAGACTTCAGTATCTTTCAACTCCAACTGGAAGCACTGTAATATCTGTTATGGTTTGTGAGATATACCTGTTACAAGTTGGTGATGACATGCTGTCAGGAAACGAAAATAGTACAGTTTCTGGTCTGCTTTTGACTATTTTAACGCCAGAATCTGGGATTGTGTTCTGAATGAAAGTTGTAGATAATTTTTTTGGCTTTCCAGAAAGGTCTGATTTACATTCAGAGGTTAAACAGAAAGCGAGATATGGTCATTTTACTGCACTGCTGTCTGCAGCACCAATCAGCAGACTTATCAGTTAACTGTCAACTTTTATATGTCATATACCCGTTGTTTTTCTTATGTTATATTCATACAAAATATGTGATCCTCCCAAACTTTTATATGTCCTAAATGTGAGAAGCTCATAAACCTTAAACATGTGACAGATGGTGAACACAAGGAGGAACGCTGGCAATGAGAACTTGCCGCCACCACCGCCACCGCCAGTGGGCATTGAACAACTGTTATAACAGCCGTGCTCACGGACACGAGCGGCCTGGATCCTTCACACTTGTGGCACTGGTTATGGATGGATGGGTTTAATTTCATTAATTATTATTTCAACTTGGGTTGGTTTATCACTAAAGTAGTGTTACGGGTATAATAAAACTTGACCAACTAAAATTGCTAACCGCAGTTAAACCTGGTCAAGCCTTTTGAGCCTCATAGATCCCTTTGTTATTGTAACACCTCTGGTGTTTAACTGTAATTAACTTGACATATCATCATAATCATCTTTAAGTATCTTGATCATGATTTCATGTGTATGCATTTTGCTAGTGTATCATTTTATGTGAATTCCCTCTATTGCAAAAACCCTATTTAGCCCACTTCTCTCTACTAGGGCAAAATGGTAATTTCACCTCTGTGCCTAGCTTTGTGTAATTCTTGTTCCTTTGGTGTCTTGAAGTGTTGTTGTGTTGGCCAAAGTTCAAAAATCAGAATTTGATTTCAAATCTCTTTGCAAAACCCTGATTTCCAAACCCTGGATTTTATCCCTCTTTTTGTAATTTAAAAATTATTCAAAATTTGGGGTTGGTCCAAAAAGCAAAGTTGTAGATCTGTCAAAGAGAAACAACTTTGGTATTTACAAATTTTCAAGTTGCAGTACAAAGTTTTGAGTTATTTCAAATTCAATCAAACTCCAGTTTTTGTCCCCTTTTCAGTTTTCAAAATGGGTTCAAAAACTAATGAGTTTCTGGAAAAGTGTATAATAGCAAAGTTGTAGGTTTTGATAAAAGGAACAACTTTCATGTTTACAGATTTTCAAATTTCAGTTTGAAATCCAGAGTAATTTTGATTTGAATCAAGTTGAAAAAGTGTCCCCTTTACTGTTTTCAAATATTGTTCAAAAACTATTTGGAATTTGAAAATGTTCATATTGACAAAGTTGTAGATCTCGTTTTTCTGAACAACTTTGGTGTTTTAAGTTTTTGTCGCACAGTTCAAATTTGGGAGAAATTTGAAAAATACAGAGATCAGCCAAAGTCAAACCCTACACCCTACCCTGTTCATCTTCTCCGGTAGGGGGGGGGGGGCCGGCCATGGCCGCCTCGCCGGCGCCGCGTGCGCCGCGCGCCTGGCTGCTCCCCACGCGCCTCCACCCTGCCGCCGCTGTCCCCTTGTCCCCTCCGCGCCCGCACGCGAGCGCTGACCCGCGCTCCCGTCCCCTACAGTGCTCTGCGCGTCGCCGCCGCGTGGCCGATCGCCGGCGAGCTCACGCCCAGGCCCCGGCTGCACGCCATCATCTCCGCCAGCTCGCAATCGATTGCGCGTGCCTCGGCCGAACTCGTCCACACCTCTCCGAGCTCTCTACCGGCCGCTAGCCGCGGCTATATAAGCCGCCGGAGCCCCGAGCTCACTCACCCACCTCCGCCACCGTGGCCAGTCCACTACAGAGCTTCCGCCGCTCAACCAACTAGCTCAACAGCTCCGCCTTGATCCCGTGCAGCTTCCCCACTCCTCAATTTGGTCTCTACCGTCCCTGTTTGCCCGGCGTAACTCGCCGTTCCCATCTCCGGCGAGAAGCCCGTCGAGGTCGGGATTGTGAAATACTCCCTCTCCGGCTTTGATCATCTCCCTCCGACCCCCGCATCATCTTCCTTACTCCTTTGCGCCTCTGACTGACCCCTTGCGGTCACTTGTGTCGCGCAGGATCATCGGGACGACGATCGCCGCCGTGAGCTTTCCGCCGGCCACCGTCGACCACCTCCCTCCGTTCATCCCCTTCCCTCGCCGAGCCGCTTAATCGACTCACGGTGAGCTCCTGAAGCCTCCCATCTCCTCGGTTTCGCCTGAGACGCCTCGTCGCGGCCGGCGTAGCAGCGCCGCCGTCGTCGGTGGTCGCCGGCGAACGGAGGAGAAGAACAGTGCCGTTTTCCTTTTTTTCTCATACATGTGAATAGTGTTCAGATTTCATATTTTTGTGTGATTTTCTGTATTGATCCATAAATTCTGAAAATTTTGTGGTAGACTCTTTATGCTCTGAAGTATTTTATAAAAATATAAAACTTGACTTTCCTGCAAAAATTTGAAAATGAAAAATTCCCCTTTTAATTGAAAAATGAAGGCTTTGGTATTTTTAGAGAGTGTTCTGTAGCTCCAAAAATCTTGAGATTAATTTTGCAAGCTAGTTGTGTCATGATGAGTCTCTGGTAAAATTTTGAAGTCATTTGGAGCAAGTTGATTTTTGAGCTTTATTTTAATTAAGGAATAGTGCCTTTTGTTAATTAAATGGCTAGATTTAATTAAGCACCTTAATGACCTCCAAAAATTATGAAATTTGTTTTGCCATATACTTGTACCCTAATGAACTTGTGTGATTAATTTGGTAATTTTTGGAGCACCTTCATAAAATGACCTTTTTAAATAATTAAGAAAAATAGAAAAGGTGATTAGGGTTAGCGTTGAATGCCCTGTGATGTGACTTTTGGGATTGCTTGATGTTCATAGACCCCTACCCTTTGGCCTATGATGTTTGTGATGCTATGTTTGGTTGATGCTTAGGATAGTTATGATAAAGTCTAGTTTAATCAATTTTGCTTAAGGAAGAAATGGTTACCTTTT
Organism: Coix lacryma-jobi var. lacryma-jobi; assembly: GCA_009763385.1. Taxonomy (NCBI): domain Eukaryota; kingdom Viridiplantae; phylum Streptophyta; class Magnoliopsida; order Poales; family Poaceae; genus Coix; species Coix lacryma-jobi. The sequence goes on along the minus strand of CM019826.1, from coordinate 104,920,667 downwards.
ATGCTCAACCTAGATTTCGGTTATGCCTTGCCTAAGAGTAATCTTGAATCTGTGGTATGGTCTTGCACCTTAAGTCCATATCATCATTCTCATGAGCATTCATCATTGCATCCGTATAGTTGACGAAGAAGGCCCTGAAGTCGAGGTAGCCACCGAAGGATCTGTCCCCGAGGCAACCCCGAGCTCCGACACCTATACCTACCCCGACTCTGCTCTTTTTGCCGTCCAAGGCAAGCCCCGGTGCATTTAACCCTACCTTGCTTTTATAAATGTTTTCCTTAAATGTTTTGAGTTAAATTGTTGCATTAGGTTGATAGGAGTTGAGTGAAATCCTATCTGATGCATTATCTACCTTGACCAATGATACACCCGATACCTGCTTTTCAAAAACTATTTGCAAAGTGCTTAGTAATGCTATATGATAGAATTGCAATAAAAATGCCAATTTCAAAAGTGTGATCACTTTAAGAACCTTTATGGGAATTTCTGGTTTACTCCCACTATTGGCTAAGTATCTGATCCGTACCTAGTCAATGGGAAGGAGAGGTTGTCCTTGCGTACGGTGCCGTCATGTTGTAGTCCGGGACTCAACAGTTGACACCGACCGGGACAGGGTTGAAAAACTGACAGGACCTGTACTCTCGGGTTAGAGTCCCGAGGTGCTTGTCGCTGGCTGGAAAATTTAGGGACCACCTGTATGGGGGCCTGCTGACTAAGACTTGCAACTATTCACATACTACGGAAAGCTTCGGCTCCGAGGAATCCTTTATTGGACCGACAACCGCGCACTGGGAGTGGAGAGATGGCGGAAGTAGCATGTACCCACGTGGGTTAGAGTCCCGGATTGGAGTGGTGTACTCACTACTAGAGAACAGGCCTTTGGACGATCCACCAACCGAGCTTTAGTCTCGGAAAAAATTTGCGTCCGGGACTAAAGACTTTTAGTCCCGGTTGGTATTACCAACCGGGGCTAAAGGTGAATCTTTAGCCCCGGTTGGTATTATCAACCGGAACTAAAGGTCCTGGACCTTTAGTCCCGGTTGGTAATACCAACCGGGGCTAAAGGGTCACCCTTTAGCCCCGGTTGGTGTTACCAACCGGGGCTAAAGGTCCTTTTAGCCCCGGTTGGTGTTACCAACCGGGGCTAAAAGTCCTTCCCGAGTGGATTCAAAAGGAAAACGTCTAGAACTACATCACGTGGGTTGCGTAGCTCAGTTGGTAGACGTGCCTGAGGCGAGATGTGCTGAGTTCGAATCTCACACAACACACATTTATTTTTTCCTCTCTGGACCTTTAGCCCCGGTTGAAAGCACCCGGGACTAAAGGCCGGGACCTTTAGTCCCGGATTCTTAGCCCCGGTTGACATACCCGGGGCTAAAGGCCCATTTCAACCGGGGCTAAAGGCCCTTTCTCTACTAGTGACTGTACTTCCGGGTGGCGTAGGACCGGGCCCAATCTTGGAGGAATCGTGGTAGTCGAGTTGGCATATGCAAGCTTGGGTGCTACATATGCAGTGTGGATAGGGACCCTCAGCTGAGTATTATTTATCCGGATTAACGCTGCTCCTCGGTTATGGAGACTTAGTCACTGACTGTCAACAGGGAGTGGTTCTCAACTAGGTCTGTTTTTGAAAAGTAAAATGAATCAAGGATTATGTTGGAACAAGGAATACCGAATCTTTCAAAATAAAAATAATGTTTACCAAAAATGCTTTTCTGCAAAAAACTTGAACTTGCTTAAGCCTTACCTTGACTACCCTAAGCCTGCATTCCTGAGTCTTCTCCCTTTTTCTTTAGTCGGGTAAGTCTTGTTGAGTACCTTTGTACTCAGGGTTCTTTTACCCATGTTGCAGGTATGGCAGATTCCTCAGTATGCCTTGGACCCTGCTGTGTGACTGTTGTTCAGGAAGAGGCCGATGAGGCCGATGAGTGATTACTCACCCTCGGGCTGGGTGATGTATCTTTATACCTTAGTTGTTGTCATCTGCTACCCTGCCAACTCTATTTGAACTATGGTCTGTAATAACTTCACTTTAAGTTTACGTTGAACACTGGTTTGTAAAACTATTGTTATCTAAGTCTTCCGCTATTTACTCCGATGTTATTTGTCAAAATGTTCAAGAGGTTGTAACTGAATTGTGAGATGATCCTGCGGACATCGGGCACTGATGTAGCCCAGTGGCGAACCCGGTCTTAATCTCTTGGCTGTACGGATCGACTGTCAGTGGTTGATAGTGATCAGTGGGCCATGGGGTTAGAGCTGTTACGTCACAGAGTGGTATCGGAGCATCTCACTACGACGTTGCAATCTTTTTGCGAAAACTTCAAAAGGTCTTTGAGTCCAAAAACTAAACTTGACTATTGTGAGTCCAAATTGCTTCTCTCATCTCATCTAATCTTTGGCAACTTGTAGCAAGACAACTTGTATAAGCCCTATGTACTTTACCTTAGTAGTTGCATTGCCTTGTTCCGTAGGAACGATTCATGCATCATGTCATAATAACTTAAGATAATAACTTCCTCTCTAAGTCTGTTGGGTTAGTATGCCTTTACCTTTTCTTGCTAGCCTTATGCTTCTCTTCTATCTATCTGATCCAGACATGGCCCGTATCAAGTTCACCGCTCGCAAGTCGACTGGACCGCATGGTGTGCCGCGTCACCAGCTGGCGCCACGCACCGGAGAAGAGACTGGAGAACCCTCCAATGGACGTCGTTTTCCCCGTCAGACCCGCAAGCAGCTGAAGGAGGAGATCAAGAATCTCAAGGCTGAGATGGAGAACATGGAGCATGACTTCTACCTTTCCCGCCTGGAGTTCTACGAGGCACGAGCCGCTCTTGAGGAAGCTAACCAGAATGTGGTTCGCGCTATCCAGCAGCGTGATGCAACATGGATCCGAGAGGATGTCACCAGAGCCCAGCTCCATGGACTGCAGCAGTACACTGCCCAGATTGAGCAGTACAATGATATGCTTCATGAGGAGGTACATCAACTGTACGACCAACTTCACCCCGTGATTCCACCTGTTGCTGAGGATCCAGAAGATGGAGTCGTGGAGGAACCTGAAGTAGAACATGAGCCAGTCCAGAATGAAGAAGTGGAACCTGCTGAAGATGTTCACGTTGAGGACGAGGATGAGGAGGAAGAGCCTGAGCTCATCATCGAAGATGAAGACGACGATGAAGAGATGATCATCATCGATGACGACTAGATTCCTTGTGTCTGTACCATCTGCTCACCTAAAGCCTTAGTCTAGGTTTGGGACGTTAGTTGGTCTTCTGTCTAGTCGAGTCTGTATCGTGTCTTGTACCTTTCCTTTGTCAGTTAGTGGTTATCTATCGAACTTCTGTATCAGTTAACTACCCTTGCATCAATGAATCTTATCAGTCAGTTTCGTTCAAAATCAATCTTTGGATGCTAAGTTCCCAAATTCTTAACAGATGCCTGTGAACACCCGCACTGGAGCCGGAAGTTCCGGAGGTGCCAACCTTCCAAACCCTCCACCAGTTCCTGCTACCCTGGCAGATGCCATTGCAGCCTTGGCCGCCGCTGCCAACCTGATGGCTCAGAACCAAGGACAGCAGAATGTTGGTCACCGTGGCCGTCACAACCAAGAGACCACCTATGTGGAGTTCACTGAAACCCGTCCACCGGTTTTCACCAGAGCCGATGAACCCCTCGAAGCTGATGATTGGCTCCGCACCATGGAGCAGAAGTTTGGTCTCATCCGATGCACTGAAATCCAGAAGCCCCGGTTCGCTTCTCAGCAGCTCCGTGGTCCCGCAAGTGCTTGGTATGCCAACCTGTTGGCTGCCCAGCCTGAAGGTCACCAGCTGACCTGGGAAGAGTTCCGCACCGCTTTCCGTGCACACCACATCCCGTCAGGTCTGATGAAGATGAAGCTTGATCAGTTCCTAGCCCTGCAACAGAAAGATTCCACCGTTATGCAGTACGTTGGACAGTTCAACCACCTGAGCCAGTATGCCTCCGACTATGTCAACACGGATGAGAAGAAGAGAGATTGTTTTCTCAGGGGTCTGCACCCTAAGATTCGCAGAGGTCTATCCAACAACCTCAATGGATCTTATCATGATGTCGTTGATCGTGCTGTCGCTTTCGAGGAGAGTAACCGCCAGTACCAAGAGGAGAAGAAGAAGAAGAAGGCTGGGTCTAGCAGCTTCTCCAGCAACCATAAGCGCCCAAGAATCATCTATCACCCCAGCCACCACCAAAACCGTGCCCCATACCCTCATCAGCAAGTGGTCGTTCGTACCGCGGCCACCACTCATAATGCCAACCAGCAAAGTGCCACTCAGCCGAACGCCCCAGGTGTTCGTGTCACCACCCCTCAAACAGCTTACAACCATCCATGCTACAACTGTGGCCAAGTTGGTCACTGGTCTCGCGATTGCCCAAAACCAAAGAAGAATGCCCAGCATGCACAGAAAGGCCCTGGAGGATCACAGCAGCAGCACCGTGCACCGCAGCAGCACGTCCAGAAGGGCAAGTTTGTCAAGAAGCACGGGCAAGTCTACTTCACCACCGTCAGTAACATCCCAGAAGGAGAGCCCGTCATGCTCGGTAGGTTCCCTGTTGCCAATCATCCTGCAGTCGTCTTGTTTGATTCTGGTGCATCGCATTCCTTCATCAGTCGCACTTTTGTCATCAAGCATGAGTTACCCATGGGGGAGTTAACAGAAAGTTTTTGCATACTTTCGCCTGGAGGGCGGATAAATACTAAGGAAGTGGTCCGCAGTATACCAGTAATGTTGGGGGAACATGTCTTTCCTACCACCATGATAGTACTGCGCAATCAAGAGATAGATGTCATCTTAGGCATGAATTGGATGTGTCAGTATAAAGCCATGATAGACATCTTGAATAGAGTTGTGAGAGTGGATATTCCTAACAGCAGCTCCAAACTCCTTCTCCAACTTCCTATGCCTCAAAAACCAGCAACCACCCAGTTGAATACCGCCTGTGTTCCGGAAATCAGGGATATTCCCGTGGTCTGTGAGTTCCCTGATGTCTTTCCAGAAGATCTACCCGGTCTGCCTCCCGACCGTGATGTTGAGTTTGCCATAGAGCTAAAGCCCGGGACTGCTCCTATATCCCGTAGAGCTTATCGAATGCCTCCCAGAGAGTTGGCAGAGCTGAAGATCCAATTGCAAGAGCTCTTGGACAAGGGTCTCATTCGCCCAAGTTCATCTCCTTGGGGCTGTCCTGCTATCTTTGTGAAGAAGAAGGACAAAAGTCTTCGTCTGTGCGTTGACTATCGCCCGCTCAACGAGGTCACCATCAAAAATAAATATCCCTTGCCTCGCATTGACCTTCTTTTTGATCAGTTGTCTGGAGCCAGAGTGTTCTCCAAAATTGATCTCAGATCTGGCTATCACCAAATAAAAATCCGTCCAGAAGACATTCCTAAAACAGCTTTCACCACCAGATACGGCCTATATGAGTACTTGGTCATGTCCTTCGGCTTGACCAATGCCCCCGCTCATTTCATGTATCTCATGAACTCTGTGTTCATGCCAGAGCTCGATAAATTTGTAGTCGTGTTCATTGACGACATCCTTGTCTATTCAAGAACTCCTGAAGATCACGCCAAGCATCTTCGAATCGTTCTCTCTCGTCTCAGGGATCACCAGCTGTATGCCAAGTTCAGCAAATGTGAATTCTGGCTAGATCGAATTCAATTCCTTGGTCATGTCCTGTCCGCGGAAGGTGTGTCAGTTGACCCTGAAAAAGTGGCAGATATCTTGGATTGGAGGCCACCTACCACTGTCCGCGAAGTTCGCAGCTTCATGGGAATGGCTGGATACTATCGTCGTTTCATCCCAGATTTCTCCAGAGTCGCCAAGCCTATCACAGGGTTGTTGAAGAATTCCGTGGATTTCGTTTGGTCACCAGCCTGTGAGCAAGCCTTTCAAGCCCTGAAGAAACTGCTAACTACATCACCAGTCCTAGCTCAACCTGATATCGAGAAACCCTTCGATGTATACTGTGATGCATCTGGTACTGGTTTGGGCTGTGTTTTGATGCAAGAAGGACGAGTAATTGCTTATGCCTCACGGCAGCTTAAGCGACATGAGGAAAATTACCCAACCCATGATCTTGAGCTAGCAGCAGTCGTGCATGCCTTGAAGATTTGGCGTCACTATCTGTTGGGCAGCACCTGCAATATGTACACGGATCACAAGAGCCTAAAGTATATCTTCACTCAAGAAGAATTGAATATGAGGCAGAGAAGATGGCTTGAGTTGATTAAAGATTATGATCTCGAAGTACATTACCATCCTGGTAAGGCAAATGTAGTTGCCGATGCCCTCAGTCGCAAGTCACACTGCAACTGTCTGACGACGAAGCCCTACGATCTTTCCTTGTGCCATGAACTTGAAGGGATGGGTATCGAAATGATCCCGCAAGGAAGCTTGAACAATGTCAGCATAGAAACAACCATCAAGGATCAAGTCATTGCTGCTCAGAAGGATAACCCTGGAATCAAGCACATCATCGAAAAGATCCAGACCGGAAAGGCTGATTGTTTCAGGATCGATGACGTAGGAGTTGTTTGGTTCAAGAACCGTCTAGTAGTTCCCAAGGTGCCTGAATTGAGACAGTTAATCCTTGATGAAGCACACTTGACCAGATTCTCTATTCACCCCGGCAGTAACAAGATGTACCAAGACTTAAAGCAGAGATTCTGGTGGACTAAAATGAAGATTGAGATCGCCCGGTATGTCGCTCAGTGTGATACCTGCCAAAGAGTCAAGGCAGTACACATGAAGCCTGGAGGAGAATTGCAACCTTTGTCAGTACCCGCTTGGAAATGGGACGACATTAGTATGGATTTTGTCAATGGACTACCCAAGACACAAAAGGTTTTGATTCCATTTGGGTAATCGTGGACCGACTCACCAAACAAGCTCACTTTCTGCCAGTGAAGACCAGTTACACCGTCCCCACGTATGCCACTTTGTACAAAAACAACATAGTGAAGCTTCATGGCATACCCAAGACCATTGTCTCTGACCGTGGTACCCAGTTTGTCGCTAAGTTTTGGAAAGCGTTCCATACCTCACTTGGAACCAAGCTCTTACATAGCACAGCTTATCATCCGCAAACTGATGGACAAACTGAGCGAGTCAACCAAGTGCTGGAGGACATGTTGAGAGCCTGTGTTCTTACCTTCGCAGATACTTGGGATGACTGTTTGCCTTTGGCAGAGTTCTCTTATAATAACAGTTACCAAGAGAGCATCAAAATGGCACCCTTTGAAGCACTGTACGGCCGTCGTTGTCGTACACCCCTCAGTTGGTCTGAGCCCGGAGAAAGAGAATTCTTTGGAGTTGACCTGGTCAAAGATATGGAAGAGAAAGTCAAGCAGATACAAGAGAATATGAAGATTGCCCAATCTCGACAGAAGAGCTACGCTGACAAGAGACGTCGACCTCTGAAGTTTCAAGTTGGAGATTATGTATATCTCAAGGTCTCACCGACCAAAGGAGTCACTCGTTTTGGAGTCAAAGGAAAGTTAGCACCCCGCTACATTGGTCCGTTTGAGATTTTGGAATGTTGTGGCAAGGTAGCTTACAAGCTGAAGTTGCCCGATCATCTCTCCGCTGTCCACAATGTTTTCCATGTCTCCCAACTCAAGAAGTGTCTCCGAGTACCAGAACATGTCGTGGAAGTTGAAGGTGTCGAGCTAGAGCCTGATCTATCCTACTCGGAATATCCAGTTCGCGTGTTGGATCACAAAGATCGTGTTACCCGAAGAACCACCACGAGATGGTACAAAATCCAGTGGAACCAGCACTCCGAAGAAGAAGCCACCTGGGAATCTGAAGACTTCTTAGCAAAGAACTACCCCGACTTTCTCGAATCCCTGTCAATGTAAAGTTTGCCTTTATCCCTCTTTGTCCTTTTTTAAGACGTGGAATCTCGGGGCGAGATTTCGTTTAAGGGGGGAAGGCTGTAACACCTCTGGTGTTTAACTGTAATTAACTTGACATATCATCATAATCATCTTTAAGTATCTTGATCATGATTTCATGTGTATGCATTTTGCTAGTGTATCATTTTATGTGAATTCCCTCTATTGCAAAAACCCTATTTAGCCCACTTCTCTCTACTAGGGCAAAATGGTAATTTCACCTCTGTGCCTAGCTTTGTGTAATTCTTGTTCCTTTGGTGTCTTGAAGTGTTGTTGTGTTGGCCAAAGTTCAAAAATCAGAATTTGATTTCAAATCTCTTTGCAAAACCCTGATTTCCAAACCCTGGATTTTATCCCTCTTTTTGTAATTTAAAAATTATTCAAAATTTGGGGTTGGTCCAAAAAGCAAAGTTGTAGATCTGTCAAAGAGAAACAACTTTGGTATTTACAAATTTTCAAGTTGCAGTACAAAGTTTTGAGTTATTTCAAATTCAATCAAACTCCAGTTTTTGTCCCCTTTTCAGTTTTCAAAATGAGTTCAAAAACTAATGAGTTTCTGGAAAAGTGTATAATAGCAAAGTTGTAGGTTTTGATAAAAGGAACAACTTTCATGTTTACAGATTTTCAAATTTCAGTTTGAAATCCAGAGTAATTTTGATTTGAATCAAGTTGAAAAAGTGTCCCCTTTACTGTTTTCAAATATTGTTCAAAAACTATTTGGAATTTGAAAATGTTCATATTGACAAAGTTGTAGATCTCGTTTTTCTGAACAACTTTGGTGTTTTAAGTTTTTGTCGCACAGTTCAAATTTTGGGAGAAATTTGAAAAATACAGAGATCAGCCAAAGTCAAACCCTACACCCTACCCTGTTCATCTTCTCCGGTAGGGGGGGGGGGGGGCGGCCATGGCCGCCTCGCCGGCGCCGCGTGCGCCGCGCGCCTGGCTGCTCCCCACGCGCCTCCACCCTGCCGCCGCTGTCCCCTTGTCCCCTCCGCGCCCGCACGCGAGCGCTGACCCGCGCTCCCGTCCCCTACAGTGCTCTGCGCGTCGCCGCCGCGTGGCCGATCGCCGGCGAGCTCACGCCCAGGCCCCGGCTGCACGCCATCATCTCCGCCAGCTCGCAATCGATTGCGCGTGCCTCGGCCGAACTCGTCCACACCTCTCCGAGCTCTCTACCGGCCGCTAGCCGCGGCTATATAAGCCGCCGGAGCCCCGAGCTCACTCACCCACCTCCGCCACCGTGGCCAGTCCACTACAGAGCTTCCGCCGCTCAACCAACTAGCTCAACAGCTCCGCCTTGATCCCGTGCAGCTTCCCCACTCCTCAATTTGGTCTCTACCGTCCCTGTTTGCCCGGCGTAACTCGCCGTTCCCATCTCCGGCGAGAAGCCCGTCGAGGTCGGGATTGTGAAATACTCCCTCTCCGGCTTTGATCATCTCCCTCCGACCCCCGCATCATCTTCCTTACTCCTTTGCGCCTCTGACTCACCCCTTGCGGTCACTTGTGTCGCGCAGGATCATCGGGACGACGATCGCCGCCGTGAGCTTTCCGCCGGCCACCGTCGACCACCTCCCTCCGTTCATCCCCTTCCCTCGCCGAGCCGCTTAATCGACTCACGGTGAGCTCCTGAAGCCTCCCATCTCCTCGGTTTCGCCTGAGACGCCTCGTCGCGGCCGGCGTAGCAGCGCCGCCAGTCGTCGGTGGTCGCCGGCGAACGGAGGAGAAGAACAGTGCCGTTTTCCTTTTTTTCTCATACATGTGAATAGTGTTCAGATTTCATATTTTTGTGTGATTTTCTGTATTGATCCATAAATTCTGAAAATTTTGTGGTAGACTCTTTATGCTCTGAAGTATTTTATAAAAATATAAAACTTGACTTTCCTGCAAAAATTTGAAAATGAAAAATTCCCCTTTTAATTGAAAAATGAAGGCTTTGGTATTTTTAGAGAGTGTTCTGTAGCTCCAAAAATCTTGAGATTAATTTTGCAAGCTAGTTGTGTCATGATGAGTCTCTGGTAAAATTTTGAAGTCATTTGGAGCAAGTTGATTTTTGAGCTTTATTTTAATTAAGGAATAGTGCCTTTTGTTAATTAAATGGCTAGATTTAATTAAGCACCTTAATGACCTCCAAAAATTATGAAATTTGTTTTGCCATATACTTGTACCCTAATGAACTTGTGTGATTAATTTGGTAATTTTTGGAGCACCTTCATAAAATGACCTTTTTAAATAATTAAGAAAAATAGAAAAGGTGATTAGGGTTAGCGTTGAATGCCCTGTGATGTGACTTTTGGGATTGCTTGATGTTCATAGACCCCTACCCTTTGGCCTATGATGTTTGTGATGCTATGTTTGGTTGATGCTTAGGATAGTTATGATAAAGTCTAGTTTAATCAATTTTGCTTAAGGAAGAAATGGTTACCTTTTATGCTCAACCTAGATTTCGGTTATGCCTTGCCTAAGAGTAATCTTGAATCTGTGGTATGGTCTTGCACCTTAAGTCCATATCATCATTCTCATGAGCATTCATCATTGCATCCGTATAGTTGACGAAGAAGGCCCTGAAGTCGAGGTAGCCACCGAAGGATCTGTCCCCGAGGCAACCCCGAGCTCCGACACCTATACCTACCCCGACTCTGCTCTTTTTGCCGTCCAAGGCAAGCCCCGGTGCATTTAACCCTACCTTGCTTTTATAAATGTTTTCCTTAAATGTTTTGAGTTAAATTGTTGCATTAGGTTGATAGGAGTTGAGTGAAATCCTATCTGATGCATTATCTACCTTGACCAATGATACACCCGATACCTGCTTTTCAAAAACTATTTGCAAAGTGCTTAGTAATGCTATATGATAGAATTGCAATAAAAATGCCAATTTCAAAAGTGTGATCACTTTAAGAACCTTTATGGGAATTTCTGGTTTACTCCCACTATTGGCTAAGTATCTGATCCGTACCTAGTCAATGGGAAGGAGAGGTTGTCCTTGCGTACGGTGCCGTCATGTTGTAGTCCGGGACTCAACAGTTGACACCGACCGGGACAGGGTTGAAAAACTGACAGGACCTGTACTCTCGGGTTAGAGTCCCGAGGTGCTTGTCGCTGGCTGGAAAATTTAGGGACCACCTGTATGGGGGCCTGCTGACTAAGACTTGCAACTATTCACATACTACGGAAAGCTTCGGCTCCGAGGAATCCTTTATTGGACCGACAACCGCGCACTGGGAGTGGAGAGATGGCGGAAGTAGCATGTACCCACGTGGGTTAGAGTCCCGGATTGGAGTGGTGTACTGTACTTCCGGGTGGCGTAGGACCGGGCCCAATCTTGGAGGAATCGTGGTAGTCGAGTTGGCATATGCAAGCTTGGGTGCTACATATGCAGTGTGGATAGGGACCCTCAGCTGAGTATTATTTATCCGGATTAACGCTGCTCCTCGGTTATGGAGACTTAGTCACTGACTGTCAACAGGGAGTGGTTCTCAACTAGGTCTGTTTTTGAAAAGTAAAATGAATCAAGGATTATGTTGGAACAAGGAATACCGAATCTTTCAAAATAAAAATAAGGTTTACCAAAAATGCTTTTCTGCAAAAAACTTGAACTTGCTTAAGCCTTACCTTGACTACCCTAAGCCTGCATTCCTGAGTCTTCTCCCTTTTTCTTTAGTCGGGTAAGTCTTGTTGAGTACCTTTGTACTCAGGGTTCTTTTACCCATGTTGCAGGTATGGCAGATTCCTCAGTATGCCTTGGACCCTGCTGTGTGACTGTTGTTCAGGAAGAGGCCGATGAGGCCGATGAGTGATTACTCACCCTCGGGCTGGGTGATGTATCTTTATACCTTAGTTGTTGTCATCTGCTACCCTGCCAACTCTATTTGAACTATGGTCTGTAATAACTTCACTTTAAGTTTACGTTGAACACTGGTTTGTAAAACTATTGTTATCTAAGTCTTCCGCTATTTACTCCGATGTTATTTGTCAAAATGTTCAAGAGGTTGTAACTGAATTGTGAGATGATCCTGCGGACATCGGGCACTGATGTAGCCCAGTGGCGAACCCGGTCTTAATCTCTTGGCTGTACGGATCGACTGTCAGTGGTTGATAGTGATCAGTGGGCCATGGGGTTAGAGCTGTTACGTCACAGTTATTCTTGCTAAGCATGGTGCGCTTACACTTGTTGTAATTTTATAAAAATCCCGGATAGGTACGAGATGATGGATTTGAGGAGTTTCCAGAAGATGTTCAGGACTACTAGTTGATCACCCCCCAGTTGGAGTCCCCGTGGTGGCTCGTTCGCTTTACGTTTCCGCTATGTTATGCCGTTGAGCAAAGACTTGTAATAAATGTGATGACTATGCGATGTAATAAGTACTTTACTTTGATACTTAATACAATTTGAGATTATACGTGTGTTTGGACGTCCTGGGGGCACGTATATGAGTACTTGGTTTTGATCTCCAAAACCAGGTGTGACAATCAACCACGAGAAACTGTGACCGAAACCGTGATGCCCACGACCCTTGGAAGAGGGTGGATGATCCCTAGGATCACAGCGAGGCACCACAAGAAGATAGCAAACCAAATGCCAAAAGCTCCGGCTCGAACACAACCCCAAAAACCAAGTCCCAAACGTATATTGTCGGCTACATCGAGAAACTCCTAAATACCTATGCTAACAAGTAGCAAAGATACCTAGAGAGGTTCCTTGGTCAACTCTAGGGCCAAACGAGAAGTCCGGAGACCAAGCGTACAAGCCGGAAGAGCAAATGCACTAAACCGGAAGACACAGCAGGTTCCCGGACTGTCCGGCCCTGGGGTCTCAGACTGTCTGCCCCTACCGCGGATTGTCCGCGCTCTGGTGGCGGACTGTCCGCCGGTCAAGTGAGCAAGAACGCACTGCTGCTGAAAACCCACTGCTCGGTCCCGGACTGTCCGCACTTTAGCACGGCGGACTGTCCGCCGGTGACCTGAGCCAAAAACAGCAGAGACTGGCCGCGGCTGGACTGGACCAGCCCCGACGCGCGGACTGTCCGCGCCCTGAGTGGCGGACTGTCCGCGGTCAGTCAGGGAGGGCGATTTTGTTCGCCCTTCACCCAAATCAATCCCAAATCGAATCAACTCACAATCCCACGTTCCCAAACTTGGAGAGGATGATCACGGAGTAGTTACGAGACTATCCCCAAGAAATCATCCGCTCAAATCAACTCAAACACCGGGAAATCGAAAGGAGAGGAGTATGAACGAAAAAGCGCTACAAAAATGAAATCAACCCTATCTACTTATTCGTAAGGAGATAGATAAATTCCTTCGGTGGAAATGATCTCCTTTCAAAAACGAACAAGTTGATTCAAACGGATTTCGCAAAGACGCATGGGAGAGCGAGATCGAGTGATGGGAAAATCGCGGAGAAACGAAGAACGCGAAGAACACGAATCAAAACGCGAATCAACACATTGATCTGCAACCGTGTGGCTACCACACGCTACAACAGTGAGGATACGGCCTCACTTCCTCAAAATCTCCAGTACACAGAGGTATGGTTCTCTGTGGATCTCAGCTAGCTACAGCAGGGGATTGGGGGAGCAGGAAACCCTAGAAGCAAAGAGCAAATGACTGAGATGAGAAGGGAGGAGGGTGTCTCCCTCTACTTATCCTAATTTCTAATTCCTACTCTACCCCTCTCTAATTACAGAGCGAACCAGCTAAACCCTAAGGTTATTCTGGACCAACTCGGTGGTAGGTGTATCCGACGGCCACGCCCGCACAACTCGTAGCGTTGCCTCGACGCAACCTCCCGATTGCCGCCACGTGCCGCCCTCGCTCTGCACCCCCGGTTTTGTGGCCCAAACCGGGAAACCAGCCTTTTCCAGCCAACCCCCAGTTTTGAGGCCCAAACCGGGAAACCAGCCCACGAGCATCTGAGTTTTGAGGCCCAAACTCAGCAAACCCGCAGCGCCCAGGTTTTGAGGCCCAAACCTAGAAACCGTCCTCAGCCCGAGTTTTGTGGCCAAACTCGGAAACCATCCGCACCCAGGTTTTGGGGCCCAAACCTGGAAACCGTCCACCCCGATGGTTTTTCTCTGGCTCTACCACCAAACCGACGTCGTAGATGGGATGCACCTCCCGTGCACCCCGTCCACCGAAACGTGTCCCCAAGTCCACGACTCAGGCAACACATGACCGCAAGTCTTCGCTTGTAGCTGCCACAGGCTGCCAGCCACCACAGCTGATCCTCGGGCCTCTGGTCCCTCAGTCCAAGCCTCACGTCCGCCCTTCGCCACTCTCGGTCCATCGGCACGGCACGTCTCTACTTGACCTTCACCTCGCCTTTGATCACTGCATCAGTGCTCGACACCTGCACAACACAAGCCAAAGAACATACGCATCATTCCAGTTGACAATCACTCATCACTCGGAGACCCGGCATACACCCATGTATCCGCAATCTCCCCCTTGATGAGTGCATTGTCAACTACCAACATAAATCATAATAGAAAGAGAAGAAGGAAGAAGGAGAAGAGAAAACTCGACCAAATGACCCAAAAGCATTGCAAAGCCGAAGAAGGTCAAGTGGAATGAGCGAAAGAACTTGGTCCCCAAAGACATGGGCAACGGCTCGACGCAACCAAGCAAAGCAAAGCTAGCCCTCAAGAAGAGGTAGAACAGGCTCAACACCGCTAGCAAATCCCAATCGAAAATATCGAAGCAAAATGCTAGTCCCTCAAGATAGAGGCACAGATGCTCAACACAACTAGCAAAGAAAGCTCGATACCGACTGTTACCAAAAAGAGTTCGATACCAATTGAAAATCTGAAAAGCAAATGCTAGTCCCTCAAGAAAGAGGCTAAGGCTCAACACAACTAGCAAACCGCTCCAAATCAATTGAAAATGTCAAAGACTCAATCGGAAACAAACTCCAAACTCCCCCTTGAATAGTGCAAACAACCACGAAGACTCCCCCTTAGCTGAAACGGAGGGTAATGATTTGCAATTTCTCCCCCTTAGTTGAAAATGCACTTATCAAGAAATAAGGCTCCCCCTCAGAAAATGCACCAACAAAAAGTGCCAACACGTAGATTTCTCTGCTTTCAAAATGCAAATGAGGCAAAATGCAAGTTAGGAGCTTCAGGAGTATACTCAAAAGAGTGCAAGGATGCTCTATAGAGTTCAAATCCGATGACTCAGAAAAATGCACAGAATGCTAGCAAAGGCTCAAGCTGATCACCAAGAATGAAATATGAACATGTGAACAGTTTTAAGCCGAAAAAGGTATTCACCATCAAAATAGCACAAGACATGTATGGACAGGAAGTCAAATGTGCTAAGCATGTATACCAAGTGAACTACCTCTAGCATAGTGCAATCGTCATGCTGATACCAATTTAGGCATTTACTTGTGATTTCAAATTGTAATCAGTGTTGCAGCGGTGAAATTACACAAGTTCAGAAAACAGCATGTGACTGCGATAGGTTGAATGCTTGTTATTGCCTAACTTTCCAACTGTGCGAAGCCTATGCATAAGCAATCAGAAGCTTAAAGCAACAGTTTTGGTCATACACTACACAGCTCAAGTTCAACTCAAAGTGCAAATGAGAAGCAGTCTCGAAACTGTGATGTGCTAACAAGCAAACCCATCTGAATCTTTGCAATTCACTTAACTTCGTTCAGATTTTAAACAGAATATGACATACCAAGCAAGTGAATGACTCAACACTAGAGACATAGCAACCTAGCATATATGAAAAGCACATGTGACTTCAACACATCCTACATATGCTAGTTGCATATCTCAATGGTGAACACTTTCAAGTTTTTAAGTTCATTATCAAATTCACCATTCAAAAATAGCTCAGCTCATAGTATGTACTAGTGATCAGAAAGAGCTTAAGCTACAGCATCAACATAAAGCATCGGAGCAAAAACTACACAGAGCATAGTTACATTCTTCAGATTATACACATGAAGCTCAGAATGTAAAAGCGTATGCTGAAATGCAAAAGATGCATGAAGAATTAAGAAGAAGCAAAAACAATTGAAACACAAAGTCAGTGTATAATACAAGAGTCAAAATGTTCCCCCATCTAAGAGGGGAAACACACACCAAGCTCACCTCTCAACCGATTAAAGGTTGATTGGTCCAAAGCCTTGGTGAAAATATCAGCAAGCTGATAATGAGTATTGACATGGCGAAGGTCGATATCACCCTTCTCATAGTGGTCTCGCAGAAAATGAAAGCGCACATCAATGTGTTTGGTCTTCGAGTGAAGCACGGGGTTCTTAGCAACGCTAATCGCACTCGTGCTGTCACAAAGCAAAGGAACACAAGAAAAGCTCAGACCAAAATCACGCAAAGTGGCCATCATCCAGAGTAACTGGGAACAGCAGCTAGCCGCAGCAACATACTCAGCCTCTGTGGTAGACTGGGCGACGCTAGACTGCTTGCGAGAAGACCACGAAACAAGAGAAGAACCAATAAACTGGCAAGTCCCAGAAGTGGACTTGCGATCAATACGGCAACCAGCAAAATCGGCATCGGAATAACCGCAAAGGGAAAGGGTGGAGGAAGCAGAATACCAAATCCCGAATTCTAGAGAGAAGGATAAGTACCTCATAATGCGCTTGACCGCCTGACGGTGAGAGGTGTGCGGCGACGCCTGAAAGCGCGCGCAGAGGCACACCGCGAACTGGATGTCCGGGCGTGTCGCCGTCAGGTACAGCAGCGACCCGATCATACTCCGGTACTCCTTCTGGTCCACTGCTTCTCCCTCCTTGTCCGCATCTCAGGCCGTCGTAGTCGCCATGGGTGTTGGAAGAGGCTTGGCCTCACCCATGTCGAACTTCTTCAGGATATCTCTGGTATACTTGCCCTGGTGCACAAACGTTCCTTCCCGGGTTTGCTTGATTTGCAACACGAGGAAAAACGTCAACTCGCCCATCATGCTCATCTCGAACTCCCTGCTCATAGTGTCTGCAAACTTGGCAACCAAAGCGTGAGAGGAACCACCGAAAATGATATCATCCACGTAAATTTGGACCAAGAGAGTATCAGTGCCTTGCTTGAGCAGAAAGAGCGTTTTATCTACACATCCCATTTTAAAACCCTTAGCAAGCAAAAAGGTTTTCAACCTATCATACCAGGCTCTAGGGGCTTGTTTCAAACCATACAAAGCTTTGTGAAGTTTAAAGACATGGTTTGGAAACTTGGGATTTTCGAAACCGGGGGGTTCTCTAACATACACCTCCTCTTCTATGTAGCCATTTAAGAAGGCACTCTTGACATCCATTTGAAAAAGTTTGAAACCTTTGGATGCAGCAAAAGCCAAGAGTATCCTAATAGCATCCAAACGTGCTACAGGAGCGAATGTCTCCTCATAATCTATCCCCTCCTTCTGACTATATCCCTGGACTACGAGTCTGGCCTTGTTTCTCACAACATGGCCATCTTCTCCCTGTTTGTTTTTGAAAACCCATTTTGTCCCAATTGGGTGACACTTAGAAGGTGGAGACACTAGAACCCAAACCCGATTTCTCTCAAAGTTTTCTAACTCCTCATGCATGGCATTGACCCAATCCGGATCCGTCAAAGCGTGTCCAACATCCCGGGGTTCAAAATCAGCAACAAATGCAGAATGAGCAAAGTGAGAGATTTGCCTTGACCGGGTAACACGTTCGTCGATGCTGCCGATCATCTGCTAAGGCGGGTGCTGGCGCTAAATGTGTCATGGCGCCTCCCTTGCCGAAGTGGCCTCCCCCTCAATAGCAGCTGGTGCCTCCCCGGGTACAAAGGGTACCGCTCGGGGTGGCGGATCCCACAGCCCCCAGGAAGACGATGTGTCGGGGCCATGAGTCGTCGTAGAGGCCGCTCTTTGCGGCTCAGCAGGTGGAGGAGGTGCTGGGTCATCTATCCCTTTAGCACCTTCTTCTTCATCATCGAAAAGAGGTTCGCCAACCTCATGATCACCTGCACGCTCAAAACGAGAAGAAGGACAAACCATGGTCTCATCGAAGGTGACATCGGATGTCTCCATGACTCAGTTAGTGTCAAGGTTAAGTACACGATAAGCTCGAGTGTGAGTGCCATAACCCTAAAACACACCGTCAGAAGAACGAGACTCAAACTTGTCCAAGTTGCCCTTTTTTAGTATAAAACAATGGCAACCAAAAACTCGAAAATAACTCACCTTGGGTAGTTTTCCAAAACGCAACTCATAAGAGGTCTTTTTTCAAGAAAGCTCGAAGAAAAATGCGATTGGAAATATAGCATGCAGTGTTCATAGCTTCGGCCCAATATCGCCTAGGAGTCCTATGCTCATCGAGCATCGTCCTGGCCATCTCTACAAGGGTCCGATTCTTCCTTTCTACAACACCATTCTGAGGCGGTGTGTAGGGGGAAGAAAACTGATGCTCTAACCCAAAAGAGTCACAAAACTTCTCAAAATCCGAATTCTTGAATTTGGAACCATTATCACTCCGAATTGCTCGCATAGAGTTCAAAGGGAACTCATTCTGAAGTCGCAAAATCAGATTGCGAGCAAAAGAGAAAGTCTCGGTTTTCTCAGCTAAAAAGAAAACCCACGAATATCTCGAAAAATCGTCGACAACAACAAGCACATACCACATCCCCCCAACCGAGCTCACCCGAGCCGGACCAACAAGGTCCGTGTGTAAAAGCTCTCCAGGGCGCTTAGTTATGACCTGAGACATTGGATGGTGGGGAGCGGCTACCATCGTCCCATGTCTACAAGAATGGCAAACAAGATCCTTCTCTGTGGATAACTTGGGCAATCCTCAGATTAAGCCAAGTGAACTAAGCCTTGCAAGCAAGTCGAAGCTCAGGTGACCTAGTCTCCTATGCCATTTCCAAAGATCAGAGGAGGAAGGCCCAGCCAAAAGACAACGAGAAATTCCGAACGACTCCGAGAAATCCGCACGAAAGACTTTTCCAAAGGGCGAAATCACACATATAAGATTGCCCTGAGGATCCAAAATGCGACTGAGATTCAGTTTAAAATGAATCTCATAGTCATCGTCAAAGAGTTGTGAAACAGAAAGAAGGTTAAAATGCAAGTTAGAAACAAGAGCAACATCGCGCAACACAAAGTGCTCATTAACTCGCACAGACCCACGAGATAGCACCTTACCTTTGCTGTTGTCGCCGAAGGTTATATACTCCTTTCCGGCGACCGGACTAAGACTGGAGAACCACTTGGCGTTTCCGGTCATGTGCCTCGAGCAACCGGAATCCACCAACCAAACGTTCTCCAATCGTTTTACCTACATCAATAAAAGGCATAGGGTGAGCATACGGGCTAACACTAGGGTTAGTGAAGTAAGGGGAATACCAGTGTTGGGCCGACTGCTCAAAAGAACGGTTAGCAGAAAAACCATTCCTAGCACGCCTACGGGAGGAGCGATCACCACGTTGAGGAAAACGTGGTCCGCTAAGGGAGGAGTGTTGGAAGCACACTTGCCCCACCTCCGCACTCGTGCAGGGGAGTGGCGAAGGTGACCAAGCGTCGGAAGTAACAGCGAAGGTTAAGGAACGAAGACAAAGTCGCTCTGGCTCAGTTCCCCAAAGGTCATACCCATTACACTGTTCACCCCCCGGTATTTATAGGGGATACCAAGGGGTGCTGACCAAATTACAATAGGGTACAAGAAAGATTCCTCTACGCTACTCATGCAGAAGGGCGAACTCGTACAAACACAGCCGGAGCCGAAACCCTAGCTTGCCTCCCGTGCGCCCGCCGCCGCTCGGTTCATGCTCCCTCCGATGCAAAGACGAGGGTCGGCCCTCGTCTTGCGGAGGTATTCGTCCAGTCGCAGAGTTTGAGGTCTTCCGCCACCAGTTGGGACTGGGCCTCTTGGCGAAGGTACGCGGGATGCGCGAGGGTCGCTCCCGTCGCTCTTCACGCCACTTCCCTACAAAAGGTACCTGAACACTTGCGAAGGTTGGGTCAGTGTTTAGAGGTTTGATTGGCGACCTCAAAGACTTAACAGGATGAAAGAGGGGGGTAGGCGGCGAAGGTGCGCGGGACACGCGAGGGCCGCTTTGTTAAGGCAGCCTGCGTGGTGCCTCTGCCGAGGGCCCCTTTTCCCAACAGTAGCCCCTCGTTGTCTTGGATCTAAAGAACCGTGTTTAGGCCCAAGCAGCGCCTTCCAATGGGAAAAGAAACGGGACCCTCGACAGCGACGCCCGCGGCTGCTTCTGAGCCGGGCTGTAGTTTTTTTTTTGAACTGTAGGAGTCCGTTTCATTTTTTTGCCGTGGCCCTTTTAGTTTTCGTGCCAGTGTTATCGGGTGGGGCGTTCCGCCACCCGGTCTATAAATAGAAGGGGTGGGTGAGGAGTTTGGATTGTGCCCTCCTCTGCTATAGCCATCCTGCCGTTGCAATTTGCTTGTAGCGAAGGTTTGTTTTAGCTTGTCTGCGAGGGTTGAGATGGGCGTTCGCTGTTCGATAGCGTTAGCAGCTGAAGAGATGGCTAGGTTGAAGCAAACTGCTCGCGCTGTTTCTCCCACTGTCGCGGATGAGGGGATTATGTTTGAGTTCGGACTCAGCCGAGTTTGCACCGCGGAGATCGCGTCTTATGTCCGGTGGGGTTGGATTGAGGAAGGTAAAGCGAGGACTAGTGCTGGGGAGGCGGTGCGGAAGCCGGACGCAGATGAGGTTGTCGTATTCGAGGAATTTTTTTCAGCCGGCCTTCGCTTCCCTGTTGACTCTTTTGTGACCTCGGTTCTGCGAAGGTTCAACTTGCACTTCCACCAGCTCACACCCTCGTGCTTTATGAAGATGTCAGTTTATATCTGTGCATGTCGCTCTCAGGGTATTGTTCCTCATGTTGAGGGGTTTGTTCGGACCCATTGCGTGCACATGCAACCTCGCAAGATTTCGGATCGCGGAGGTAACACCAGTCTTGGACAATTTGCAGTATACACATTTTGCCATCGCGCTGGGTCGGAGTTGCCGGTGCAAGCCCAGAAAAACAAGTGGACCAGTGGGTGGCAGGAGTCCTGGTTTTACTATAAACTTAGTGGGGATGCAGAGCTCTGCAGTGAGCTTTCGCCACTTGGTGATGTGAGCGCCGAAGCTATGATGAGCTCTGAGGCTCACGCTTGTGTTAATTGTTTGAGGGTTGTGGCGCGGTCTCAATGTGCTCGCGACTTGGTCGAGGAGTACTGTTGTGCTAAGATTTGGCCCCTCAGCCGGAGACAGGCGTGGTTTGCAGTCGGGGAAGACTCAAGGTACGAGGGTAGGGGCTTGAAGAAGCCGAAGGTTGACCATGATAAGGTTTGGGACAAACTTCTGAAGAAATTTCCCAGGCGGGAAGATGGGGTCGAAGCAATTTACAAGCATGTTCAGGGGTGGGTGGTGGAACTTGTTGGAAAGCTTTCCACATTGGAGACTAAAGCGATCCACAGCTCAGTAGGTAGTGGGGGTCGGGTTAACAGGATGTTTGACAGTCTTGGAATTCAGTATGAGAATTGGCCTGCTCCGTCGAGTGAAGATGCGCCAAAGAAAAGGAAACGTGCTTCTGTGGAGGGGGAAGTTGTTTCCCCGCCGAAGAGGGTCTGGCGAGGACCGACGCTGGCGGCAGCGCCGTTGGCCGAGTTAAAACACTTGCGACGAAGGTCGCTGTCGGTTCGGGAGGTACCGCCACTTCGTCATCCTCGGCCATTGTTTCGGGCGGCCGAGGCATTGGAAAGTCTGGAGGACGGTGTAACACCCTAGGTGTTAAGCAACCCTAAGTGCATAATTTGACATCTCATGAGCATAAAGCATCATCATTGCATGTTGCATTCTTTCTTTTGTTAAGTGTCATTTCATGTGACCTTTTGTGATGCTATGCTTGATTGAATGCTGCTGTGTCTGTGTCTTGTTGTGGAGTGTTTAAGTCTCCTTAGTAGTTGAACCTTGTTGAGGAGTCAAAATGAAGCTAGGTTTATGTTGGTCATGTTGGCTAACCAAGTCTCTAACCCTAGTTGCCTTAATAGAGCCCTAGGAGTCCTTTTGTTTGACTAACTAAGACCTTCTTGATAGAAGCTTCGCATGGCTGTGGGCCCTTAACCAAAAGTGTGTAGAATTTGGAGTAGAACAAAAGTTGTTTAAGGCCCAACTCATGAAAATGAGTTTAACAAGGTGTTTTGGGACCCACAAGGCAGATTTGAGGGAGTTTAGACTTAGAAAATTCTCTAAGTCCTAACTGCCCAAAAACAGTTTCATCTAGCCATCTTTGGAGCTTTCTCGGGAGCAATCTAGGCCGAACCAAAGATCAATCTTGTAACCAAAGTGGTAGTCGGTATGTAGCTCTAAGCAATGGAGCAAGTGATTTAGCTTTTCATCAAGTGGATTGGGAGTTAATCGCGCTCAAAGTCTGGCCGTCAGTCGGCCTGATGGCTCTGAATCGGGCCGGGCCGTGCCGTGCCGGCGCGCGCGGCGTCGTGGCCGACAGCGCCAGGACGTTGCCGCCGCGTGGCGCTCGACGGCCGGCAAGCCAGCGTCCGCGCGCGGCGTGGCAAGCATGCCTTCGCCCTCACCCTGTCCGAACCCGCTCCTCCCTCCATTCTGTTCCCCGTGCTCGCGCCTCTCTCTCTCGCTCTCTGCTCTCGCCGGCGTTCGAGCGGGAAAAGGGGAGAAAGCAAAGCGCCGCGCCGCCCGCCGAACCTCGGCGAGCGATTACTCGCTCCACCGTGCGCCGCCGTCCAATTCCTCTCGCCAGTTCCTCCGCCCTGGTCTCCTCTTTCTCCGGTAAGGGTTGGTTTCCCCTCTCTCCCTCTCTAGCTGCCGGAACAGCGGACGCCATCCGCAAGCTTCCGCCATGGCCGCCATCGTGACCTTCACGTGAATCGGTCATCTCCGGCCATGCTACCCTGAGCTGAGCCATGTTCTAGTCTTCTCTACCGTCGTAGTAGCTTAGAGCCAGATGGAGACCTCTCTCGTGTCCTGAGTTCGCCGGACCGCGGGCCAGTCGCGCTGTGTCCGCCGGGACCGCCGCGTGCATCGCGCCGGACAATGCCGGGGATGCCGAAGCCCGGGAGTTGCTCCAATAGGTCGCTTGTGACTTGCTTAGGCTAGTGTTAGTCTTGCCGAGTCGCAAGCCGCCGGGAAGAGTTCCGCCACCGAGTCGCCAGAGCCGCCGCTCCGCCATGGCCGCCGTCGAGCTTGCTCTGGTATCCCTCTATCTCAGCGAGTCGGTTAGTTGTGTTCGCCTCGCAAACCTGCACCCAGTAATGGTCTCCGTGTCGCCAGAAGTGTCGCCGTCGACGAGCTAGGGCCGGTCAACGACCACGGCGCAAAACTCCGCCGTTGACCGCCGAGCCTGGCCTCGCACGGTAATGTGCTGAGCCTGGCCTCGGTAGCTTGGTCGCCCTGACCAGCGGGCCCCGACTGGCAGCAAGAAAGAAAGAAAGGGAAGCGTTGGGTGCCGTAGGCCTCGGTAAGCCGGGCGTGCCGAGCGTTTGCCTCGAGCCTCGGCTAAGTCACCGAGCCTCGGTTGAGTCAGTAGCCTCGGCCGAATCGGTTGAGAGTGTTTGAGCCTCGGCCGAGTCGCGCCGAATGTGCCGAAGCCTTGCCTCGGGCCTCAGCCGAATCGCGCCGGGCGTGCTGAGCGTTTGTCTTATGCCTCGGGCCTCAGCCGAATCGCGCCGGGCGTGCTGAGCGTTTGTCTTATGCCTCGGGCTCAGGAATCGCGCCGGGTGTGCTAGTTGTCTTATGTCCCGAACCAAGTTGGAGTCCGTACGTTTAGGTTTGAGTTTCCTTTTTAGTTTGTTTTGCAGAGTTATGTAATGGCTTCAAAAATTCCTACGAGGCTCATTTTAAGTCCAAATCCTGTGAAACAAATTTTGTTAGGTCAAGCATGTATAGATCTATTAGTGAAACTGTTAAATGCATTATGTAGTGAACAACTGAGAATGAACAATGTGGATAATGTGTAGATTTATTTAATTTAGAAAAGTGCTGATAACTTGGTAAATGCATAACTAATTATATATAGTCAAAAAAATGTGATTCCAGTTTTGTTAGGTTCGTATGAATGTGTAGTTTCAGAGAAAAATATAATATGAGGTTGTTCTGTGAATTAATTTGACAGTAGCTTTAAAATGCTTAAATGTCGTTTCCTTGTTTATTTTGTAGTAATTAAAATATGAGGAATATGAACCTGGGAATTTAAGCACATTGCTCTTATGCTAGGAAGTTCAGTAGAAAAATAAGAAATCTGTTGTTTGACACTTTTTGCTAGGGTGTGTAGTTTAAAGCACCTTTCCATAATAGAATTTGTCTTTTTCATAGAGGATGAAGTCTAGGTCCAAATGGGATGAAATTTGGACAGAGGTTAGATTAAGTGTTATTGATCTTCAGTAATTTTTATAGGTTTTTGTGAAGCTGTCTAGGATAGGTTACTGTTATGGGCCTATTTAACTAGATTTAATTCTACAAATAATTAGAGGGTAATAAACCCGTTAAGCAACTTTGATGCGGTGACAACAAGACTTGGTAAGTAGTATGTCGAATTAAATAAGTGAGTAGCAGTAGATGACATGTGCTTATCTCCTGAATGGTTACTCCATGTTGCATCACCATGCATCCCATGTGCATTCATATTGTTCATTCATGTACCGCATCATGCAGGATCGGTAGTGGAAGCCCAGGAGACGCCGGAGGAGCAGCGTCAGGAGGAGACACCCGAGGAGGGGATCCCGGAAGGAGACGCTGAAGACCTGCCGGAGTGCCGTGATCACCGCCCCGCCGACTTCGAGCGAGGCAAGCCCCGGAGCATTCTAACTCCTACGGTTTGCAAATGTTTCTAATTAACCTGAAGATGGATGTTGCATTAGGTTATAGGAATTGATTGCTACCGTTGATGCATTATTACTTATCCTTGTCCACTGCAAATATTACCTTGTTATCCCTGATAAGTCTAGGCTCGTTTATGCTTAGCCTGCTTAGACCGGTAAAAGTCGGGTGATTTCCTGTCTCCCGCATATAGGTGGATACTGATCAAGTTTTTAGCCTTGTGCTATCATGGAGATAACCATGTGATAATTAATTTGAGACCGGGCGGGATGTAGGAGCAGCAGGACATGGGTTCTGTGTGCTAGTAGTCTCCGTCTGTGTCGATCAGGAACCGACGAAGGCACACCTCAGTCATTTTGAACGCGTCAATCACTTAACGGAGCAGGTGCGGGTACCTCCCGTGAAGCCGAGTAAGGTTTTTCGAGCCGGTGACGGAGATGTTGACGCCTAACACCCAGGGCCTCAGATGTACCGTGGGCAACTATTCTGATCGACCTGGCATGGTCCGAGGGCAGGCAGGGCCTGATCGACCTGGCATGACCGTGGGCAGTTAATAGCTTGAGCGACCTGGCATTGAGATAACCCCCGGTGTAGAAGGGCCCATGACCGTCCCGCGTGTTGTGTTCTCGAACCTCCTGAAGTGGTCGCCAACGGCCACCTGGCAGGGTGTGACGGGCGAGTGTGCGACATTTTATCCCCAGCTGGTAGGAATCGATTATAATCGCCATCGCTCCTGGTTAGTGAGTAACTTGACTGAGCATGTGTTACCGTAGTAATATATGGAATTAATGATGGTTATGGTTGGTGAATCTGAAAGGCTATTGATGAAATAGTCACTCTTGCTTGAATAAGTAGTCAAGTGTTTGCTCTAGATCAGGTGCAAATCTAGATAATCAGGCTGATTACATAAAAGTGACTGCTAATGCTCTATTGATGATTAGTTAATAATAAAGTGCTTTTATGCAAAAAAGGTAAGTGTGGCCAACCCCAGATACAGCCTTGCATAATCCTTGGTGTCGGTTATTTCTGGTTTATGACGGGTAAGTCTAGCTGAGTACCTTCTCGTACTCAGGGTTCTATCCCTTGTTGTTGCAGATGGGCAATGCTTCTTCGGCTATTGCGAGAACTGTCTGTACCCCGTCGAGGGCAGTGACTAGACCATGGGCATGGTCAACTCTTATCTTCCCTGATGCTTTTGTGGACCGATCAAGCATATGGCACTGTATTGTGAACTAAGGACTTGTGTTTCAAAACTATGTTGCTTCCGCTTTTGAATTTAAACTATGGTTTGTAATAACTGTTGAACTCCGATGTATTTGAACTATGTGCGAACTGAATGTACCTTGTGGGCATGTACGCTAATCTATTACGATCTTGGTTAAAGTTGAATGACTTGAAATCCTTCGAGATTTCCGGACTACCGGGTTTGTACGAGCTTAAGTACTTGTAATCTCTGTGAAAGCAGCGATTCAGTGCTTAATCTGGTGCAAATTGGTCGGTTCTGTTACAGCTGGCATCGGAGCGTGGTTAGCGTTACTGTTCACAAGTGTATTTGAAAAACTGTATTTTCAATTAAAATTCCTATTTGACAAGAACTTATAGTTATAATAGGATTTGAAAAACCTTCTTGACCAAGAGTAAGGTGTGCCATTGATCAAGTCCTTATGCCCAATAGGAACTTAGGTGGCTATTTAAGTACTAACTTTGGGGGTCGTGCATCATACTTATTTTCTGTTATTCTGTCGTCCATACGGCAAGGGTGAAATTGTATGGATGCTATTCTTCGGAATGGTAATGTATGGATCAATTGCCTCTACACGTTAAAGGTAATGAGAGTTGTGAGAGCATGATTGGACAACGCCAATCTAGGGAAGTGCTTATATGATACTGACGTGTATACCTGTTCCACACAAGTATATGTGAAAGTTTGATTGTGGGAGTAATAATTTTTGATGGGTGCATATACTGCTTACGTGTATACGGGTGTACACCTAAGAGAGTATTAGATTTAAATTTCTGCAGTGCATGATATTCATACTGTGGAGGGCTGAAGTGAGTTTCTGCAGGTACGCTAACTTGCGAACGTGTAGTCGTTTAGTTAACGTTATGAGTGAGCGTGTATGCCACCGTCTAGCCGTTAGATTGTTAGGCAGTGAGGACGTATGAAACGTGCATGCATCATGATCATATAATCTTGCATTAATCTTACTTCCTTCCTTATGGTTTCTGTCCCGTTTTCTAATAAAAGTTGTTTCAACTAATTAAAAACTGTGTGGATAAACTTCTTACAGATGGCACGCACCAAGCGCACTGCTCGCAAGTCCACGGGAGGCAAGAGGCCTAAATACATGCTGGGGCCATGGACCGATGAGGGATCAGAGGACTTTCTAGAGGAGTTTGGGATGCCCACTATTCTTTGGAGAGTTCTGCACCTGGTGGGATATCAGGAGGGCCAGGAGCCACAGTACGACTGGCACCGTGGCAGTTGTCAGAGGATCGCCACGTGTACACGGTGGAGGTCGACGTGCCTAGCTGTGAGGACAGGATCACGTCTGGTGCCAGCCGAGTGTTGCTTTGCAGGGGAGGACCCCCTGGGATGCAGCCAACCAGGTTGCTTATACCGTTCTTCGGGACATCATGGAGGACCATCCGGAGGTGGTTGCTCAGGCTACTGCCAGTATCTTCCCGACAGTGGATCCGTATCTTTCAGTGTGGCGTCAGCCAGGAGCTACTATTTTGGAGGGTAGTTTGCTTGAGAGGGAGCATTGTGCCGGGCCAGCAGGGAGTGCCATGGCTGCACTTATGGCTACTTATGGCTGCTTATCCCGCAGCTATGAGCAGTTGGACCATGTTCTTAGCGAGGAGATTGCGGCGCAACATCGCCGTCAGGAGGAGCACGCTACAGAGATAGACCTCCTCACTACACAGCTAGCTCAGTTGACAGTAGAGAGAGACCAGGCACTTCAGAGGGAGCAGGAGACTGCTCATCAGCTTGCCATTCAGCAGGGGTCGACTACTTTCTTGGCCTCGGTCATGAGGGAGACTGAGGAGGCGCTTCGAGGAGTTTGTGTCGAGGGCATTCGTGTTTCAGAGGAGAACAGGCTGCTGAGGTTGCGAGTGGGAGACCTGGAGCTCCAACTCCATCACCTGCAGGACTACAACGATCGTCTGCACGAGGAGATCCACCGTAGGGAGAATGAGAGGAACCCCATCTTTCCCCAGGAGGATCCGGAGCCGATTAGTTCTTCTAGTAGTTCTTCAGATGTGTCTAGCGACGGTGGTAGTGGTGATGGCGCATGAGAGAGTAGACTAGTTAGCACTATCGACTAGTGATCTTTTGTGTTGTATGGCCCGATCTTTTGTTGTTATGTGCTAAGATGTAGCATGAGTATGGACCTATGTGATGTGGTGTGAGGCCTTGGAAAGTCCCATATGTATGGGCAAAACGATGGATGTTATGTTATCTTTTGCATGATGTATTAAGTGATCTTGTTATGTGTTGATGCGATGTGGATTGAAATTTATTGTACCTCTGTCATTGTTTGGTGAATTGTTTTCCGAATAATTTCAGTGGGTATGATTATTGTTCTCTACAAGTTGCAACTTCGCCTAATGGTCGCTTACTATCCTATATGCAGATGACGACAACTCGTAGTGGAGCAGGCGGTAGTGGTGGAAATGAGGACCCTAGAGAAAACCGCAATCCACCACCCCTCCATCCCCGACGGCTGAGCAACTTTTTGCTCAATTTCTTGGAAGCCAGCGCAACATGAAGCTTTGCTGAGGGAAAACTTGGCCCAGGACATCAACGCCCTGAGCCGAACCAATACAGTTCTTTCAAGGATTTCCTGGATACCAAACCACCAATCTTCAAGGAAGCTACAGAACCATTGAAGGCAGAAGAATGGCTGCATACTTTGGAGCAGAAGTTTCATTTGCTTAGGCTCACAGAAGAGCTTAAAGCAGAATATGCCGCACACTAGTTGCAGGGACCAGCCGGGATTTGGTGGGGACATCATCGTACCACCTATCCTGCCAATGTTCCTATCACTTGGAGAGTGTTTACTGCTGCTGTTCGAGGTCATTACATTCCACCGGGCTTGACCCAGATGAAAGTGGCAGAGTTCATGAATCTGACTCAAGGAACTCGGTCTATCACAGAGTATCATCATCTGTTCAACTCGTTGGCTCGCTATATCCCAGACTTCGTTGACACAGACGCTAAGAAGATTGCTAGTTTCAAGAGAGGCTTGAACACTAAAATGGGAAAGTCAGTGGGTACATCTACCCGTACCAATTTCAATGAGTTCATAAGCGACTGTCTGATTCAAGAGAACATAACAACAAGCATGCTGCTAGCAAGGCCCGGAAGAGGACCTTTGAATCAGGATCATCACAACCCAGAGGACCACCAGCTCAGCGAATCTGTATCGACCACCAGCGCCGGGGGCACGTTTTAGGCCGCCGCAGAAGAAGAATCAGCCACAAGCTCAGCGCAATCAGAAGCCATACAAGATAGCTGCTGCTCAGGCTCGTGGGGGTCAAGGCAGTTCTTCAGGGAACAAACCGTTGGTTCGGGGACCATGCTACAACTGCAACCAAGAGGGGCACTTCGCAAGGTACTGCCCTACCCAAAGAAGCAACAGGCCAACTACCCCGCACGCCTGCACAACATGACCGCTGAAGAAGCTCGTGCTGGAGAGCCCGTGACTGCTGGTATGTGTCTTGTTAACCATCATCCCGCAGTTGTTTTTTGATATTGGATCATCGCATTCGTTCATGAGTAAAGCATTTGCACAAAAGCATAATCAAGAGGTGTCTGAAATGGATTATGGGTTTCGCGTAAGCTCTGTGGGGAGTAGTGTGTTGTCTAGGCAGATGGTATGTGATGCAACCATCGACATCGGAGGGCATAAGTTTGGAGCCAATTAGTAGTTTTGCCAGGACTCAGTATGGATGTAGTCCTAGGAATGAGTTGGATGAGTATGTGGAAAGCGGTGTAGACACTGCAGATAGAACTCTTACCTTATCTGATGCAAGGATTAACACAAGATACGTATCTCTCTTCCTCGAGGAGAGATTTTGTTGATCTGTCTTGTACCTTATCTATAGAGGACCTGTCAAAAATTCCAGTTGTTCGGGATTTCCCAGACGTTTTTCCAGATGAGTTGCCGGGTTTACCGCCCAAGCGGGCTGTAGAGTTTACATTGAGCTGTTACCAGGAACTGCACCGATCTCGAGAAGACCTTATCGTATGCCGCCCAATGAATTAGCCGAACTCAAGACGCAGATTAAGGAACTTTTGGACAAGGGTTTCATTCAACCTAGTGTGTCATAGTGGGGATGCCCAGCTTTGTTTGTCAAGAAAAAGGACAAGTCTCTACGGATGTGTGTGGATTATCGACCGCTTAATGCCGTGACCGTTAAGAACAAATATCCGTTGCCACGGATAGATATTTTGTTTGATCAGTTATCCAAAGCCAAAGTATTCTCCAAGATCGATTTGAGATCAGGATATCATCAAATTAGAATCCGACCACAAGATATTCCAAAGACTGCTTTTTCAACCAGATATGGCCTGTACGAGTATTTAGTCATGTCTTTTGGATTGACAAATGCTCCAGCATACTTTATGAGTTTGATGAACTCGGTATTCATGCCAGAACTAGATAAGTTTGTAGTGGTGTTCATTGATGACATTTTGGTTTATTCTGAGAGCCAAGACGACCATGCAGAACATTTGAGGATCGTCTTGACAAGACTCCGGGAACATAAACTTTACGCTATGTTTAGTAAATGCGAGTTTTGGTTGAAGCAAGTACAATTCCTTGGTCACATCCTGTTAGAAGAAGGAATCTCTGTGGACCCTAGCAAAGTACAAGAAGTATGGATTGGGAAGCTCCAACTTCAGTTGGGGAGATTCGGAGTTTTCTCGTTTAGCAGGGTATTACCGTCGTTTCATTCCTGATTTGTCCAAGATTGCAAGCCTATGACAAGTTTGCTGCAGAAGGATCAGAAGTTTGAGTGGACAGAGAAGTGTGAAACAGCTTTCCGTACCTTGCGGAAACTATTAACCACTACCCTGTCTTAGCTCAACCAGATATCGAGAAGCCATTTGATGTCTTCTGCGACGCATCGAAAGTTGGTTTAGGCTGTGTTCTTATGCAAGAAGCAGAGTGATTGCTTATGCTTCACGTCAATAGAGAAAACATGAAGTTAATTATCCTACGCATGACTTGGAATTAGCTGCTATGGTACACGCTCTAAAAATATGGAGACATATTTGCTTGGTAACGTCTGTAACATGTACACGGACCACAAAAGTCTCAAGTATATCATTACTCAACTGAACTGAATATGAGGAGAGAAGATGGCTTGAGTTGATTAAGGATTACAATTTGCAGATACAATCACCCAGGAAAGGCAAATGTAGTTGCTGATGCTTGAGTCGGAAGTCGCATTGTAATAACTTGAGGTTACAACCAGAGGACGAGTTTAGTCTCGAACACCCAGTGATCTTGCGTCACATCGAGCTGCAGAGCACCTTGGTTGTGCGGATACATGGGTGTATGCCGAGTCTCTGTGTGATGAGTGATTGTCAACGGAGATGATGCGCATGTTCTTTGGCTTGTGTTGTGCAGGTGTCGAGCACGGAGACAGTGGTCGATGGCGGGTGAAGGTCAAGTTGCGACGTGTCGTGCCGACGGACCGGGCGCGATGAAGGATGGGCGTGCCGTGCGGCGGACGTGCCATGCCGATGTATCGGACGGTGAAGGGCGGACGTGGACTTGGACTGATGGACTGGAGGCCGGAGGATCAGCTGTGGTGGCTGGCAGCCTGCGACAGCGACAAGCGGAGAAGTGCGATCATGTCGGTGGAAGGGGTGCACAGGCGGTGCATCCCTTCTACGACGCCGGTTTGTTGGTAGAGCCCGGGAAAAACCAACGGTGGACGGTTTCCAGGTTTGGGCCTCAAAACCTGGGTGCTGGGTTTCCAGGTTGAGCCTCAAAACCTGGGAGTGGGCCGGTTTCCGAGTTTGGGCCTCAAAACTCGGGCGCTGAGGGTTTCCGAGTTTGGGCCACAAAACTCGGGCTGGAGGCTGGTTTCCCGGTTTGGGCCTCAAAACCGGGGGCTGATGGAAAAGGCTGGTTTCCCGGTTTGGGCCGCAAAACCGGGGGTGCAGAGTGGTGGCGGCACGTGGCGGCGATCTGAAGGTTGCGTGGAGGCGACGCGGAAGACCGTGCGGGCGTGGCCGTCGGATCTACCTACCACCAGCGGGTGGACTAGAATAGCCTTAGGGTTAGGCTGGTCCGCTCTGTAAATTAGAGTAGAGAGGGGTAGAGTAGGAAATAGACTTAGGCTAGGTTAGTATAAGTAGTCTAGGGGAGACACCCTCCTCCCTATCTTAATCTCAGTTAGAGCTTTCATTTCCTAGGGTTTCCACTCTCCCACACCCCTGCTTTAGCTAGTTGAGATCCGCAGAGAGACTCCACTCTGTGTACTGTTGATTCGAGGAAGTGAGGCCGTATCCTCACCTTGGATCCCATCTCTTGGTGTCAATTCGCGTTTTGATTTCATGTTCATCATGTTCTTCGCGGATTGCTTTGTGCCTTGAGTTTTCCCGTCGCTTGATCTTTGTGCTCGGTTCATCTTTCACGATTCCGTTTGAACTGAGTTGCTCTAGATCGTGAGGCACTTCTTTCCACCGAAAGAAATCATCTCTAACCTCACGGTCTAGGAGATCGATCAAGTTTTAGTTTCGGGTCTCTTTTTCTTCTTTCCCCCGAATTCCTTCGATTCACCGATTTGGAGTTAGGTTCGAGCCATGATCTCTTAGAGATAGCTCACTAACCTCCTTGTGACTCCTCAGATCGAATCCCAAGCCTAGAGCACTTGATTCGGAGGAGATCGGGTTGAATCGCCGGAGTTTCAGTGCAGTCGCGGGTGACCGGACGCTCTGTCGGGCTGACCGGACGCACGCTTTCAGAGTCCGTCGTTGAGCACGGCGCCAAGCTTTTCTGCGTACTGACGGACGCTCTCGACCGGACGCTCTGTTTGCATTTCGACCGGACGCTACGCTTGCACTGTTCCCGTGTCATTGTCTCATCTGACCGGACGCTCAGTGAACGACCGGACGCTTGAGCTCCGTGCGTCCGGTCGCGAACAGAGAGCTCCCAGAGCTGTTTCTGACGACCGGACGCGTCCGGTCCCTGCTGACCGGACGCAGGCCAGAGTCCGGTCGCTGCAGTTTCGCGCGTCTTCGTTCGCGGTTCGTTCGTTCTTGATCGGATTTGAGTTCCGTCTTTTGGGTTGGCTTTCTAGGGTTGTCTAGTGTCCCGCTGTGCTTCTAGGAAGCATCCACCCTACATCTAGGGTCGTGGACATTAGCAAGCTCTAGGTTTCGCTTTTGGGGTTGATCTTGGGACAGTGGCATCTAGTTTCCGAAAGGAAATTTTGAAGCTCCCATTCACCCCCCTCTGGTCGCTTTCGGGTAGCTTCTCGGTCCTTCAATTGGTATCGGAGCGGGTTAAGGATCTTCCACCTTAGCCGGTTCCAGATCCACCGAAGGCGACATGGATCGCGGCGTGGGCAAACCGCCGTTTTTCGATGGGACGAACTATGCGTATTGGAAGATACGTATGTCGGCCTATTTGCAGAGCTTGGGCGCTTCGATCTGGGATATTTGCAACTCCCCTGATTACGTGGTCTTGGCTGCTCGTGTGACTCAACAGCAGGTCGATGAGCACGATGCCAATAGCCGAGCCCGTAATGCTCTTTTCTCTTGTTTGAGCATGGGTGAGTTTGATCGTGTTTCTCACCTCGCTACGGCTCGGGAGATCTGGGACACTCTCATGCGTTTCATGAGGGCACCTCTCAAGTCAAAACCCGACTCTACGAGTCGTTCAAGCGAGAGTATGAGAACTTTAGACATCAACCTGGCGAGAGCATAGAAAGTTTATTCGCTCGCTTTCAGGTGATTGTCAACAGGATGAGGGCTAACAGAGAGCAGTTGCCATTTGACGATCATGAGCGTGCTTTGAAGCTTTTGCACACTCTTGACCGTTCGATGTGGGACTCCAAGGTTCAGGCAATCATCGAATCGCCGAACTATGAGACTCTCACCTGCGACGAGCTCTTCAGTAAGCTCAAGTCCAGTGAGATTGATGCTATGGCGAGGGCTTCTTTTGAAAATCCTTCTCGCCCGTCCATGGCTTTGGTTTCCGGCTCTTCCTCTAACCCCTCAGCTGGCTTTGCGCTTTCTTCTCTCTTTTCTGTGACAGAGGACCAGCTGGAGTCTTTGGGAGACGACGAGTTGGCTTTGCTTGCCAACCGGTTCTCGCGGTTCCACAACAACCGCATGAACCGTCGTCGCGGAGGAGGACGCACCGGATGCTACGAGTGCGGCGACCCCGACCACTTCATCGCCGACTGCCCCAAGAAGAAGAACAAGCATCTTGGGAAGGGCGATCACGGCCACAGGCGCGACTCCAAGTACAAGGAGAAGCACGTTCCCCAAGGCACAAGAAGCGGGGCGGCTTCAACAAAGAGTACATCAAGAAGAAGTACTTGGAGAAGCAGCAGGCTGAGCAGCGAGCGTTCTTCGCCACGCTCAGCGACGTCGACGGCTCGGATGACGACTCCGCTCGATCGAGTGATGACGAGTCCGAGAAGAAGAAGCTGGAGGACACGTTCAACGGCTTGTGCTTCTTCGCCGGCGACGAAGGCCTGTGTACCATGGCGCTCGGAGATGAGGTCGACGGCGAGCCGGAGCGTACCCCTCGGAACGACGACGACGACGACACCTCCCAGGTATCTCTCACCTACGACGAGCTTTCCTCCGAGGTTGAGAAGTTGACTGCTGCCCTCCTTAGTCAAGACAAGTTGCTTAGGCGTGCCGCTAGAGAGCGCAAGGAGTTTAGGCAGAAGTGGGAGGACACGGTGAAGGAGCTTGAGTTCGCTCGGTCCACCGTGGTTGTGTCGGAGGAGTTGGAGTGCGAGAGTTGCGCCGCGCACATGACGGATCTTCTCACTCTGAGGAGTAAGTATGCTGCGCTGGTAGATGAGGTGGATGAGCTCCGAGCTAGACCGCAGCTGTTGGGTGCGTGCAAGACTTGTCCTGTCTTGCAATCCGAGTTGGCAGAGAAGAATGCCAAGCTTGAGTCTTTTGAGAAGGCCGGCTCGGATAGCACTTGTGTCAAGAGGTGTGCTTTGTGTGAGGGCCTGGAGCAGGAGATGGCCAATGTGAGGCATGACAAGGTGCGTACCGAGGAGGAAAACACATACCTTCGGACCGTCTTGTCATGGGTGTCTTGTGGTGAGCCTCAGCTCGGGATGATGATCTCCCAATTCAAGCGAGCTGCTGGGGCTCCTGGTGTAGGTCTTGGCCAGAGTGTTGATCTTTCAGCTTTTGGTAAGATTGGAGAGTCTAGTGGTCTGAACCCCTGTGAGAAGCCCAACTCCACCACTACTCCCAAACTTGCCAAGCTTCCACTCAAAGAGCCAGCCAAGCCTATCACCAAAGATGGTGTGGTTGAGGAAACCCCGAGAGCTCCTCCCAAGAACCAGTTTGGGCACCCAAGCCCAACCACCTCAGAAACAAGCTTGACACTATGCCACCCATCCGTGAGGAGTTGCCACGAAGGGCAAAGGCAAGGTGAACCACACCCACAGCCCTGTCAAACAACAACCCCCTGTGCGTGCGGTGAGGTACCAGTGTGATTTTGTGGGAGAGATGGCCACTTGAGCGAGTTCTGCTTTAGGCGCAAGAGAGAGGCGCGCGGGCTAGGGAGATGGAGAACCCGGACATGTACCATCCAGCTCATGGTGGACATGTCCGAAGGCCAGGGGAGAGCTGCTAGGTCCGGACGAAGGATCCCAGCCTAGGCAGGAGATGAGAGCCCCGAGGAGGGAGACTAGGCCTAGAGGTCCAGCACCTCAGTTTGTTAGGCCTAGGCAGGAGAGAGCTCCGAGGAGAGACGCTAGAGCAGTTGAGCCCCAGGCTCCTAGGCGTAACCTCGTAGAGAGCGTGCCCGACGGGTCCTGCTTTTGCAGGTAACGGACCCCGTGGCGGAGGCTTTGTTGAGCGCCTTGTCCCACCGCAGGTAGAGTTTCGCGGTGAGCGCTTCTTCCCCAGCGGACCACGTTTTCCTGTGCGTGGTGATCGCTATCCCCCTAGACAGGATGGTTTTTACACTGACCGTTCTTTTGAGCAGCCGGCCCAACACTGGTTTCCTTCTTATCTTACTAACCCCAGTGTTGGACCGTATGTTCACCCTATGTCTTTTTATTGATGTAGGGAGCGGTTGGAGGACATTTGGCTTGTGGATTCCGGTTGCTCGAGGCACATGACCGGAAATGCCAAATGGTTCTCCAGCCATAGTCCGGTCGCGGAAAAGAGTACATAACCTTCGGCGACAAAGGTAAGGGCAAGGTATTGTCCGTTGGTGCAGTGCGGGTTAATGAGCACTTTGTGTTGCGCGAGGTTGCTCTTGTTTCTAACCTGCATTTCAACTTGCTTTCTGTTTCGCAACTTTTTCGTGAAGGCTATGAGATTCGTTTCAAACCGAACCTTAGCCGGATCTTAGATCCTCAGGGTGATCTTGTATGTCTGATTTCACCCTTTGGGAATGTCTTTCGCGCGAATTTCTCAAAGTCGTTTGGATCTTCTCGCTGTCTTTTGGCTAGTCCTTCTTCTTCTGATCTTTGGAAGTGGCATAGGAGGCTCGGTCACCTGAGTTTTGACTTGCTTGCAAGACTTAGCTCACTTGGCTTAATCCGAGGATTGCCCAAGCTTTCGTTGGAGAAGGATCTAGTTTGCCATGCTTGCCGGCATGGAAAGATGGTTGCTGCTCCCCACCATCCTTTGACCAAGGTTATGACCTCGCACCCCGGAGAGCTTTTGCATATGGACCTTGTTGGTCCGGCTCGGGTGAGCTCGGTTGGTGGGAAGTGGTATGTGCTTGTTATTGTTGACGACTTTTCGAGGTATTCGTGGGTCTTCTTTTTAGTTGAGAAGTCCGAGACATTCTCCTTCGCTCGCGATCTGATTTTGCGTCTTCAGAACGAGTTCCCTTTGAACTCGATGCGAGCGATTAGAAGTGATAATGGTTCCGAGTTTAAAAATTCGGATTTTGAGAAGTTTTGTAAATGCCTTGGTTTGGAGCATCAGTTTTTCTTCCCTATACACCACCCCAAAATGGTGTTGTAGAGAGGAAGAATCGGACCCTTGTTGAGATGGCCAGGACGATGCTTGATGAGCATAGGACTCCTAGGCGCTATTGGGCCGAAGCTATGAACACTGCATGCTATATTTCGAATCGCATTTTTCTGAGAGTGTTTTTGAAGAAGACCTCTTATGAGTTGCGTTTTGGTCGCCAGCCCAAGGTGAGTTATTTTAGAGTCTTTGGTTGCCACTGTTTTATATTGAAAAAAGGCAACCTAGACAAGTTTGAGTCTCGTTCTTCTGACGGTGTTTTTTGGGTTATGGCACTCACACTCGAGCTTATCGTGTACTTAACCTTGACACTAACCGAGTCATGGAGACATCAGATGTCACCTTCGACGAGACTCTTGTTTCTCCTTCTTCTCGTTTTGAGCGTGCAGGTGATCACGAGGTTGGACGAGCCTCTTTTCGATGACGAGGAAGAGGGTGCTGAAGGTATAGATGATCCAGCACCCCCCCGCCCTGCCGCGCCGCCGGGAGCGGCTCGACGACGACCCGTGGCCCCGAGACGTCTTCTTCCTGGGGGCCGTGGGATCCACCTCGCGCGGTACCTTTTGTACCCGGGGTGGAACCAGCTACTGTTGAGGGGGAGGTTACTTCTTCCCGGGAGGCGCCACGACACATCCAGCGCCAGCACCCCCCTGAACAGATGATCGGAGACATCGACGAGCGAGTTACTCGCTCCAGGTCACAGCACATCTCGCACTTTGCTCATTCTGCTTTTGTTGCGTCTTTTGAGCCCCGAGATGTTGGACACGCATTGACGGATCCGGATTGGGTCAATGCCATGCATGAGGAGCTAGAGAACTTTGAGCGAAATCGGTTTGGGTTCTAGTGCCACCACCTCCTGACTGTAAACCTATTGGGACAAAATGGGTATTTAAAAACAAGCAAGGAGAGGAGGGCCACATTGTGAGAAACAAGGCCCGGCTTGTAGCGAAGGGTTATAGTCAGAAGGAGGGGATAGATTATGAGGAGACCTTCGCTCCTGTAGCTCGTTTGGAGGCTATTAGGATACTCTTGGCTTATGCTGCATCCATGGGTTTCAAACTTTTTCAAATGGATGTCAAGAGTGCCTTCTTAAACGGCTATATTGAGGAGGAGGTCTATGTCCAGCAACCCCCCGGTTTTGAAAATCCCAAGTTTCCAAACCATGTCTTTAAACTCCACAAAGCTTTGTATGGTTTGAAAACAAGCCCCTAGAGCCTGGTATGAGAGATTAAAAACCTTTTTGCTAGCTAAGGGTTTTAAAATGGGATGTGTAGATAAAACGCTCTTTCTCCTCAAGCAAGGCAAAGATACTCTCTTGGTCCAAATTTACGTGGATGATATCATTTTCGGTGGTTCTTCTCACGCTTTGGTTGCCAAGTTTGCAGATACTATGAGCAGGGAGTTCGAGATGAGCATGATGGGCGAGCTGACTTTCTTTCTCGGGTTGCAAATTAAGCAATCCCGAGAGGGGACGTTTGTGCACCAGGGCAAGTACACAAGGGACTTGCTGAAGCGGTTCGACATGGGTGAGGCTAAGCCTCTTCCGACGCCCATGTCGACGACGACTGCCCTGGATGCCGACACGGATGGAGAAGCAGTGGACCAGAAGGAGTACCGCAGCATGATTGGATCGCTGCTCTACCTGACGGCGACACGGCCGGACATTCAGTTCGCCGTGTGCTTGTGCGCGCGCTTTCAGGCTTCGCCACGCATTTCTCACCGTCAGGCGGTGAAGCGCATCTTCAGGTACCTTCGTTTCACGCCGAGCTCGGGATTTGGTATTCTGCTTCCTCCACCCTCTCGCTTTGTGGTTTTCTGATGCTGATTTTGCTGGTTGTCGCATTGAGCGCAAGTCCACTTCTGGGACTTGCCAGTTTATTGGATCTTCTCTGGTGTCGTGGTCTTCTCGCAAGCAGTCTAGTGTCGCTCAGTCTACCACGGAGGCTGAATATGTTGCTGCGGCTAGCTGCTGTTCCCAGTTACTCTGGATGATGGCCACTTTGCGTGATTTTGGTTTGAGCTTTACTCGAGTTCCTTTGCTTTGTGACAGCACGAGTGCCATTAGCGTTGCTAAGAACCCTGTGCTTCACTCGAAAACCAAACACATTGATGTGCGCTTTCATTTCTTGCGAGACCACCAGGAGAAGGGTGATATCGACCTTCGCCATGTCGATACTCATCACCAATTGGCTGATATTTTCACCAAGCCTTTAGACGAATCAACCTTTAATAGGTTGAGGGGTGAGCTTGGTGTGTGTTTCCCCTTTTAGATGGGGGAAGCATTTTGAGATGTACAGACTGACTCTTTTTATTTGAGGCTCTTTTCTTTTGAGTTTCTTGAGTCTCTCCTTTTGGTATCTTCTTTCCTTCAGTTTTGTGTCGGGCATACGCATTTACATTCTGAGCTTCATGTCTATATTCACTAGAATGTAATTATGCTCTTGTTAGTATTGCTCCGATACTTATGATGATGCTTGTAGCTTATGCTCTTTCTGATCACTGTTACATGTTATGAGCGAGCTATTTTTTGGAATGGTGAATTATGCCTAATGTATATAAATCTGAAAATGTTCACCATTGAGATATGCAACTAGCATGTGTAGGGTGTGTTGAGTCCATTCCTGCTTTTCATATATGCTAGGTTGCTATGTCTCTAGTTCTGAGTCATTCACTTGCTTGGTTGTTCATAACTTGCTTAAAATCTGAACCAAGTATTGTTGAATTGAAAAGATCGAGATGGGATTGCTTGTCAACACCTCATGGTATTGAGACTGTTTCTCATTGCACTTTGAGTTAAACTTGAGCCATGTAGTGTATGACCGAAACCGTTGCTTTAAGCTTCTGATTGCTTCGGCATAGGCTTCGCACGGTTGAAAAGTTAGGCGATGACAAGCTTTCAACCTCTCGCAATCACATGCTAAAAATGAACTTGTGAATTCTTTTACCGCTGCAACTCCGATATGAATTTGAAATCACAAGTATATGCTTCATTCCTATGCATGATGATTGAACTTTGCTAGGGGTAGTTCACCTTGTATATATGCTTAGCACTTGTTTGGATTCCTTCTATACATGTCTAGTGCTATGTTGATGGTGACTATCCTTTTGGCTTAAAACTGCTCACATGCTCATATGCTTCATATTTCGTATAAGTGATCAGTTTGAGCCTTTGCTATTTGAGTGCTTAATTGAGATGTTGGAGCTATACTGATTAGAGCATCTTTGCACTCTTTTGACTATATACTTGAAGCTCCTAACTTGCATTTTGACTTCATATGCATTGTGGAAGGAGATCTTGTGTTCAGAGGGAGTTTATGTGAAGAGAGTTGCTTCTCCGATACCTTTTGGCCTTGATAAGTGCATTTTCAACTAGGGGGAGAAATTTACGCAAATCATATGCCCTGAAAATCTTTTGTCCTAGTTGCTTGCATTTGTCGAGGGGGAGTTTGCTAGTTGTGTTGAGCCGTTGCCTCTGTCTTGAGGGACTAGCAAACGTTCCTAGCTTCTCATGAGCTTTCATAAGCTTTTTCATTTGGCTTTCAATTGGTATCGTCTGGTGTGCTTTCCCATTTGGTTTGGGTTGATTTTCAATTGGTTCGGAGTGATTTTCTTGCTAGTTGTGTTGAGCCTCTGTGCCTCTATCTTGAGGGACTAGCATTTTGCCTCTGTTGTCCTCCGATCTTCAATTGCTATCTGCTAGCGGTGTTGAGCCTGTTCTACCTCTTCTTGAGGGCTAGCTTTGCTTTGCTTGGTTGCGTCAAGCCGTTGCCCATGTCTTTGGGGACCAAGTTTTTGCTTCATCCACTTGACCTTCTTCGGCTTTTGTTAAGGCTTCTGGGTCATTTGGTTGGGTTTTCTCTTCCCACTCCTTCCTACCTCCTTCTTCTTATTCATGATTTGTTGTGGAGTTGACAATGCACTCATCAAGGGGGAGATTGCGGATACATGGGTGTATGCCGAGTCTCTGTGTGATGAGTGATTGTCAACGGAGATGATGCGCATGTTCTTTGGCTTGTGTTGTGCAGGTGTCGAGCACGGAGACAGTGATCGATGGCGGGTGAAGGTCAAGTTGCGACGTGCCGTGCCGACGGACGGGCGCGATGAAGGATGGGCGTGCCGTGCGGCGGACGTGCCATGCCGATGTATCGGACGGTGAAGGGCGGACGTGGACTTGGACTGATGGACTGGAGGCCGGAGGATCAGCTGTGGTGGCTGGCAGCCTGCGACAGCGACAAGCGGAGAAGTGCGATCATGTCGGTGGAAGGGGTGCACAGGCGGTGCATCCCCTCTACGACGCCGGTTTGTTGGTAGAGCCCGGGAAAAACCAACGGTGGACGGTTTCCAGGTTTGGGCCTCAAAACCTGGGTGCTGGGTTTCCAGGTTGAGCCTCAAAACCTGGGAGTGGGCCGGTTTCCGAGTTTGGGCCTCAAAACTCGGGCGCTGAGGGTTTCCGAGTTTGGGCCACAAAACTCGGGCTGGAGGCTGGTTTCCCGGTTTGGGCCTCAAAACCGGGGGCTGATGGAAAAGGCTGGTTTCCCGGTTTGGGCCGCAAAACCGGGGGTGCAGAGTGGTGGCGGCACGTGGCGGCGATCTGAAGGTTGCGTGGAGGCGACGCGGAAGACCGTGCGGGCGTGGCCGTCGGATCTACCTACCACCAGCGGGTGGACTAGAATAGCCTTAGGGTTAGGCTGGTCCGCTCTGTAAATTAGAGTAGAGAGGGGTAGAGTAGGAAATAGACTTAGGCTAGGTTAGTATAAGTAGTCTAGGGGAGACACCCTCCTCCCTATCTCAATCTCAGTTAGAGCTTTCATTTCCTAGGGTTTCCACTCTCCCACACCCCTGCTTTAGCTAGTTGAGATCCGCAGAGAGACTCCACTCTGTGTACTGTTGATTCGAGGAAGTGAGGCCGTATCCTCACCTTGGATCCCATCTCTTGGTGTCAATTCGCGTTTTGATTTCATGTTCATCATGTTCTTCGCGGATTGCTTTGTGCCTTGAGTTTTCCCGTCGCTTGATCTTTGTGCTCGGTTCATCTTTCACGATTCCGTTTGAACTGAGTTGCTCTAGATCGTGAGGCACTTCTTTCCACCGAAAGAAATCATCTCTAACCTCACGGTCTAGGAGATCGATCAAGTTTTAGTTTCGGGTCTCTTTTTCTTCTTCCCCCGAATTCCTTCGATTCACCGATTTGGAGTTAGGTTCGAGCCATGATCTCTTAGAGATAGCTCACTAACCTCCTTGTGACTCCTCAGATCGAATCCCAAGCCTAGAGCACTTGATTCGGAGGAGATCGGGTTGAATCGCCGGAGTTTCAGTGCAGTCGCGGGGTGACCGGACGCTCTGTCGGGCTGACCGGACGCACGCTTTCAGAGTCCGGTCGTTGAGCACGGCGCCAAGCTTTTCTGCGTACTGACCGGACGCTCTCGACCGGACGCTCTGTTTGCATTTCGACCGGACGCTACGCTTGCACTGTTCCCGTGTCATTGTCTCATCTGACCGGACGCTCAGTGAACGACCGGACGCTTGAGTCCGTGCGTCCGGTCGCGAACAGAGAGCTCCCAGAGCTGTTTTCTGACGACCGGACGCGTCGGTCCTGCTGACCGGACGCAGGCCAGAGTCGGTCGCTGCAGTTTCGCGCGTCTTCGTTCGCGGTTCGTTCGTTCTTGATCGGATTTGAGTTCCGTCTTTTGGGTTGGCTTTCTAGGGTTGTCTAGTGTCCCGCTGTGCTTCTAGGAAGCATCCACCCTACATCTAGGGTCGTGGACATTAGCAAGCTCTAGGCTTTCGCTTTTTTGTGGGTTGTTGATCTGACAGTGGGCAGTTTGGCATCTAGTTTCCGAAAGGAAATTTTTGAAGCTCCCATTCTCACCCCCCCTCTGGTCGCTTTCGGGTAGCTTCTCGGTCCTTCAGGTTGATCAAATTCTAGAAGGGCAGAAAACAGACAAGGGAATCTATTATATCAAGGAAAAGCTAAGAGCTGCCACTGAACCCGTAAAACATTTTCGAGTTGATGATAAGGGAGTGTTATGGTTTGATAATCGCTTAGTGGTACCCAAGAATAGGGAACTCAAAAATCAGATCATGGATGAGGCTCATCTTTCCAAGCTGTCTATTCATCCCGGGAGCACAGATGTATCAAGATTTGCGTCCAAGATTTTGGTGGACCAAAATGAAGAAGGAAATTGCCGCGTATGTAGCCAGATGCGACACGTGTTGTCGACTTTGTCGAAGTGAAGGCCATTCACCTGAAGCCAGCCGGAACACTTCAACCCTTATCAATACCTGAAGGAAGTGGAAGAGGTGAGTATGGATTTTATCACCGGTATGCCTACTACTCAGAGAGGAAATGATTCGATATGGGTAATAGTAGACCGTCTCACCAAGACCGCTCATTTTATACCAGTTAAAACCTGTTATCGAGTACCGGATTATGCGGAGATCTATATCAATCAGATTATCCGATTGCATGGTATACCCAAAGTCATAGTTTCGGATCGCGAAACACAGTTCACTGCACCATTCTGGGAGAAAATGCAAAAGGAATTAGGTACCAAGTTAATCCATAGTTCAGCTTACCATCCCCAGACGTCAGGGTAGACTGAAAGGGTAAATCAGGTTTTAGAGAATATGTTGAGAGCATGTGTGATCTCAGCAAAGGGATCTTGGGAGAAGTGGTTGCCATTAGCAGAATTTGCTTATAATAACAGTTATCAAGAAAGTATTCATATGGCACCTTTCGAAGCTCTGTATGGCAGAAGATGCAGAACACCAGTAAGTTGGGTTGAACCAGGAGAACGTCGTTACTATAGAACTGACTTCGTTAGGGAAGCAGAAGAACAAGTTAGAATAATCCAACAACACATAGCAGCTGCACAGTCTCGACAGAAGAGCTATGCTGATAAGCGAAGAAGGCCGCTTGAATTCAAAGTAGGTGACTATGTGTATTTGAAAGTATCACCCATGAAAGGAGTTAGACGTTTTGACGTGAAAAGAAAGTTAGCGCCAAGGTTTGTGGGACCCTACAGGATAATGGAAAGGAAGGGAGAAGTGGCTTATCAACTACAGTTACCTGATCATTTAAAGGCTATATTCCCTGTTTTCCATGTGTCACAACTAAAGAAATGTCTTCGAGTTCCAGAAGAGGAAGTACAAACGGCCAATATCAAGTTACAATCTGACCTTACTTACCCGGTGAAGCCATATCGAGTACTCGACGAGAAAGAAAGGGTAACTCGCGGAAGAATCTCGAAGCAATATAAAGTATCTTGGAGTGAACAAGACGACCGAGATGCCACTTGGGAAACGGAAGACTATCTAAAGGAAGTATATCCACAGTTTTATAAGGACTGGTTAGTAACTCAAATCTCGGGACGAGATTCCTTTAAGGAGGGGAGGGCTGTAACACCCTAGGTGTTAAGCAACCCTAAGTGCATAATTTGACATCTCATGA
Source organism: Coix lacryma-jobi var. lacryma-jobi (assembly GCA_009763385.1). NCBI lineage: Eukaryota > Viridiplantae > Streptophyta > Magnoliopsida > Poales > Poaceae > Coix > Coix lacryma-jobi. The sequence continues at coordinate 104,876,287 of CM019826.1, read as the reverse complement.
GCATAAAGCATCATCATTGCATGTTGCATTCTTTCTTTTGTTAAGTGTCATTTCATGTGACCTTTTGTGATGCTTTGCTTGATTGAATGCTTGTGTGTCTTGTTTGTGGAGTGTTTAAGTCTCCTTAGTATTGAACCTTGTTGAGGAGTCAAAATGAAGCTACGTTTATGTTGGTCATGTTGGCTAACCAAGTCTCTAACCCTAGTTGCCTTAATAGAGCCCTAGGAGTCCTTTTGTTTGACTAACTAAGACCTTCTTGATAGAAGCTTCGCATGGCTGTGGGCCCTTAACCAAAAGTGTGTAGAATTTAGAGTAGAACAAAAGTTGTTTAAGGCCCAACTCATGAAAATGAGTTTAACAAGGTGTTTTGGGACCACAAGGCAGATTTGAGGGAGTTTAGACTTAGAAAATTCTCTAAGTCCTAACTGCCCAAAACAGTTTCATCTAGCCATCTTTGGAGCTTTCTCGGGAGCAATCTAGGCCGAACCAAAAGATCAATCTTGTAACCAAAGTGGTAGTCGGTATGTAGCTCTAAGCAATGGAGCAAGTGGTTTAGCTTTTCATCAAGTGGATTGGGAGTTAATCGCGCTCAAAGTCTGGCCGTCAGTCGGCCTGATGGCTCTGAATCGGGCCGGGCCGTGCCGTGCCGGGCGCGCGCGCGGCGGCGTCGTGGCCGACAGCGCCAGGACGTTGCCGCCGCGTGGCGCTCGACGGCCGGCCAAGCAGCGTCCGCGCGCGGCGTGGCAAGCATGCCTTCGCCCTCGCCCTGTCCGAACCCGCTCCTCCCTCCATTCTGTTCCCCGTGCTCGCGCCTCTCTCTCTCGCTCTCTGCTCTCGCCGCGTTCGAGCGGGGAAAGGGGAGAAAGCAAAGCGCCGCCGCCGCCCGCCGAACCTCGGCGAGCGATTACTCGCTCCACCGTGCGCCGCCGTCCAATTCCTCTCGCCAGTTCCTCCGCCCTGGTCTCCTCTTTCTCCGGTAAGGGTGGGTTTCCCCTCTCTCCCTCTCTAGCTGCCGGAACAGCAGACGCCATCCGCAAGCTTCCGCCATGGCCGCCATCGTGACCTTCATGTGGACCGGTCATCTCCGGCCATGCTACCCTGCGCTGAGCCATGTTCTAGTCTTCTCTACCGTCGTAGTAGCTTAGAGCCAGATGGAGACCTCTCTCGTGTCCTGAGTTCGCCGGACCGCGGGCCAGTCGCGCTGTGTCCGCCATGGACCGCCGCCGTGCATCGCGCCGGACAATGCCGGGGATGCCGAAGCCCGGAGTTGCTCCAATAGGTCGCTTGTGACTTGCTTAGGCTAGTGTTAGTCTTGCCGAGTCGCAAGCCGCCAGGAAGAGTTCCGCCACCGAGTCGCCAGAGCCGCCGCTCCGCCATGGCCGCCGTCGAGCTTGCTCCGGTATCCCTCTGTCTCAGCGAGTCGGTTTGTTGTGTTCGCCTCGCAAACCCGCACCCAGTAATGGTCTCCGTGTCGCCAGAAGTGTCGCCGTCGACGAGCTAGGGCCGGTCAACGACCACGGCGCAAAACTCCGCCGTTGACCGCCGAGCCTGGCCTCGGTAGCTTGGTCGCCCTGACCAGCGGGCCCCGACTGGCAGCAAGAAAGAAAGAAAGGGAAGCGTTGGGTGCCGTAGGCCTCGGTAAGCCGGGCGTGCCGAGCGTTTGCCTCGAGCCTCGGCTAAGTCACCGAGCCTCGGTTGAGTCAGTAGCCTCGGCCGAATCGGTTGAGAGTGTTTGAGCCTCGGCCGAGTCGCGCCGAATGTGCCGAAGCCTTGCCTCGGGCCTCAGCCGAATCGCGCCGGGCGTGCTGAGCGTTTGTCTTATGCCTCGGGCCTCAGCTGAATCGCGCCGGGCGTGCTGAGCGTTTGTCTTATGCCTCGGGCCTCAGCCGAATCGCGCCGGGTGTGCTGAGCGTTGTCTTATGCCTCGGCCGAACCAAGTTGGAGTCCGTACGTTTAGGTTTGAGTTTCCTTTTTAGTTTGTTTTTGCAGAGTTATGTAATGGCTTCAGAAATTCCTACAAGGCTCATTTTAAGTCCAAATCCTGTGAAACAAATTTTGTTTGGTCAAGCATGTATAGATCTATCAGTGAAAACAGTTAAATGCATTTTTGGTGATACTTTTATGTGTAGATTTATTTAATTTAGAAAAGTGCTGATAACTTGGTAAATGCATAACTATTATATATAAGTCAGAAAAATGTGATTCCAGTTTTGTTAGGTTCGTATGAATGTGTAGTTTCAGAGAAAAATATAATATGAGGTTGTTCTGTGAATTAATTTGACAGTAGCTTTTAAAATGCTTAAATGTTGTTTCCTTGTTTATTTTGTAGTAATTAAAATATGAGGAATATGAACCTGAGAATTTAAGCATTTAAGCATGCTCTTATGCTAGGAAGTTCAGTAGAAAACTAAGAAATCTGTTGTTTGACACTTTTTGCTAGGGTGTGTAGTTTAAAGCACCTTTCCATAATAGAATTTGTCTTTTTCATAGAGGATGAAGTCTAAGTCCAAATGGGATGAAATTTGGACAGAGGGTTAGATTAAGTGTTATTGATCTCCAGTAATTTTTATAAGTTTTTGTGAAGCTGGCTAGGATAGGTTACTGTTATGGGCCTATTTAACTAGATTTAATTCTACAAATAATTAGAGGGTAATAAACCCGTTAAGCAACTTTGATGCGGTGACAACAAGACTTGGTAAGTAGTATGTCGAATTAAATAAGTGAGTAGCAGTAGATGACATGTGCTTATCTCCTGAATGGTTACTCCATGTTGCATCACCATGCATCCCATGTGCATTCATATTGTTCATTCATGTACCGCATCATGCAGGATCGGTAGTGGAAGCCCAGGAGACGCCGGAGGAGCAGCGTCACGAGGAGACACCCGAGGAGGGGATCCCGGAAGGAGACGCTGAAGACCTGCCGGAGTGCCGTGATCACCGCCCCGCCGACTTCGAGCGAGGCAAGCCCCGGAGCATTCTAACTCCTACGGTTTGCAAATGTTTCTAATAACCTCAAGATGGATGTTGCATTAGGTTATAGGAATTGATTGCTACCGTTGATGCATTATTACTTATCCTTGTCCACCTGCAAATATTACCTTGTTATCCCTGATAAGTCTAGGCTCGTTTATGCTTAGCCTGCTTAGACCGGTAAAAGTCGGGTGATTTCCTGTCTCCCGCATATAGGTGGATACTGATCATGTTTAGCCTTGTGCTATCATGGAGATAACCATGTGATAATTAATTTGAGACCGGGCGGGATGTAGGAGCAGCAGGACATGGGTTCTGTGTGCTAGTAGTCTCCCGTCTGTGTCGATCAGGAACCGACGAAGGCACACCTCAGTCATTTTGAACGCGTCAATCACTTAACGGAGCAGGTGCGGGTACCTCCCGTGAAGCCGAGTAAGGTTTTTCGAGCCGGTGACGGAGATGTTGATGCCTAACACCCAGGGCCTCAGATGTACCGTGGGCAACTATTCTGATCGACCTGGCATGGTCCGAGGGCAGGCAGGGCCTGATCGACCTGGCATGACCGTGGGCAGTTAATAGCTTGAGCGACCTGGCATTGAGATAACCCCCGGTGTAGAAGGGCCCATGACCGTCCCATGTGTTGTGTTCTCGAACCTCCTGAAGTGGTCGCCAACGGCCACCTGGCAGGGTGTGACGGGCGAGTGTGCGACATTTTATCCCCAGCTGGTAGGAATCGATAATAATCGCCATCGCTCCTGGTTAGTGAGTAACTTGACTGAGCATGTGTTACCTAGTAATATATGGAATTAATGATGGTTATGGTTGGTGAATCTGAAAGGCTATTAATGAAATAGTCACTCTTGCTTGAATAAGTAGTCAAGTGTTTGCTCTAGATCAGGTGCAAATCTAGATAATCAGGCTGATTACATAAAAGTGACTGCTAATGCTCTATTGATGATTAGTTAATAATAAAGTGCTTTTATGCAAAAAAGGTAAGTGTGGCCAACCCCAGATACAGCCTTGCATAATCCTTGGTGTCGGTTATTTCTGGTTTATGACGGGTAAGTCTAGCTGAGTACCTTCTCGTACTCAGGGTTCTATCCCTTGTTGTTGCAGATGGGCAATGCTTCTTCGGCTATTGCGAGAACTGTCTGTACCCCGTCGAGGGCAGTGACTAGACCATGGGCATGGTCAACTCTTATCTTCCCTGATGCTTTTGTGGACCGATCAAGCATATGGCACTGTATTGTGAACTAAGGACTTGTGTTTCAAAACTATGTTGCTTCCGCTTTTGAATTTAAACTATGGTTTGTAATAACTGTTGAACTCCGATGTATTTGAACTATGTGCGAACTGAATGTACCTTGTGGGCATGTACGCTAATCTATTACGATCTTGGTTAAAGTTGAATGACTTGAAATCCTTCGAGATTTCCGGACTACCGGGTTTGTACGAGCTTAAGTACTTGTAATCTCTGTGAAAGCAGCGATTCAGTGCTTAATCTGGTGCAAATTGGTCGGTTCTGTTACAGACGGGTGCCCCGCGTGGGCGGCATTAGTGCTTTGATTCAAATCTCCGATGACGAGGGTGTCTCCGATGATGATGAGGAGGAAGGGGAGAAAGAAGAAAAGGAGGGTGGCACTGAAGAGGGCTCCGATGAGGATAGTGATACGTCGAGTAGCGAAGGTAGCTCCGATGAAGACGTATCCCTCGAGGACGCTCGAGGAAAGGGAATAGCCTCGCCCAGTGTTGGTGCTGCGGCTGCGCGAAGCATAGATGACATCATACGGGATTTTGAGCCGGAGAGTCCTCCGCGAGGGTCGTTTCCCGAGTTTGCTGGCTCGCACATATGGGTCGAAGGTTTTGAGTTTAAGGGTGATGTCGAGTCGGACCGGACCCGGGGGAAGAGGCCGTATGGCGAGGCTAGCCGGTCATGTCTTCCTTATTATGCGAAGAAACTTGGAGTTTCCGACCCGGCGATCGAGCTTTTCATGAGTCCGGACCTTCGAGAATGTCACTTGCAGTGTGCTCCGGAGGAAAGGCGCTTCCTGGGTCCGGTGTTTAACCGTATTTGTGTTCCAGAGGCGGAGCTTCGGCTAGCCAACGAGCCCTTGGAGAGACTTCACGATGATATTGACGTCAAAGTGGCTGAGTTGATGCTTCTCAACCGGTCGGCGCGCCGGACGGCAAGTTACAATCTCCACTATCTGAATGACCGGTTGAGTGGCGTGGAGAAAGCTAATAAAGAGCTTCGCCAGAGTTTGGAAAACAAGGAGATTGAGCTCAAAACTGCTTTGGAGAAGGCTAAGAAATCGCGAGAGGAAGCACAAGAGGTTGCGAAAAGCAACGCGGAGCTCCTGGCTGCTAGCCGGTGAAAGGACAAGGATTTGTTGGCTGCGAACAAGCGCATAGAAGAGCTGTCCACGGAGCTGGCTGCCCAAGCCGAGGCTTGGCGAGAAAGCATGGGGAGGGTTAAGAATAAGATAGATACATGCTTGACCGAAGCCGGAGGTTCTGCCGGGGGACCGCTGCATGCTGAAGACGCAGCGGGTTTTGAAGGTTGGTTATGTAATGAGCTGGATGTGTTTAGCTCGTTGGTTGGGAATGCTGCAGATTTTGGTGGGTATGCCGGAGCACTGGCGATGGCTGGTACGCTTCGTCAGGCAGATTGCGAACACCTTCGCAAAATTAAGAAACCCAACCATAACTTTCCAACCGTGGACGAAGTGCGCCAGATGAAGATCGCGGACGCCGAGGTTCGAAATTGTGCGATGCGCTTGCTTCGCCGATTTTGGATTGCTGGCGGTCGTCGCGCTCTGGCTTTTGAGGAAGCTGCCGAGGCTACTCGTCAGGTTCATGTTATTGGAGAGACTGGTTTTTTGGCTTTGTTTCGATGATTATGGAATTGGTGTTAACTTAGGTTTCTTTTTTCTTATATGTGCTTGCAGGCTCGGAGGGAGGCGATGCCTTCGCCGCCTGCGGCCCTTGATGCTGGTGGTAGCTCCGAAGCTGTTCCTGCTCCTGGTTCTGCGGAGGTTCCACCAGTCGAGGTTGAATCTTTGGTCGCGGTTGCCCCGATCACTGGCGAAGGTGTCGAGCGAGAGAGGTGGCCATGGAGGAGGTACCGCGCTGAGGGTGTGCATGTTGCCACTGGCGGGGTTGAGACGGGCGGGCACGGGGAAGACGAGCAGGTGTGAGAATTTAGGGTTGTATGGATGAGAAGGTTATTTTGTAATGTGTGAGGTAGGTGGAATGACTTGACGATACTTTTTAATTCTATGGTAATGCAGGTTCCTGATGGAACCGTGCTAGAAGTGTTTGATGTGACGCCCCTGATGTTAAATTATCAAGATGTTTTTGTAACTGGCGAATCTTGGGCGCGTGCTAAGCTGAAACATCCCTCGCTGACCTTCGAGCGTTTTGGTGGTGGTCGAAGTTGCGAAGGTACGATTTAAAAAATAGTCGATCGAGCCGTTTTTGGCACGAGGCGGACTTTACTGACCGGCAGGCGACCCGTTATTTATTTGGTGCTTCTTCGTCCTCGCAAGTTGGAATTGATGATGATATTGATGAGAAAACAGCCTTGGAGTACTTGTCTGGGCGAACCGAACTAGATTTAGACTCGGACGGATCGTTGGTGGTTCCAAAGGAGGAACCTTCGGAGGTCAGTGATGTAGGCCGTACATATATGTATCGGGTAAGGGTTTTGTCTCGGGAGCTGCCGATTGTTCCGGCAGCTCCTTTGTTGTGGGGACCCATTGTTGCAGTGGAGCCAGAGTTTGAGGAAGGTAGCGAGGGTTCTGGTGATTTGATGTTAATTGAAGGGAGCGAAGGTTCCTTGTAATTTTTGTACTTTTCCATGATTTGTTTTGTCGTTGTGAAGCTATTTTGTAAGTGAACAGGAGCACTGAATGTTGGTTTTATGTCGCTACGATTCCTTACTCGTTATCGGATATTGACAAGGCTCGCTGGCTGCCCGACACTGCGTTGTTTTGTTGTATGCAATGTTTAGCTCAGAAAGCGAATTAGCGAGGCTCGTGTTTCGTTAAACTGAGATGTTTTAATAAAAACAGCGACGCCCCCTTTCTTTTTAGCGAGGCTCGCGTTTTGTTAAACTGAGATGTTTTAATAAAAAACAGCGACGCCCTCTTTCTTTTTAGCGAGGCTCGCGTTTCGTTAAATAGATGTTTTGATAAAAAACAGCGACACCCCCTTTCTTTTTAGCGAGGCTCGCGTTTCGTTAAACTGAGATGTTTTAATAAAAATAGCGATGCCCCTTTCTTTTTAGCGAGGCTCGCGTTTCGTTAAACAGATATTTTGATAAAAAACAGCGACGCCCTCTTTCTTTTTAGCGAGGCTCGCATTTTGTTAAACTGAGATGTTTTAATGAAAAACAGCGACGCCCCCTTTCTTTATAGCGAGGCTCGTGTTTCGTTAAACTGAGATGTTTTAATAAAAAACAGCGACGCCCCCTTTCTTTTTAGCGAGGCTCGCGTTTCGTTAAACTGAAATGTTTTGATAAAAAATAGCGACGCCCCTTTCTTTTTAGCGAGGCTCGTGTTTCGTTAAACTGAGATGTTTTAATAAAAAATAGCGACACCCCCTTTCTTTTTAGCGAGGCTCGTGTTTCGTTAAACTGACCCCTGGTGTGTTTGCGAGGGTGCTCGACTTTTTGGACTTCGTGCCTCCCCTTATCTTGGGTGGAGGTGAAGTTTGCTTTTTGCGAGCCCCTGTCGTTTTTTGCCAGGGTGCTCGACTTTTGAGGACTTTGCGCCTCCCTTATCTTAGGTGGAGGTGAAGTTTGCTTTTTGCGAGCCCCTGTCATTTTTTGCCAGGGTGCTCGACTTTTGTGGACTTCGCGCCTCCCCTTATCTTAGGTGGAGGTGAAGTTTTCTTTTTGCGAGCCCCTGTCGTTTTTTGCCAGGGTGCTCGACTTTTGTGGACTTCGCGCCTCCCCTTATCTTAGGTGGAGGTGAAGTTTGCTTTTTGCGAGCCCCTGTCGTTTTTTGCCAGGGTGCTCGACTTTTTGGACTTCGCGCCTCCCCTTATCTTGGGTGGAGGTGAAGTTTGCTTTTTGCGAGCCCCTGTCGTTTTTTGCCAGGATGCTCGACTTTGTGGACTTCGCGCCTCCCCTTATCTCAGGTGGAGGTGAAGTTTGCTTTTTGCGAGCCCCTGGCGTGTTTTGCGAGGGTGCTCGACTTTTGTGGACTTCACGCCTCCCCTTATCTTAGGTGGAGGTGAAGTTTGCTTTGAAAAGAAAAAAGGTTGTTTTCGAAGCAATCTTAGCGGGTTTCCATCGATTGTAGCGCTCTTTGAAAAAGAAGTGCTTTTTCGATGTTTGCTAGTGAAAGTAATAACTTGGAGATTTTACTTTTTTGGGGGTTCTAGCCTGTATTAAGGGTTTGGATACTGCCTCGTTAAAAAACCTTACGCCCCTTCGTAAGGAAAAAGAGTGCAGCTCTTTTTGTTTGTTACATTGATAGAAAATGGAAAGAACAACAAATTACATAATGCGAGGACTCGCTAAGGCTCCGCTATGGGTAGTATTTGTGAAGGTCGTCGATGTTCCAGGTATGAGGAGGAAGGATGTTTCCCTCGCTGTCGGAGAGGTGGAAAGAGCCAGGGCGATTGCATTCTGATATCAGGTATGGACCGGTCCACTTTGGCTGGAACTTCCCCGCCATGCCGGCGTTTTGTTTCCGGATGAGGACGAGGTCACCCTTCTACAAGTCTTTGATTCTGACCTTTTTATCTCTCCATTTTTTGGTTTCTTCATTATACTTGCGAAGGTTGTACACTGCGTTGCATCTTGCTTCTTCGAGTAAATCTTTGTTGAGCAGCTGGCTTTTTCTGTTGGTTCGAGGGTTGTTCTCGGTGATTCGTGCTTCAGTTCTTCTGGTAGCACAGCCTCTTCCCCAAACAGGAGCTTGAAAGGTGTGAATTTGGTTGCTCTGCACTCCGAGGTGTTGTGAGACCAAGGGACCGAGGTTAGCTCTTCCGCCCATTTTCCCTTTGGCCTGCCTTGCAATTTCTTGGATATGGCTTGGAAAATTGTTGCATTAGCTCTTTCAACTAAGCCGTTGGATTGAGGGTGCCGAACAGAAGCGAAGCATAAGATTGTACCAATTTGTGCGCAGAATTCTTTGAAAACTTCGCAGTCAAACTGGGTGCCATTATCGACGGTGAGATGTTTGGGGACGCCAAAAATCGACAAACTATTTGTTGCCAGAAAAACTTTTTCACTGCGAGGGAGGTGATGGAAGACAATGGTCTTGTTTCAATCCACTTTGTGAAGTATTCCACGGCTACCACCGCGTAGCGAAGGTTTCCTAGAGCTTGTCGGTAGTGGGCCCACGAGGTCCATTGCCCACCTTTGCAGAGGCCATGTTGGGCATATAAGCGTCGTAGGAGCCCCTGGGGCGTTTTGGTTTTTTGCTGTTAGTTGGCAACCTTCGCATTGTTTGACGATGTTTTCGGCATTTTAGCGCCGTTGGCCAGTAGAAACCTTGCCGGAAGGCTTTTCCAACTAATGCCCCTTGGGCCGTTGTGTGTGATCCACAAATGCCTCCATGGGATAAGCTTAAGAATGTCATTTCCTTCGGACTGTGGGACGCATTTGAGCCAGGGCGATGTTACTGAAGCTTTGTACAGAATGTGTCCACAATCTTATACCCTCGTGCTCTTTGTTTTAGCCTGTTTTCTTCTTCTTTGGAGTCTGGTTCGTGGAGCCCTTGATGTAGGCTATGATTGGTGCCCTCCAGTCCTCGCTCTGGATTGCATTGATCAACTTGGCATTCTTTTCGAAGGTTTCAAAAGCTGGTTGGGTCGCGACTTCGTGGAAAACATCGGGCGGTAGGTATAATTGTTGTGCTGCTGCTTTAGCTAGGCAGTCTGCTTCGCTATTTTCTGACCGTGGTATTGCCTTTACGGATATGCCGAGGAAGAAGTACTCTAACCTTCGGACATGTTGAAAGTACTTTTGCAGCTCTGGATCTTTGGCCTTGTAATTTTTCTCAATGTGCCCCGCGATGACCTGTGAGTCTGTGTAGATGACTGCCCTTCGGACTGACAGTGACCGAAGCCTTGAGAGAGCGAGTGTCACAGCTTCGTATTCTGCGGAGTTGTTTGTACATTTGAAGTCAAGTCTTCTTGCGTATCTTAGCTTAGATCTGGATGGCGAGACTAGAATGGCCGAGGCCCCTGCGCCAGTTGCACCCCAGGCTCCGTCACATACATAGTCCAAAATGGATCTTGGTGAGGTTCATCTTTGCGAGGGTCTGGGGTCCATTCTGCTATGAAATCTGCTAGTGCCTGGGATTTGATTGTTGTTCGACCATCGAAGGTTAGGGCGTAGCTGTTGAGTTCAACTGCCCATTTTGCTATTCTTCCGACTGCCTCGATGTTTTTGAAAATATTCTCGAGGGGATAAGCCGAGGGTACATGGATTTCGTATGCTTGAAAATAGTGCTTGAGCTTTCTTGATGCCATGACCACTGCGTACGCTATCTTCTCGAGCTCTAGCTCTGAGTAGTTCGTTTTGGCCCTTCGAGGGTTTCTGATACGTAGTAGACTGGGGCTTGCCTAGTTTTGTTGTTCTTGTGCAACTCTTTGATTAAGACTGCGCTCGCTGCGTGAGGCGAGGCTGCGATGTACAGCAGTAGCAAGTCCCTTTGCTTGGGCTGGTTTAAACAGTCAAGCTGGTGAGATACTTCTTCAAGTCTTCGAAGGCTTTCTGCTGCCGGGGTCCCCAGTTGAATGGTGCAGTGCTTCTCAAACTTTCGAAGAAGGGTAACCCTCGCTCAGCTGATCTGGAAATGAATCTTTTGAGAGCTGCTAATCGGCCTGATAAGCGTTGGGCTGCTTTTTTGGTTGTCGGAGGTTCCATGTTGATGATAGCATCAATCTTGTCGGGGTTAGCTTCAATTCCCCTGGCAGAGATGATACAACCCAGCAGTTTTCCTTCACTTAACATGAAGACACATTTTTCGGGGTTCAGCTTTAATCCAGCGCACCGGAGGTTGCTGAACACTCTCGACAGGTCCGAAATGTGGTTTTCTTTTAACTCGCTTTGGACAACCAGGTCATCAACATAAGCGGAGACAGAGTGTTCATCTTTGAAGACCTCGGATGTCATACGAGCGAAGGTTGAACCCGCATTTCTTAGGCCTTCTGCCATTCTCCGAAAACAAAATGTTCCGAGGGTGTGATGAAACTTGTTTTCTCCTCATCTTTTTCATTCATCCAAATCTGGTGGTACCCCGAAAAGCAGTCGAGTAGAGATAGCATTTGGCAGCCGGCTGCCCTATCAACCAAGGTGCTTATGTTGGGGAGGGGAAAATCATCCTTCGAGCAAGCCTTGTTCAGGCACGTGAAATCTACGCACATTCGCCATTTCTTGTTCTTTTTCTGTACTAGTACCACGTTTGAGAGCCATGTTGGGTACTTGACCGGGCGGATGACGCCTGCGTCCAAAAGCCTTTTTACCTCGGCCTTCACTGCCTCTTTCCTTTCTTCTGACATTTTGCGAAGCTTTTGTTTGACCGGGCGGTAGCCCGGCTTGATATTTAGGCTGTGTTCTATCAGGGTTCTGGTCACTCCTCTTAAGTCCTCCGCGGACCAGGCCAAGGTGTCGGAGTTTCCTTTGAGGAAAGTGACGAGGTTGCGTTCTGATTGGGGGGCTAGGTTGGCTGAGATGAACACCTTTCTTTCGGCGTTACCCTCGAAGAGTTGCACTTGTTTGGTTTCTTCCTTGGATGACACCTTTATTTTGTCAGTGCACACCTCAGCTTCGTCATTGAGGTTTGTAGCTGGAGGCTTCGTCAGGTTGTGGACGTTACGTTGTCCTGGTGCTACTGCTCCCTCAGCTGCCCTTGCAATGTCTTGGTCTCCATATACTGCGACCACTCCCTTCGGAGCGGGAAGCTTCATGCAGAGGTAAGCGGGGTGGATGACTGCGTTGAATGTGTTGGTTACCCCTCGGCCAAATATGGCGTTGTACGGATAGAACATATCGACCACGTCGAAGGTTAAATGCTTGGTTCTGCAGTTGATCTGGTCGCCGAAGGTCACGGGCAAAGAAATTTTCCCGATGGATCTTACATGTTGTCCGCCGAAACCGTATAAAGGGTTGTTAGCAGGTTGTAGGAGGAGTTCCTATCAAGCTTCATGCTGTCGAAGATTGAGGCGAACAGGATGTCTGCGGAGCTTCCTGTGTCGACTAGAACTTTGGTGACAGTCCACCCTGCTAGATTGGTCTCGATCACCATGGCGTCGGTATGAGGGTAATCTCTCAACTTCATATCACTGGAGTCGAAGGTTATGGGAATGTGGGACCAACGACCAAATTTGTGTGGTCCTTCGACGGCTACATGGTGCACCCGTCTGGCATGTTCTTTTCTTTGCCGCTTGTTGCCATGGTCTTCATTTGAACCTCCGGTGATAGCTAGTATTACCCCGAAGGTTGATGTTGGGTTGTTGATGGTCGTTTGGCTTTGGGTTTCGGATTTGACAGGTTGAGGCGCTGGTAAGGCGGGTATTGGTGGTGGAGGCGGTAGAGCATTGTTGACTTGTTGGGTAGTTGTGGCTTGGGTTTGGGGGGTTGTTGGGTATGTGACTGTGTATGGTGGATTTTGTCGTTGTGGGATGGTGGTTGGCTGATAAGAAGCTTGGTTGTAGAGTGGGGGTGTGTGCGCGTAGATGGGTTGTTGCGAAGGTAGGCCGTAGTTTATGGGGGTATAGTGGTATGGAGGATTTGGTGAGTGGAAGTTTGGTTTCCTAGTGTGGTTGATGGTTCGGTTGTCTGCCGAAGAGGCTCTTTTGGACTCCTGGAATTCTTTTCCCTTGGCAAAGCATTCGCATTGTTTGGTGGTGTGCCCCTTTCCAAGACCACAGAAATGACAATACATTTTCGCGGGTCTTTTTGCTGGTTCCGTTGATCTGGCGAGGGTGGCAAACCTGGGGGTTTTGGTTGTTCGGGGGTTGAGTGCCCCGTCCTTGGTGTTCATAGTGTATTGGATTGTTGATGGCACCGATGTTGCTTTGTTCTTGGCGAGGGTTGTTTACTCTTGGTTGAGGCCCCAGCTGCGGCCTCTGCTGTGACCTCCGAGCATCGGACTTCGCTCTGAATTCCGCGTCTGCTCTACAGTATCTTTCCATTATCTTGTGTAATTCCTCGATTGTGTTTGTCGGCTTCCTGGCAAATTTCGAAGAGGATGGGCCTGGGCGCAGGCCACTGACTGCGGCGATGATGACAGCCTCGTCGGATATTCCTGGGGTTCTTGCTCTGATTTGGATGAACCTCCGCCAATAATCTTGAAGTGGTTCGCGCTCTTCTTGTTTGCAGTTGAACAACTCAATGGGGTTTGATGGGGCTGGTTAATGCCTTTGAAGTTTGTACAGAGCCTGTCTCTAAGATTGCCCCAGGAATCCACTGTTCCGGGGCGGAGGTTGCTGTACCAGGTTTGTGCAATGTCTCGCAGGATGATGACAAAAGACTTTGCCATTGTTGATTCGTCTCTGCCTGCTGCGGCAACTGCTGCTTCATAGCTCATTATGAATTGGCGAGGGTCGGAGAGCCCGTCATAGCGGGGTAGGTTTTGTGGATTGTAGCACGGTGGCCAGAGTTGGGTTTGGAGTATTTGGGATGAAGGACCGAGAAAGCACTAGCAAGACGACCAGAGGGGGGGCGAATGGGAGCTCAAAAATTCCTTCAGAAACTTTGGCCAAATGTCCCAAAATCAACCCCAAGAAACGAGCGCGACCGAAACCGTGATGCTCACGACCCTTGGAAGAGGGTGGATGATCCCTAGGATCACAGCGGAGCACCACCAAGAAGAAGCAAACCAAACTCCAAAAGTTCCGGCTCGAACACAACCCCAAAAACCAAGTCCCAGACGTAGATAGACGGCTACGTCGAGAAACTCCTAAATACCTATGCTAACAAGTAGCAAGGATACCTAGAGAGATTCCTTGGTCAACTACAGGGCCAAACGAGAAGTCCGGAAACCAAGCGAACAAGCCGGGAGAGCAAACGCACTAAACCGGAAGACTCAGGCGATTCCCGGACTGTCCGGACCCCCAGTCCCGGACTGTCCGCGGCAGGGGCGGACTGTCCGCCAAGCGGTCCCGGACTGTCCGCAGGCAGAAACACCAAAACCGCAAGGTTGCTGAACCCTTGCTGGACGAGTCCCGGATTGTCCGCCAATCACAACGGTGGACTGTCCGCGGTCAATGAACAGTGACCCGGCCGAGGAACTCAGCCACTGAACAGGCTGCTCCCCCGACGCCCGGACTGTCCGCCGGTCAAGACCGCGGACTGTCCGCGACCTTGCAGAGAGGGCGATTTTGATCGCCTTCTCTCCAAATCTCTCCAAATCTGATCCAACTCAAAATCCCAAGTTCCCAAACTTGGAGAAGATGATCACGGGGTAGTTAGGAGACTATCCCCAAGAAATCATCCGCTCAAATCAACCAAATCACCGGGAAATCAAAAGGGAAGGTGGATGAACGGAAAAAGCGCCACGAAAACGAAATCGTCCCGATCTATTCGATCATGAGGTGTTAGATGAATTCCTTTGGTTGAAATGACCTCCTTAATGATACGAACAAAATGATTCAAACGGATTTCACAAAGACGCACTAGAGAGGGAGATCGAGTGACGGGAAAATCGCGAAGAAACGAAGAACGCGAAGAACACGAATCAAAACGCGAATCAAGTCATCGATCTGCACTGCAACGGTGAGGATACGACCTCACTTCCTCAAATCAACAGTACACAGAGGCAAGTCTCTCTGCGGATCTCAGCTAGCTACAGCAGGGAATGGGAGAGCAGGAAACCCTAAGTGCGAAAGAGCAAATGACTGAGATACATGGGAGGAGGGTGTCTCCCGACTACTTATCCTACTACTAGCCTAAGTCTATTTTCTACTCTACCCCTCTCTATTCTAATTACAGAGCGAACCAGCTAAACCCTAGGGTTCTTCTGGACCAACTCGGTGGTAGGTGTATCCGACGGCCATGCCCGCACAATTCGAAGCGTTGCCTCGACGCAACCTCCGGATCGCCGCCACGTGCCGCCCTCGCTCTGCACCCCCGGTTTTGTGGCCCAAACCGGGAAACCAGCCTTTTCAAGCCAACCCCCGGTTTTGAGGCCTAAACCAGGAAACCAGCTCACCAGCATCTGAGTTTTGAGGCCAAACTCAGCAAACCCTCAGAGCCCAGGTTTTGAGGCCCAAACCTGGAAACCATCCTCAGCCCGAGTTTTGTGGCCAAACTCGGAAACCCTCAGCCCGAGTTTTGTGGCCAAACTCGGAAACCGTCCACGCCCAGGTTTTGAGGCCCAAACCTGGAAACCGTCCATCCGATGTTTTTCCCTGGCTCTACCACCAAACCGACGTCGTAGAGGGGATGCACTTCCCGTGCACCCCGTCCACCGACACGTGTCCCCGAGTCCACGACTCAGCAACACATGACCGCACTTCTTCACTTGTCATCGTCACAGGCTGCCAGCCACCACAGCTGATCCTCGTGCCTCTGGTCCCTCAGTCCAAGTCTCACGTCCGCCCTTCGCCACTCTTGGCCCATCGGCACGGCACGCCTCTACTTGACCTTCATCTCGCCGTCGATCACTGCATCCGTGCTCGACACCTGCACAACACAAGCCAAAGAACATGCGCATCATACCAGTTGACAATCACTCATCACTTAGAGACCCGGCATACACCCATGTATCCGCAATCTCCCCCTTGATGAGTGCATTGTCAACTACTCACACAAATCATAATGGAAAGAAGAAAAGAGGAAGGAAGAAGAAGAGAGAACTCGACCAAATGACCCAAAAGCCTAGCAAAGCCGAAGAAGGTCAAGTGGAAAGAGCAAAAGAACTTGGTCCCCAAAGACATGGGCAATGGCTCGACGCAACCAAGCAAAACAAAGCTAGCCCTCAAGAAGAGGTAGAACAGGCTCAACACCGCTAGCAAAACACCAATCGAAAATATCGAAGCAAAATGCTAGTCCCTCAAGATAGAGGCACAGAGGCTCAACACAACAAGCAAAGAAAGCTCGATACCGATGCCTTTTGGCCAACAAGAGACAGCAAAGCTCAAGCTCCCCCTCGATTAGTGCAAACAACCAAGAAAACACTCCCCCTCAAATGAGCACTCGGGAAGCACAAATGATTTGCAAATTCTCCCCCTTAGTTGAAAATGCACGAATCAAGCCAACGTCTCCCCATCAGAAAAGGCACCAACAAAAGTGCTAACAAGGGAGGTTCTCCCCCTTCCAACATGCATATGAGTCAAAATGCCAGTTAGCAGCTTCAGGCATATATTCAGGAGAATACAAAGATGCTCTAAACAGTATAACTCCAACTCAGCAAAGGCTCAAACTGATCACCAGATATGAAATATGAACATATGAGCAGAAAAAGCAGTTTTGAGTCAAAAGGTATTCACCATCAAAATAGCACTAGCAATGCATAAACAGGAGTCTGAACAAGTGCTAAACATGTATACAAGGTGAACTACCCCTAGCAAAGTTCAATCATCATGCTTAAGAATGTAACATACACTTGTGAATTCAAATTCAGATCGGAGTTGCAGCGGTGAAATTACATGTAACACCCTGATTTAATTTTTCACCAATTTAATAAAAGGAATTAAAAATTAATTAGGTTGGCTAGTTTATTAGAGGAGGAAAATAAAATAAAATTATTTAATATTGTCATGTTGCATTCATGCTGTTGCATGTTTTATTGCGTGGAAAATAGATTTATTAAACCCGTAAGGGCGAATCGGATTTATTCTATTTAGAAAAGCAATAAAAAGATTTATAAAAGTTTGTAAAAAAAAATCAAACTTAAATTTTATTTACAAAATCTAGGGAAAATATTTCCAAAATTTTACAACTATTTGATTTTCAAATTGATTTGAATTTGGATTTGAAAGGAGTTTACAAAAGAAAAGAAAAAGAGAAACATGGCAACTGGACCTCATCTCTCCCCTCAGCCACCGCCACGGCCCAGCCGGCCCAACTCCTCTCACTCCCTCTTCCCGGCCTATCCCAGTCTCCCTCCCGCGCCCACCTCCTTTCCCCCCCGTGCGGCCCGTCTCCCCCGCGCCGGCCCACTTCCTCCCCTTCGCGCGCCAGCACGCCGAGCCGGCCCGCTCGCCTCGGCCTAGCGATGCCACACCCCCGCCTTGCCCTCGCCACTGCCACACGGGTCCGCGACGCAGCCGCGCGCCTGCCGCTGATGGCTGGACCCCACCTGTCAGGTCGTCATCCACCTCCAGTTGCCGATTCCACCGGCCAGCGCGAGTCTTCCGCACCGACTTCGACCTCCATCTGCGCGCACGCCCTCCCCCTCGCTCCCTTCTCGCCCCATAAACGGATCCGGAACTCCGCAGAAGCACACAGCCGCCGCCTCTCCCAACCCCGAGCGCTCTCCCTAACCCTAGCGCCTCCTTCCAGCCGCCAACACCATCGCCATCACCGTGACCGCCTCGGCGTCAGTAGCCTCTGAAGGTCCCTTGGCGTCGAGGACAACACCATCCAGCCGCCGTGAGCTCTACAACCGTTTCCGCGATTCCCTGGGGTCTCCACGGACCACTAAGGGTGTCTCCAAGCAAGGCCGTGACACTTCCTCCATCGCCATCCGCCTCCGCCAGGAATCTACCCTCCCGGACTGCAATCGGCGCCAAGAACGGCACCACTGAAGTCTCAGTGAGCTCCCCGTCCCGTTCCACCCTTTCCTGTAGCATCTAGCGACCCATAGCTCAAGACCGAGTCGCGCGGGTCATGGCGCTGCCGCTTGGGGTTGTAGCACCGCCGCGTTTCTGGCACCGGCGGCGAGCACTCTCCCTCTTTGTTTCCCTACGCCGTCCAGATCCGAACCAACGGTGTAGATTAGATCCAACGCGAAGCGGTATGAGCCGCGTCCATGGGACCGTGGACCAGACGCTCTGTCGCCGCATCAGTAGTCCACCCCGCCAGCTGGTGCACCGCACCCGTCCCACCCGCCATGTGGCGTCCACGCAAGCACGCACGCA